>VZTN01019905.1:164980-264149 GCA_013400515.1 Erpornis zantholeuca | reverse complement strand
CCCGGCCCGCGGGCCCCGCGGAGCGCCGCCCGCTGCCATGCGGGGCCCCGGGCGCCCCGGTAACCGAGGCGGTTTGTTTGCAGAGCCGGCCCTGGAAGGAGGAGAAATGCAAGAGGAGGGAGAGTGAGAGGGGTAAGGAGCTCCCGGAGCTGCGTGAGTGACCCCCCGCCCCTTCCCCGGGGGCTGCCGCGGGGTGGGAGGAGATGGGATGGGCCGCGGGTCCCGGAGCTGGGGGCTTGAAGGCATTGGAGCTCCAGGGTGCGGGAGAAGGGATTGATCTCTTGGAAGGAACTGAGGGGCAGGGTATGCCCTCTGCCAGGCACCTGTTCCAACAGAGGCTCGCCCGGTAGGGGTGGAGGCTACACCAGTGCCGGGGAACGGCACCAAAGTTCTGTCTCTGATGTGCGGGTTTGGGATCCAGGACTTTGTCCGGTACATTCGAGATATTCCTGAAGTGTGTTCAAATGCGCTTGTTCTAAAGGTGTAGCAGCGTTTGAACTTTTTGGTGCTTATGAGTTCCGTGGAAGCATTTTTGCTTTTGATCTCACAGCCTGTGTGGCTTTTAGCATTCTTAGTATTTTGCAGCAATTAAGCCCAAAAGCTCCTTGTCATTGAACAAAGATCTTGGGCAGACATAAAACAACAATGCAAATTGTTCCCAAGTATTACTCCTAGGGCCTTTTGTTGACTGAAAACTCCGTGCCGAATAGGAAATAAAAGCCAGGCATCCGGAGAATAAAGAAAACCTTGTTAAAAGTCAACCTCTGAATAAATACCTGCATATCCAACCTTGATTGTGCCTTCCAGAAACACAGCCTCTACCTCACCGTATACTTGCACGTGCTTTTATCTGTCTGTTTATGATTAAAGTGATGACCTGCCATGAAGTATAAATCCAGCACGTTAAGTATGTGATTCTGTGAAGTACTCTTGTGAGATCTAAACTCCAGATCCCTTGTCCCTTGTGAGTTCTCTGGTTCACTTGGTTGTTTATTTGGTGTATGTACCTTTGTGGTCTGTACATAGAAAGTGTTTTTGGTTTATATCAGGAGGGTACGTTGACATCTGTCTGATACTAGACTGGTGAATAGGAAGAAGGTCCCATCTCTGGCCTGTTTGTGGAAGCTGGGATGATGAAGGCACTGAAGTGGGAACGTGCTGTGGTACAGGGTTGAAGCTCCAGCCCATGTCTGGTAGTTATAGAGCAATTGGAAGGGTTACGTGCAGAGTTCTGGTAAAGTAAGTGTGAGCAGCATCTAAGTGGAGGCTGCCAATAGGGGTGCATGTTTTCAAAATACTCTTTAGCCTAAAAATGGGATAGGGGAGGGCCAGCTGTGGGTATTAGGACAGTAGGTTGGTGGAGGAATCTTACCTTTGTTTTCTGCCTTTGGAAGACTGGCTTGCTAGTGAAATTGCATGAAAGCTTCAACTTTTACACCATTTCTCCTTTTCCTCCACATTCTTATAACTCCATCACACTTCAGCCTTTCAAGCCAAAAGTTTGAGGCCTGATAATCCGCTCAAGCATGAAGATTTTTGGATGGGGAGGTGGATTCTAAGGGAGTTTAATGAAATCAGTGTAGCCGTCCTTTGAAGAATCAGTAAGAGCCATATTTTGACTTGCACACTTTGTAAACTGAGCAAACAAAAGCTAAATTCTCTGTGAAGTTGTGGTAGAAGACTAGATGGAGACAGGCAACCACCGAGTGCCATGGCCTCTGCTAGTCTGGATTTTGGAATCTGGAAATGGACTTGCCTTTCATTACTTGTTCTCTTTAAATAAGAAAGCTGTTGTGAGATTTTTGCTTAAATTGGCACCTTTCTGTTTAACTCCTGAAGTTTGCCGTTGCATCCAAGGGAGTCTTGGACAACTACAAAGTTTCTTTGGAAAATGCATCTGAGTATTACACGAGACTTAATGTTTTTGGAGAATCAGGTCCACTTGGGTGGTTTTGATGTGGAAGCTAAGCAAATAAGGGCTTATTTATTTTAAAAACAAAACCAAAACCAAGCAAAAAATCCCAAACTTGGAAATTCCAAACAAAATATCCTTCTCGATTCAGGAGGTGCTCAATTGTGAAGTATGTGTTATCTCTTCATGTGTGCCCATCCTGTGGAAGAAAAAACTCATGTAATTAAGCATCACATGCATAGGGCTGTCCTGTGGGCAGTGTACTTAATAATTAATTTGGCTCAGAAAAGAAAGCAGAGGAAGGAAGGAAGGTAAGAGTCTTGCCCCATCAGCCTCTGATTGAATCACAGCACTGTAAATCCAGAGTAATTCAGTCAGGCAGCAAGCAGTCTGTCTGCATGCCACCAACGTAAGGTAAATAATTTATCCTTAAGTGTGTTTATTGGTTGATTTGCAGTGAGTGAGTGAGGCAGGAATACTTGGCTTTGCTGTTGCATGAGCAATTCATAAAAACAAAATTATCGGGTAATTTGGTTCATTTAAATACTGCTTCTCCACATAGAGGAAAATTATCTTTGCATTTTGGCTCACGCACAGCAATTCCACATGTATTTATTCTGTCCCAGTATGCTTCTGTAATGTAAGTGTTTCATGCTACTGGGGGCATGCCTCTGAGCTTCCCTGGTCATTGAGATAGACCAGGGAAGCTTCAGAAAAAATACTGTTTAATTAATTAGATCACTGACAGACCATAACAGAAATAGGAGTGGGACAGCTTGCAGGTAGCTGCAGGAGAAACCAACAGTGGTTGTGCTCTCTGCCAGATGTATTCTGAGCATAGTTTTTACCTACCACTTTGCAATATTGGTTTAGGAATAGATGTATCTTCTGCTTCAGAAAATACTGTTTTGTTAATTTCTTTAGGTTTTGAATATCATTTTTGCAAGTGTAACAAATTTTGTCCACTAATGCTATTACACAGGAATGTAAGGATTAGAAAGGAAAGTGCTTCTTCAGTCAGGTGTTTCCAAAGAGAACAGGAGACTGTCTTTTGGTGTCTTACTGGTCCTCTGAATGCATGGAGAGTTGAGATGGAGCAGTGGGCACTTGGCTGGGGACAGAGTCCTACAGAATCTTGCCCCAAAGATAGGAAGGAAATGGGCGTGACATGATCTCACTTGGAAATAGGGTATCTCAGGAGCAGGGGAATCAGGTTATTTTCCTACTGCTTAGTCTCATTGGAGGAGAGCAGGAACATTGAGTGATATTTCTGTGTTTCGTTCAAGAGTGGGGCTGGGGTGGGCAGCAGGAAGTTAGGAGCCCTGAGTTTGACTTCTTGGTCTGCTGTGGCTGTCTGTTATCTTGGGCAAGTCTGTTTCCCTCTCTCTGCCTGTCTTTCTTCCTGTGTAACATAATGCTAATGTCCCTTTGCTGCATCTGGGTCCTTAGTGTTGAACTGGGGTGGAGGGACATGCAAGGTTCAAACTTTTCACTGCCTGTGGGGTCAGACTGTCTGTCATGGTGAAAAACTGTTTTCATCTGTATTTGCCTGGTTGCAGATGCACAGACTTCATTTATGCCATGTACTTGGGTGGATGATAATTGGGAGAATTGGGATGTGTTCTGGGTTTCTAGTGAGTCCTGTTTTTTGCATGGAGGACTATTGGGCAAGAGGCATTTCAGATGGACTCAAGCCCATGGGAATAACAGGCACCTTCTTCTCCTGAAAATAATTTTTTAATTTGGGCAGATAGCCCAAATAAAAGGGGGGAGAAGTTGCTCAGGAAAGACGGGAAATTAAGGAACTGTCACAGCCATAGACTGAGTCAGTTCCATGCTGGAGTCTCTTTGGGTTTAATGGTTTTTTTTCTGTGTGTGTGTGTGTGTCTGTCTTCCTTATCCTCCGTTCCTCTTCCTTCCCCCCTTCTTCCTGCCCTCTGTGCCCAGCTAGGATGGAAGAATCTCATTTCAACTCCTCCCCGTACTTCTGGCCAGCAGTGCCCACCGTCTCGGGACAGGTAAGATGTTCCAACCTGTTATGTTGGTCTTGCTTCCTGTTAGAAGTTTATGCATGATGAGTGTTTTTGTTGCATTTCTTGCTCAGCCAAATGCTGGGCAAAGCTGTGCCGGGGTATGCTAAAACCTGTCCTTCCCCCCTGTTTAGATCGAGAACACCATGTTTATTAACAAGATGAAGGAGCAGCTATTGCCCACAGAGAAAGGCTGCAGCCTGGCTCCCCCGCACTACCCTGCCTTGCTGACAGTCCCCACCTCTGTGGCCCTGCCCACCGGTATCTCCATGGACTCGGACACCAAGCCGGAGCAGCTGACACCACACAGCCAAGCCCCCGTGACTCAGAACATCACCGTGGTACCCGTGCAGTCTGCTGGGCTCATGACAGCAGGTAGGGCACTCCAAAGGCTTCAGCAATGTGTGAAAGGGACTCTAGCATGGGGAAACACAAGGTCCTGGAGAATTCTTATTAGCCTGTAGATTATTCCTAGCCTTACCAATGGTGTGGACTGCCTTGGCATGGTTTCACTGTGAATCTCCAGGCACTCCATACATCTGCCCTCTTTATGGAAGTTTGACTTCCAGCAGTGCAGACTGGGAATGCCTTGGGAGGGGAAGCTACCCTTCTGTTTGTGTTGTAGTCAAAAGTAGGTGCTACTGTGGGATTAGGAGGTTAGGCATAATTGGAGATGTAATAACTGACTTCCTCCATCTTCCTTTGTTCGCAGGTCCTGGTTTGGTGATAACTTCCCCGTCAGGTTCTCTGGTGACCACAGCCGCCTCTGCCCAAACCTTTCCCATCTCAGCTCCCATGATTGTCTCTGCGCTACCCCCTGGCTCCCAGGCAGCCCTGCAGGTGGTTCCAGACCTGTCCAAGAAAGGGACAACTGCCCTCACTGAAGGTGGCGGGGGTGGCGGGGGCGGGGGAGTTGCCCCCAAACCACCCCGGGGCCGGAAGAAGAAGCGATTGCAGGAGTCAGGGCTGCCAGAGATGAGCGACCCCTTTGTGCTGACAAATGAGGATGATGAGGACCAGCACAAGGATGGCAAGACATACAGGTGGGGAGTGGGGTTAAACCTTGACTGTAACATTGCATGGGGATGGGGGTGTATTTAACCCTTCAGAGGGTTACATGGGGAAGAAGAGATCTCTGCCTTGTTCCTAGAGAGTCCCTGAGTAGAGAATCTTTGAGCTGCAGAAACAGTTGAGTTTTCTTTCTGGTCAGGAATATTTATGTGCTGATGGGTTGACCCAAAACTAAGGATTTCCTTTTAGTGCACAGTCTTGATTTCCTGAATACATAGTTGTTAATGTTACTAGGTTAGTTAATGACCAGGATGTTATGGAGACTAAACTATATCCTTGATGGCACAGCCAGGTACTATGGCTGGTGCACTGCAGACTGCAGTGCTGGCTGATGCAGCTGAGAGCCCTGGTGTACCTGGGTGCTCCTCAGTTAGGACTCCAGTCTGTTCAGTGTAAAGACTACAAACTGGAGACACACAGAGTAGGAAGTGAACTGTGGTGACAGTGTTTGTTCCTCTGTGTATTGCCCCATGTGATTTCCTCCTATTTCAGCACTCCAAACAAAACAAGGGAAAGAAAAAGTGTATTTCTGAATTAAGTATAAGGGTGTTTCTGAATCTTAAGCATGTCAGATAAGAGGGAGGGGAGTTCTGAGCCCTGAGGTTGAGTTTCTGAGCTTGGAGGGATGTGGCTTGAGTTTATGAGTGATGGGGAGTGGAGAGATAAGCTAGGAGGGAGTACTTGAACCAGAGGATAAACAGTGTGGGTGTTTCAGAAATGACGGGAAGCAGACAGAGCAGAAAGTGGTAGAGAGTAAATGTGGTGGTCTGTCTTAGGTGGGAAGTGGGAGCACTAAGGGGTGATTCAGTGGTAGGGGTTTCTGGTAGATGATTAAGATAAATAAGAAGCTAAATAGTAGCCAAGTTGAAACAGAAATAGAAGATGGTTCCTAGGTCTTCTCACTTCCCTACAATGTGCCCAGGATCCCACCTCAAACAGTTTTCATTTTATCATCCTAGATGCTGTTTGTTTTGGTACAGATTTAGTTATCTTTCTGGAATTAAGCCATAGGAATATGCAGGCATCTACACAGAATCTGTTCACCCACCTCAGGCATTTTTTCACTTTTAACTCTAGCATTTTTTAAATGTTTACATTTTTTAATCAGCATAGTTAAATGGGTACAAAACTAGAGCTTGGATCAGCCTTTTTATCTTAGCCAATGTCCCAGTTCTTCCACTTTGAAAATATAATCAGCGTATGGTGAGGAAGGGTGGGAGTGTTAGGTAGCTTGCTATTTGTAATCCCACCATTTATTTTGGGCCATAGCCACAGTTCCACACTACTCAAGCTGCTTACAGTCTGGGTTGCTAATTAGGTTGTTAAATATGTATTTACAGGGGACACAATTGGCAGTGAACACTAGAATTAAAGCTGAACCAGGGCTTTAATTATAGCTCCTTGTTTACTTGTAAGTTTGGAAAAAAAATGCCCAAGACCAGGTGGAGTGACTCAGCAGAAACTTTATGAACATGCACAGTCTGCGTAACAGCTCATGAAAAAGGTTTTGCAGGGAAAAAACAGATGAGTATATACGTGGGAACATGTAATTTCTTTATGTTTAAGATTACTTTATGTTTAGTCTGAGTGTGGCACCTCTTCCTCCAGCCCCCATCCCAAGCAGGCCTTCCTCTGAGCAGTGCAAAGGTGTGAGAGAGCTAAATTGAGATTTATTGAAGACCACCAAGGGGTATTTCTGCCCTCCTTAATATCTGCTTTTTGGATGATGCATTCCATATGCAAGTTTGGAACTAAAAATGATTGTTGGAAAAATAAAGGAAAGCGCTATCTTCCCTTGGAGCTGTGGGAGAGAAAACCTTTGTGAAACATAGTAAAATCGTTTCTCTATAATATGCATATGAATAGACTCACGTGTTAAAACTTTGAGGAATACTGGATCCTTCTGTATTCTAGAGGATGATTTTCCGTCACTAGAGTATGCAGACATATGCTAGCTAAATTAAGACTGTGGGTGATGTTCATCTACTCCTGCTTCTTTCTCAGCCTGGAGGAGGAGTTGGTTGTGGCATTCATATGACTACGTTTATATGATTTCACTGATTGCCATGATGAGACACTGAGAATAATCTACTCGGGTTCCTGGAAGGAGTTGTACTATATTGATCAGTATGAATTTTTTTTTAATACCCAGTTCTTAAAGCCTGGGATTATTTTGTCGAATTTGATTATTTTTTTAAGCTTTCTTTTTGAGCTCAGTGAGCTCTCTTATCTTGAGTGTCTGGGCAGGTGGCTAACATTTGTAATTCCTGACTCCTAGTGTGGTGATAAAGAGCAGAGTAAGGCCTTGAATGAACCGCATAGCCAGGCAGATGTGGAAGGAGTTGGAGCACAAACCTTGATACATATATTGCAGCCCATCCCATTCTCTACTAAATGGGGACATGCCTGCTCCAGCAAATGGCAGCTGTTTTGCTGCTGTATCATCTCTAGAAGTGAATTAGTGGGCTGCTGTGAAAGTGGTGCAAGAATCTTTATGACTAGGGGTTTTTTGTAATAAAAGGTGTGAGGCTTTTGCTAATGATGGCAATACTTGCAGATCTTTGATATCTGTCCTTAGGATATTAGTCTGGCAGAGTCCTTGGTGCTTTGTGTTGTGCTGCTGGAAGAATGCTTGCACCTGCAGGGGACAGCATCTAACCCAGTCCTGTGAAGGATTTTCCTTCAGGAGTAATGTCACTTCAGTCTTGTCTGGATTCATCGTCAGCTCTTTGTTAATCTTCCCTGACATCTTTGTAGAACTTGCTTTTTCTTTGGATAATGGGATCAGCATCGGGAGTCTCTCTAGAAAGATGCTGGCACAGCGAAGCACACGGCTTCTTCCCAGTGCTTTAAAAGGTGCTGAGAAAAAGGTAGCCAACAGGTCCTGGATACAGTAGGATTGTTTTTTAGTCCTGGTGTGGTGCCTGTACCTGTACACTTTTAGAAGTCTGTGGTGTGATGTGATCAGTGGACAAGACTGATGAAGTGGTTCAGCCGCTCTGGGCCAGATTATCAATTCTCTTTCTCTTGACAGTTCTCTAAGTAGTTTCTTTGTAAGAGGAAGAGAGCTCAGTATAGGCATTGCTAGGTTCTGGTATTAAGTAAAATGTAGGATGAGTACCAGTTTATAGTCTGGCATGGTTTTGCAAGCTGTGCTCTGGAGCCTTAGATACCAACAGAAAGGTTGTAGGCTTGAGAAGGGCCTCTCTTGTCATAGTGTAATCAACAAGCTCTGTCTTCTCCACTTCTAGTTTTGAGTTTTCCTTACTTTCACTGTGGAACGGCAGGGAGGCTGGGAGACAATAAGCAGGTGAGGGACGTAGAAAACTACTGAGATGAGTCCAGGGTGCAAAAGGGTACAGAAGCCTTAGGAAATTGAGCTGTGGAAGATGAGGAAGGTGGATGGAGACCCTCGCTAGGGAGCAAATTACATGGGTAACCAGTGGTTTGAATACAGCAGGTGGGCATCTTCTCAGACATATCTTGTTTTGACCCTGTTTTTTCTGCCCTGTACTGGATTTAGCACTGCTGTTTGGTGAACTTCCCATAGTTTTGAATCTATTTGTAATGTGGTGGCTATGGCTTTTGTAAGCCACATAGGTCTGTAAAAATATTGTTGAATTTGACCAGTTTTGAGCTTAAAAAAATCTGTTATGCATGCACTGAGATGATTTATAGTTTGGTGGTTGAAATATGTGAAGGTTATGTTCTCTTTGTTGTTTCTTGAGGCTTGCACGACTCCAAGCACTGAGCAGACAGTCCATCTCCACAGAGGAGACAAGTACACACTAACTTCTCTCAGTTTCTGTGTGAGGCTGGACTATGTGTCTGCTCTCTCTCCAGCTCTAAGCATCTTACAGAGTTGCACTGAAGGGCAAAGCATGCTTTTCCTTCAGGCACAGCTGCTCCTCCTTCTGCTTTGGAAGGAATCTAGTGCTCAGTGTGGACAGTAACCTCCCCCTCTGATGGGCACAAAGGCAAGGCGTGAGAAGACACTGCTTGGTTCAAATGTGGTAGGGATGAGAATGAGATAATGTGCAGGAACTGGAGCTATTTGTGTTGAGTAAATCTGGAAACTTGGTCGAGATGGGAATCAGAAAGGAGGAAAGAAAAGAGCCTACAAACTAGGGAATGCAGCAGAAGATGTGATGGGGAGCCTCTGCAAGGGAGAGATGGGAGAGCTAGCACAGGAATAAACTATAAATGGCCAAAACAGAGGGGGGGAGTAAAGAACCAGACCTGCTAGGTGTGAAAATGAGATCCTTAGAACTGGCAGAACAGAGAGGGACAAGAGTATGGGATGTGGACAGACAAATAGAAGCATGGGGGAGAGGAGATATGTGTTAGGCAATTGAGGGAATGAAATAGGGAAGAGCCCCTGCAGTAGAGGATCTAAAGGCTGGGGCATGTGGGTAAAGAGCTTGGGTCTGGGCCTTGGTGCAGGAGAGGGGATTGCTCTGGGCTAGAAGGCTAAGGGCAAAGGGGGAATTAAGTTTGAAGTATCAGGCAGAAAGTTTGACCACATTCCCTCCAAAGCCTAGAAATATTAAACCCAGTGTTTCTAAATTTTGCCATGTCTTTGATGTCAGCACAAGAATGTGACCTCCTCTGGCAAAGAACCTCATCTCCCTCTTAGGCTAGAAAAAGGTGACAAAGTATTGTTGCTGTCATTTATCATCTTAGCTGCAGTGGCAGAGGTCTGTGCAATGGATTTTAAGATTGCTGATGACCAACGTGGGTGTCAGTATGATGCCACACGTTGGAATTTCTGTTTGCTTTTTTTAACAAGTAGTTCCGTGAGCAGCGGAACTAATGATGCCTGGTTTCCAGCGGCTCTCTCCTGTGTGGATTCTCTGATGTCTAATCAAGGGTGAGCTTATTAGCCTTTCCCTCAGCAGAGGACTCCAAGAGAGTCTCTCTTCTTTCCTCAGCTGCATATTTTTGAGACTTGTATTGACTTTTTAAGATCCTTACCCCTTTTCCAGATTGGTCAGAATTGGCTGATGATCTCAGAACATTAAAGAAGACAGTTGCACATGCACATTTACATATACACATGCAGTTTGTACACATAATCCTTGCTTTGTACATAATTGCAGTGCTTGGAGATTAGAAAATGACAATTAGATTGGCCACATACCTCAGGATATAATGAGGTAAAACCTTGTGTTATGGTAAGTTCTGTCCCTTCTGTTGAGATACTGTAACTGTGTGTGTGTGCATGTACATGCTTTCCCTTGGCAGTTCCTCATAGTGCCAAACAGAAGGAATTGACAGGAGAAGTTCTGCAATCACAAATTCTAATTTTGGCATGTTCCTTGTCAGTGGAATGAGTGTGTGCAAGGGAATAAGTGGGACAGTTAAAATTTCAGCTTGGGTGAGAGGGAACTTCAAAACTATATTTTGCACCTCTTACCTGATCACACCTTAATTTGGCCCTGTGGAGTCAATGCACTTTGATTCCATCCTTGATTAGTTATTGGTGCATGATAGCCTGTCAGAGTCCTGCATGTTTGCTCAACCTGAAAGAGATGTTCTGTCAAAGGAAAATAAAATGCATTGACATGGGATTGTGGAATTGAGGAGGATGATCTTGGGAAGGCATTTGCTAGTATGAAGAACTGTTGATTACGCTTGCCTCTGCCGCAGATTGCTGTGGTATCATACAGCCCTACAGTCAATCTTGCCTTGAAGTGTGTGCAAGTGTGCATTAGGTCGAATCTTCAGTGGATTTGCATTTTTCTCAGGCTACAAATGACCACAGAGGGTTACCCTGAAATAATTAACATTTGGTGTTCCCAAAAGCATAATCTCAAGTATCATTGAATAGTCCTCTGTCACAAGTCAGACCCTGTTTTGCTCTGCAGAAGTGTTGCATCTCATAGCAGTAGCATAGAAATCTATAGGAGCAGTGATTTGAATGTATGTGATAGGAATTTTCCTTTAAAGGAAAAAAAAGAGGTCACAGATATCAGTTTGGCCACTTGGAATTAGTGGATATGTCTGTCTCACTGTGTTTCACTCTTCTGTGATTCCCTTCCCTTACAAAAAATAAAACAGGGACATTGTGGGGATAGATGAGTGCTTATGGAACACTGATATTTCTGTAGTGCGTACTAGAGATGAGTGATCCTGCTTCACGAGGTTGGAATTGCACGTGGTCAGTGAGGCTTAAGGCTGTTCAGAGTGGTGATAGAAAAAGCTGAATGCTTGCTTGTTATGTGCAGTTCTGTGGAAACAGTCAGTAAGGCTGTATCAGAACACACCTGCATTGCGGAACCAAATTATGGTGACATGGATGACCTTAATCCTGGTGTTTCCAAATTTCCTAGTGCTTTCTAATGGGCCTTTTGTATTCTTTTAATTTTAGCTCTTGCATGTTATCACTATACTAGGAAACACCTTATTGTGCTTTATTGTTTTGTTGGTCTTTTATGCTAATGGTGGCTGATTTCAAAACTTGGCAGACAGTGTCTTAGGCCTGTTGTTCAGTGATTTGGAGGTCAGCAGAAAGTCATGGCTGATAACCTAAAGATAAAAGCAATGCTGGTGATAGCTGCAAGAAAAAGGGGTTCCTATGTGGTTGTTAATCTAGAATTGTTCAGACAAAATACATTTTAATACAGTCTCATGGAAGATTTAGCCTGTTGGGACAGTGCAACATCTCCAGCAGCCAGGGATTGAGGTCCAGATGTTCAGACACAATGGAAAACATTATCAGACAGAAATGTCTTGTTGGGCTATCGAATGTCTCTAATCTAAAGATAAGGAATACAGAGGAACTGTGTCCTGGAAAGCAATGACTGTGAAAAAGACTTTTAGGAATTAAGTGACATCATGAAAATTCCCAGTGTGAGACTGTGACAGAAAAGGTTAAGGTGCAACTGTTGAAAGCATAAATGATAGAGCCATTAAAAGAAGACAAGCAACTTGTGAAGTATGCTGAAATACCACAAAATCCTGCGTCAGGTACTTTTAAGATCATTGGGAAAAATGGACAAAAGGCAGGAATGTTCTCTAATCTGAGAACTGGGAAAGTGCCATATGATGACAGCATTTAAAACTACTCTCTGCCTTGCCAGTATATGAGAGTATGCTTTTCTGTAGACTTATCAAGCCACCAGGTGATTGAAGGACTGTGGAAATAAGTTGACCAAGATCTCTGAGCATAGTGGATAGGTTTGTTTGTTACACACACCAGTAGTGTAAATTGTTCAGTGGAAGCACAGCATTGGCTTTTGAATAGGAGCTCATGCTGGGTGTGCCAGTGTGGAAGCAGGGGTACAATGTTCCCATGCTTTTATTTGGCATCTTCATACTCTCTGGCTTTATTTAGGTGTTACCCAAGTGTACCTGTGTATCTTGGATGTTAGTTTTGTCTCATTTCCCTGCTTCTTACAACATATTAACAAGAAAGTGTTTAACTTCAACTTAAAAAAAAACGGGGGAATGTGAGGGTCAAGTTAGCATTTATCATGAATTGTGCATCCATTATTATGCTATGCTGGCGTTAGTTACTTCATTAACTCTGCATTGCAAAGGCAGGACATTTCCTTCCTTGCTAAATTAACTGCTGACTCTGACAGCCTAAACTTACTCTTATCATCTAGTCCAACTTCAGACCTCCCTGGTTTGATTTTTATTTTAATAAACTCATGGTCTGACTTGTATTTGTAGCCTAACAGAAGGAGCAAGGACTCAATTAACTTGTAAGACTACTCTCAGTAGATACTAGGAATTTGAATTCTCAGAGCCATGTAAAAGCTTACATAGTTTTCACAACTTTGATACTGATTAATTAAGCACTTGATTGAAAAAAGCTGTTAATCCATGTTAGGCAAATTTTACTATGAGCTGGTATTTCAGATGGTATTTTATCTCCTAACAGCATCTGATGAATGAGGCGGAACATTCCATGAAAAGTGGAAAAAAAATACAGCACTGTGTGCCACAGAGTTGTAGTCTAGTTGCTATAAGCATCATTTTGTTTATGACTCACTGTGATGACTTTCATATGGGAGTAGAATTAGAATTGTACATCCACCTTTTACTGACATTTCATGATTTTTGAGAGTGTCTCTGTCTAACATGAACATTTTCTGAATGTCTTTATTTCCTATAAAAAGAAAGCATTGTAAGCATTGGAAGGGGTTGCTTTTGATCTCTGGCATATGGCTGAGTGCTAATTTAACTGTTGATATGAACCTCTGTGTTATTAAGGATATTTTCTCCAAGGCTGCCTGAATTTGCAGAGCCATAACAAGCAGCTGCAGGGGATGTTGTGTCACACCGTCAATGGGAGTGCTGCAGTCATTTCTGTTACTTGCTGTCAGAAAGAATACAGCCAAAGGAGGGGTAGTTTAGAAGCACAGTAGGGAGACTATTAAAAATGGATATTAAACGGGGCAGGGGGGGTAGAAATCAATTATTTCATATAGTGTTTCATTCATGCTTAGCAAAAAGCACTCCCTACTTTTCCTCTCCCCAGTCAGAATTTCGCTGAAGTAGAATACTGAAATGCTGCTGGTGTCAGATGGGATGTTCTCATTATCCATACAGATTTAACATTTTTTTTAATCCATATTTGCCCACTAGAGGGCTGATTGCATCTTCCCCTTTAATATTTGATGTTGTCTGAGGCAGAATGTGAAGTCCTTAATTAAATGGATCATTTGTTCCCTTGAAAAATCCTGATACCACACAATATAAAATTCTGAAATGCAGCTTTCTGTTATATTCCAGGGCTTTTTTTAACTCATAAGGCTCATGAATTTGTTAATGCTGCATAACATTCTTGCTCTCTCAGGGTTGATGCTAATTAGATGATTAGAAAATGAGTCCTTGCAAGATTTTCATTCTAAATGTTGTTTGAAAAACAATATCAGAATGTTGATAGCTGCTAAATTCAGACAACAGGGGTTGGTTGGTTGGTTGGTTTGTTTGGTGGTTTTGTTTTGATTTTGGGGTTTTTGGGAGGGTTGGGGTTTCTTGGGAGTTTTGTTATTGTTGTTGAGGTCTGTTTTTGCTAACAATCAGGTTTATCATTGTTATGCAAGTGCTGGTGAGGTTTTGAAACAACTTCTTTATAATTTTATTTTGAAAATGGAAAGGGACATGCAGTCTATTTGTCTTCATTGAAGTTTATTTTAGAGAATTTCTGACCTAAAGGCAGATACCTGGCAAAGCAAATAAGTAAAGGAAAGGGTGCACAGAAGTTACGGAAGATAAAGTAAATGGCTTTATGGCACTATAGATTTAATGCATGGGACTACTCAGACTTGATGGCCTGGTAAAGTTCATTAATTTTTCAGAACAGGATAGACTACTTAAAATATAGAGTCCTGTGTACAGCACAGAAGAGATTAAACTAGAGCAAAACCCTTAGAAGGGTATTTATCTCAGAAAGTGTCCTAGTTTGAAAAGACAAACCAGTGGGAGACACCAAGTCAGAATAACAATTTATTAAGAAAATTAGAATAAAGGCAGGGAAAGGAAAGAAAAACAAAACAAAACAAAAAAACCCCCCACACTGGTTTAAACTGACAAAGCCAGATACAACCTGACACCCTGTTAGTCAGGGTAGCAGGAGCAGTCCAAAGGGATGGTGGCTGTAGTCCTCTGAAATGATGGATGTAGTTCAGTTGAGGCAGTAATCCAGTAAAAGGGTCTGGTCTTCCTCGGAAGGTATGTAGCTCCAGTCCTCTGGGAATCCAGTGGAGAAGAAAGCTAAAGCTGTAGTCTTCAGAACCTCAGTTATATCCACGATGGGATGCTTGGCTCCTCCCCCTGGGCAGAGTATCTCACAATGAGATGGTGAGTCATGAGATAAGGCCTGATGGGCCATTAACAGGAGGTAGTCCAGGCGCCAATTATCTCTGAGTCATGGGCAAGGCACTGATGTGCCCATTAACAAAAGATAACACAGAGGGAGGAGGCAGGGAGCACTGTCCTACCTGGTTTTAACAGAAACCTGAAGATGGTGATAGAATACAGCCCCCTGGACACATTTTACATTATAACCCAGGACAGAAAGGTAGCTGGATTCTCAAAATATTGATTGTAGGGGCCAAGTGATTGAGACCATGTTGTAGCCTCCGAGCGTTGTTCCAAAGATGCATTATTCTCATGGTTGGAAAAGGCTTGTTCCTCTTTTTTTTTTCTCACTTCTAGTGTCAGTTGTTGTTTCTCATTATATCTTTTTTTGTTCATAAAACAAGCCCCTAGTAACTGATATTTTTCTCCCTATGTAGATTTATTTGGATATTGACCAAGTTATCTCTTAAGCTTGTCTCCAAACCTAGATTGACTGGAGTCAGTGCATCTTTCCTGCAAAGCCAATTTTCCGCATGCCATCATTCTTTAAGTTTATGTGAGTTTTTCAGTAATTGTTGAGGACATGGACTTCAGAATGAGACATGCTGTTGGCAAGAACAGTCACTCCCCTCCTGTATACAAAAAGGGTACCTGCCATTCCCCTTTGTTTTGGTGAGCTGTATTAGCACAGCATCGCACTGGGAGCTTGTTCTCAATTGAATGGTTCCTTATCAGAGGGCTGATGTTGTGGAATGGGGTTCAATTGAGAGTAATGGAAGTCAGCATCTGCTGAGAAGGAGCTTGCTAAAAGTCAAGCATGGGATTATGCTGTAATTGCTTGCATTAGCAAGGAACTGGAGTTGGCGACTCAAAGGTATTTTTCAGTTCACTCTTCACCTCAAAATTATTTCTAGCATTGGTGCTTTCAAGGATACACAGTCCTCATCCTCTAAGTATGACTTGTTTACTGCAAAATACATATGCTGTGTTCAAGTCTAGCATTTTGGGATATCTGGAACAAACTGTGCAACTTGAGATAGTTTGGTTTATAAACCAAGAGCTACTTTTAAAAAAAAGATGATGCTGATGTTCCTTTTTACTCCTTGTATCTTTAATAGATATAGGGATAAACAGCCAAATTGCTTCTGTTTGTTGATTCCAGAAGGGATTGGTGTGTGTGTGTGTGCGAGGAAGGATTTATGTAAGGATGTACTTAGTTTGCATGTTCTGTTAGAGCTTGCAATTAAAATGGATTAAGAGAAGAATGGAGGTAGGACACGTGGGAACAACTGTTAGAGGTTATGGTGAATGTAAAAGAGCAAAGGTGGAGAGGAGGGAAATATTATGACAGGTGTGTGTTAGAGTGCTTGCTAGGGAGGCATGGCTTCCAGCTTAAATGGCTTGGAATCAAGCTGTGGCTCAGAAGGGCCTGTGGAAGTTAAGGTAGGTGCTGGATAAATACTGCTTACATGACATTCGCTCTTCAGACTGCACACATCATAAGGCTTCTGTCTCCAACAGAGTCACAACAGTAGATGTAATGAAGTACCCTTCTGAGAGGAGATGGATATGGGGAAGAGCAGGATCGGCTCTCTGTGGCTTGTAACACCTGCAGAGACTTCTGTTGCTGAGAGTTTTGTAAACACTATAAAACTCAAGGAAATTCCCAGACAAAACCACTGTGAAGGTGGAATTCATGTTAACCAGACTTCCTCTGGACAGCATTTCTTCTCTCAAATGTGACTCTGGAAGTTACATGTGGAGGTTCAATTTTGTCTTTAATGCAAATGTAAAACCTAAATTCAGATAAAACTTAACTCTGCCCCTTGGTTGACACACATTTGGGGGAGGCGGGGGAAATAAGTTCAGTAACTTGGATGCAGCTTCTATCTCTCTGTCAAATTATCAGCCACAAAAGCTTTTACCATCTTGAATTGTAAAACCGTATGAGCTTCTCTTAACAGCCTGGTGTTGTGGTGGAGGAACAGTTTTTAACAGCAGCATCCATAGCAGAGCGATGCCAACTGCTTCTTCTTGTTCAAAGAGTCTGTGTGTTAACAAATACACTTCTGATCATTATGGGAACAGATGGATCCAAACGCCCAGACAAAACATTTTGCATCACATCAGTAAGACTGAAATGATGAAAGCCCACTAGACCAACGAAATACCACATTTGATATCTAGAGTATCTTTGTAAGACCCACTAAGAAAGCAGCACTGCTGTTACTCTCAGCATTTTGTATCCTAAATATTTGAGAGTCTTCGCCAAAAATGGGAGCACAGTTAAGTGGATTTGGCCATAACTGCTCTTAGAGACTTCCCTGTACATGGAATTAACTTCAGTATGAACTATAACCTGGGATTTCCAGGTTTTCCATTTTTTTTTGACTGAAATAAATCATAGATTAACAAAATGGGGGTTTTGTCTGGGAATTATTCCTGCCCCCTTAGGATTGCTGTTGTAAAATTTCCAAAGTGCTGCCCTGTCTCTCTTGCAAGCCAGTTGGTTTCTTCCAATGCCTTTACTTGTCTGGCTGTGAAGTACTGTTTGGTCTGTTACGCCAGCTCCTGGCTTCAATTTGTCTCCCTGGGACTGGAGCACTCACAGCCAAGCAGTGTCCCAGGTGAAACCTCCCTAAGTACCACACACTGGGAAAACACCCCTTCTTCACTCAGTGTGGAATATCCCATCCAGTTAGAGCTGATCCATATTGGGGCTTACCCCCGTGTGACACTGTCTCTTCCCCTCGCCCCGGTCCCAGGTGCCGGATGTGTTCGCTGACCTTCTACTCCAAGTCGGAGATGCAGATCCACTCCAAGTCCCATACGGAGACAAAGCCACACAAGTGTCCTCACTGCTCCAAGAGCTTCGCCAACAGCTCCTACCTGGCCCAGCACATTCGCATCCACTCAGGGGCCAAGCCCTACACGTGCAGCTACTGCCAGAAGGCCTTCCGCCAGCTCTCCCACCTGCAGCAGCACACACGGTAAGGGCCAGAGGAGGCTGGGGCCCTCCACACTGCATGTTGCCGTCATCCCAGCATGCTGTGAGCACCTCAGTGGGCGACTGCCTGAGGAGACCTGGCTGGTTTTCACAGGCTGGTCAGGTCTTACACGTCAGACCGGCAGTAACGGTGTCCAACACATGAGACTTGTCCCTGGCTGTGAGGGGCTGGGTGCGCTCAGCCAGGGTCAGCGCTGCTCAGCCGGAGAGGCGTCGGCAGTGGAGTGATGCTTTCTGACAGGAGGTAGGGCTGGTTGTGTCAGTGTGACAGTAGAGAGGGTATAGGAGGACTGTTCCCTGTCACCCCAGCATAGTTCTGCCAAACATCTCAAGTCCAGGCTTGCAGCCCCCCTGCTATTTCAGCCATAGGCTTCCCACACACAGCTCTGCCAATGCCCCTCAGTCCAAGCTCTATAGTTCCTCTCTCTGGATCCTCCCCCGGTGCGGACAGACCACGGTCTCTTGAATCCAAGGGGAGCACAGGTTGAGACCAAGAGAGCTCATGCTGTGTTTGGAGTTCCTTCATGTAGCAGATAGCGTGGTGCTGTCCCACCCCCTTTGTGCCCTCATTCCATCAGCACTAGCCAGATGGCGGTCATGTCCAACTGCTGCTGCTCCTCCTCCTCTTCGGCAGGATCCACTCCAAGCTCCACACGGCGATTGTCAAGCCGCACAAGTGTCCTCACTGCTCCAAGAGCTTCGCCAACACATCCTACCTGGCCCAGCACCTCCGCATCCACTCGGGGGCCAAGCCCTACACCTGCCGCTACTGCCAGAAGGCCTTCCGCCAGCTCTCCCACCTGCAGCAGCACACACGGTAAGGGCCAGAGGAGGCTGGGGGCCTGGCCCTGGTCCCCCCGCGCTGCCGGCATGCACCTCTGGAGCACGCGCGCCAAGCATGCGGGGGGCGGGCGGGGAATGCGGCCGGCTGCACCCCAGAAGGAGGTGACCCAGCAGAGTGGACGGAGTGGAGGCTGCGCAGGAGACACTGACCACGTCAGGGCTGAGGTGGGCACATGCTGTCCCTGGGGATCCTTGGTCTTGCACCGCGGGCGGCACAGAGAGAGAGAGCGATAGAGAGAGAGGCATTGGCTGTAGGGGATCCCAGCCTGGCACCACGGGGGTTGGACTGAGTGTGTGGAAGCTGCTCCTGGCATTGCAGGGGGACAGGGACAGATTAACACTGTTGGTAAACTCAGCCTGTTACTTAAAAGGAAAAGTGTTGGAGTGTCTATCCTGAGAAGGAACAGAGCTGCTTTCTTGGTGCTGTGGAAGCAGGAGAACAGACTCCTCTTGGTCATTTGGGACTCCTGAGCTTGGAGCAGGGAGCCTGGACTCCAGACCCCTTCCCAATACATTTTCAGGTAGCTCACATGCTGAGCTGTCCAGGCCTTCATAAGCTCTTGCTCCTAAGTCCTATTCACTCTCTGAAATCTGCTTGACTTCCTCTCTTCTCCAACTTCCAACTGGACACAGGAGCTGGGCAGAGCTCTCTTTGTCCAGCTAGAACAGCATCTGGAGGCAACATCATCCCCTTCACAGCAGCAGGCCCTGGCAGTCTGCCCTGTCTGCCTGCTCACTGCCTCCCATTTGTGCTCTTCCTCCTCAACAGTATCCACACCGGGGACCGACCCTACAAATGTGCTCACCCTGGGTGTGAAAAGGCTTTCACCCAGCTTTCCAACTTGCAGGTAAGGGGCTGGGCGTGTCCTGTTCGCCAGTGGGGGTTGACATGGGTACCTGTGATAGAGGACATGGAAGAAGTGGGGCAGCTGGGAGGAGAGTAAAAGAATACGGAAAGCTATTGAAGCCCTGGGCAGGGAAGAGATTCCTGATTTGTGGCATAGTGGCCCAAAGAAGTCCCATAAACAGTCACATCCTATAAAATTGTTAACTTGACTTCAAAGTAGTGAAAACTTAGTGAAGTTCCTCCCATCTGTTTCACAGTTTTCTAACTTAGCTGGGGCAAGACTTTTGCAAAATGTTACACCCAATAAAGTCTGGGTATCTGGGTGGGTTTTTGTTTGTTTTACAATGAAATGGAGGGAATAAGTATAGGGATATAGGGAAGCAGAGGTGGTGTGTCCTGTTGCAGTACCCTGGAGGAGGGGAACCGTAGAGTGTGCCAAATAGCAAAGAGCTGTAAAGACCTGCAAGCAGTTAAAGCAAATCCTGCCCTGAAGATATTAGATGCAGGGAGCAGATGTGTAGGGGGTCAGAAAAGAGAGACCAGGAAAAGACTGAGTTGTATGGAAACGTGGAAGAAGATGGGAGTTGTAGAACATTAAGAGTCTCTACTCTTTGAATGCACAATATGCCTGAGAAGAAAAGGCATGTGTGGGGAAGGTGTGGTGGGCTGGAGGGGGAAGTTCTGTCCCTGTGCTAGGAGCCAGGTGTACCTTCCTCAGCAGCTGGGAGCTTGGGGCCTGGCTGGAAGGGGGAGGCCAAGGTAAAGTTGTGTCCAGTACTAATACTCACTTCCTCATGCTTGCTTTCTCTTTCCTCCCTGCTGCTGCTCCCCCCGCAGTCCCACAGACGGCAGCACAACAAAGACAAACCGTTCAAGTGCCACAACTGCCACCGTGCGTACACGGATGCTGCCTCATTGGAGGTACACCTGGCTACACACACGGTGAAACACGCCAAGGTCTACACCTGCTCCATCTGCAGCCGGGCCTACACCTCGGTGAGTGTTTGCTGCCCTGGGGGCAGCAGAAGTGAAGAAACTTCCCAGGGAGCTGCTCCTCTAGCTCCAAGGGGAGCAGTCCCGAGTTGCCGTGTCCCTCCCTTTTGGCTTTGGCTTTTGCAAGCGTCATCCCCTCCTCTCACACGTTTTTTTCCCATTGCAGGAGACGTACCTGATGAAGCACATGCGGAAACACAACATCCCTGACCCACAGCAGCAGGTGGTTCAGGCACAAGCCCAGGCCTCGCAGCAGCAGCAGCACTTCCAGCCGCAGGGCGGGGGGGCAGCAGGGGGCCCTTCTGGAGACACTAACCAACCCAACCCTCCCCCCCAGTGCTCCTTTGACCTGACTCCTTACAAGACTTCAGAGCATCATAAGGACATCTGCCTCACTGTCAGCACCAGCGCCATCCAAGTGGAGCACCTCTCCAGCTCCTAGAGAGACCTCAACCCAGGGAGCAGAACGCCTCTTGTGCATAGCCTGTGCCAGGGGCACTGCTTGTGCAGCGGCCCTCCTCGTGCAACAGTTTCCGGCCTCTCCTCCTGCAACAGCCTCTTCTGGCCGTGTAACCCTGTTCATGGCAGCCCCTTGAACAACAGCCTGTCTCAAGGGGGTGCTCCTTCTGTGCAACAGCCTGCCTGGTAGGAGGATGCTTCCTTGTGCAAGAGCCCCCTTCCTGTGCTGGGATCACTTCCTCATGCAAGAGCCCCTCCTTTGAAACCCAAAGAAAGGCCCCTGTTTTGCCTTCTCTCTCACTGTAGGATGCGTACGAAGCGGGGTTGCGTGTTGAGACACGCATAGTGGATGGGATGGAGAGACAGCCCTTGTATGTACAAGGGCTTGGACACGTGTTTTTAGCAGGCCACAGATGAATGTGGCAGGGTTCACAGCTGGATGGGGTTCTTTGAGGATTGCCTTGAGTGTCTAAGAGAGAAATATCCATTCCTGTCCCTCCTGCTTGTGAAAGGGAGGAGGGGTCGCTCGTCGTGCCCCGAGGACTGGATGGGAGAAACCTCCCCAGTGGAAGGTGAGACCAGTGGAGCGGGGAGAGGTGAGGCATGTTCTCTGGGATGGACAGGTGCCTACCCTGCCCAAGGGCTGTGGAGTATTGCATTCTTTCTCCTCCCCTGGTGGAGAGCAATAGAGAGGAGTCTGTCTGAACTGGCTGCTGCCTCTCTCTCCCAGCTGCCTGAGCAGCACGATGGCCCCGTAGGAATGTGGGTTCCTGCTCATTGCTCTTCCTGCCTGTTGTTGATGATATCCTAGCAGCTTGTACTCCTCCTCGTCTCCCTCCTGCTTTTCCCCTCACCTCCTCAGAAAAGCCTGCAGGCATCAACAACAAACCAAAAAGCAACTGGAGGGAGGGTAAGAGACTGCCAAATTAATCACCCTTCTCTCTATTCCCTTTCCTGAAAGGTGGAATGATAGTAGTTCTGACACTCACATACCTGTCCTACTCCCAGTTTCCCAAAGGGAAAGAGGAGGAGGAGGAGGAAGGGGAGGAGGAATAGGCCAGTCTTTTCAAGGAGCTGGCAGGAGGCAGGGAATGGCTAGCTTCTCATGCTCATCTCCTGGCAGAGTGCTCTCCCAGGCTCCCTCTTGCCAAGACGGGCTGGACTCACATGGCAGTGGTGGCCTCTTCTGGACCCTGGTCATGGGAGAGAATCCCCAAAAGGTGGACAGTGGAGAGAAGGGGATGAAGATCCCCACAGAGAGACCAATCTAATGAGAAGGGGGAGCCAACAAGAATAAACTGAAGGCCCCTTGAATTTATATATATATATATATATAAATATCTATTCCCCACCCCTGGCCCGCTCTGTCCTTGCTGTAACTGTTTCTATCTCTGTGTTTATAAAACGCATTATCCTGGCGAATTTTTATTTTCAATCTTCGTTTGTTTTTCCCTTTCTCTTCGTCTTCAATTCTTCTTCCTCTTTTTTTTTTTTTTTTTATTTGTTCATCTCGGCTCCTATTTTTGTTTGNNNNTTAATTGGTCCACATGACTGCTAGTCTTGTGTGTTAATTGTTAGTTTCTTTGGATCATGGAGGCTGACTTGGAAGAGAATGAGAAGGCAAGGGAAAAAGCATGTGTTGTTGGGTTTTAAAATCAGTCACCCACCCAAAGAATCCCAGACTTCTGTATGAACAACCAATAGGGGCTTCTATTTTATTTTTTTTAACCACCCTGTATAGAAATAAATTGGTGTAAAAGGCTCCTTGAAGGTGCTGCTGCAAGCACCCTGCCCCTGTGACGTGTGTTCCTTCCCCCTGCACCCAACCCCTGCAGAGCCCCTGGCTACCGTGAGTCCCGAGGGGTTGTGCGGGCAGGCGCGAGGGTGGCGCATCCCTGCCTTTGGCGCTTTGCGGTTTGCACAAGGAAAGCAAGGAGCTCTGCGCCTGGGGAGCCTGTGGCAGGAACCTTTTTCTCTGCGCTTAGTCACCAGGGTTGGCTGCAAACGGGTGGAGTGTTTGGTAGCTGCATAGGTTAGGCTAGAAGGAGCTGTCTGGTTTGACTCCTGCATTTCACAGGTGACATTTCAATCCATTTAGGCTGTATTGAGCCCCAAGAACTAATGTGTATTTGAACTGTGTTGACAAAATGCATTGGCTTCATTTTGAGGCACTGGGACACAAAATCCATTGGTACCCTGCTGCTAGGGCTTCGCGTTCTCACTGTTTAAATATTTAAGCTAGATTTCTACTTGCTTTTGCTTCTGGTTACTAGTTCTGGAAACATCCATCCCTTTGATTCAGAGAGCCTGAATGGGACTTTGCCCCCTCCCCAACTTGTTTCTGAATCCACTTTTTGACACAGTAAACAGATAGAATTCTGTAAGACTTCCACTGTAAGGGATTTCCTCCAGCCTATGAATTATTTTTGCCTTTCTACATCTTGCAAAACTTTTCAGTATCTTATAAAAGTGTTTGTTTTGGAATTGGGTGTTGAAGCCCCCAGTGCCATGGACGAGGTCCCCCTGGCCCTTTGCCTTAAGTCTGCAGAGGATTGTGTTTTCCCTCTTCTCACAGCATTATACAGGAGCTCACAGTAGCTGCTTGTCTGGTCAAGTCTGATCATCCAAAGTCTCGGCTTTCCATGATAGTGTTTTCCCTTCTCTACAGTATGCTCTGGGTTCTCACTTCCTGGATGCTTCTCATGGAGCTGTGTCCAAGTCCAGCCAGTGTGAATGGACCTGGCTAACTAATGGACCAGGTTACTCACAGCTTTCATAGTTCTGTCACCCAAACTGTATCAGTTGTTATTTTTACTTTCAGATCCAGGTTGAAATGCAATATTGCATCTGACCTATGCTCATTTGAAAAGCATCATTCAGTGTAACTTTTCATTAGCTTCTTTCTGAGACTTGCAGGCTGGGCATTTCTTAATGCTCTTCGTATTTGATTATGTACAGTAGATCTTTCTGACTTACGGTGCTAGGTCAATGCCTTATAAAAATTTAAGTATGTCGCACCTATGCAGTCCCCTTTGTTAAACAAAATGTATAATGATGTCATCTAAGAATGAAATTAGAGTTTGGGTTTTTGTTTTGTTTTGTTTTACTACAGAATCTGTTGTGTTAACCTTTGTGTTACAGGTTTTATTTTTTCATTCACTAATTCTTCACCTCTACAGTTTTTCCATAATTTTCTCACTGAGTTGCTTCATTTGCCTTTTGGGAGTACTGTCATGAGTGTCTTAAGGTATTTCTCTAATATCCCAAGTTTAATTAAGATCAGAATCACTGGGCTAGAGAGCTTGTTAGTGAACTCCTTCAGGACTCCTGTTTCTTTGCTGATTTCAAAATATACATCCATAGGAGGTGTTGTCTCATCTCCTACTTTGATACTATGGTACTAAGTAGAAGTTGCTATTTTCATGTGACTGCTACATTCTGTTCCTTTCTTTATGTGGAATTGAAAGTATTTGTTGACTGGTTTCTACTATTCTGTCACTAGCATTTTCACCATTTTATCTAGCATGGATCAGTAGTATTATTAAGGTTTCTTTGTTTATTTTGTGATTGAAAGGAATGAAAGAGCAAAATATTCCTTTCCTTTTACCACTAGTTTTGCCAGTCACAAAGCTTTTCTTGATTGTTTTCTCTGCTTTTATAGTGTCTAATTTATGTTGGTTGCTGTCTGGCCTTCACCTTTTCCATCTGTTACGTTTCTCCTTACAGGAGAGTTTAATATTCCTCTGCCTTCTTTTTTTCCCATGGACAACTCACTTTATAGTTTTGTTCCCCTTGGAAGTTATCAGACTCAGCACAGGTTTATTACTACTTGTGGCTCTCCTCTGCATGTCCATATTCCACACAAACAGGACAAAACTGCCAGCTTCACTCAAGTTGTTCTCTCATCTTGAATACATCATCTTGAAGTCTGAAAAATGGCTTGGTTTGGGTGCAGTGTCTTGAATTAAGCTGGGAAGCCTTTAAAAGTTGGAATAACACTTTGCTGACTGGTTGAATTCCCTGGGGAATGGCTCACAAGTTAAAATTCTTTGCAGTGATTTTTCGTTTTGTATGTTAAAGGTGCTTGAAATCGCCTTTCTTGGTCCCTGGATTGATGTGTTGTTTTCTGATATCTGCTACCCTATCCCCTCTTGGAATCTGCTATCTAGCGTGGGCATCCATATGTATTTAAGGCTGTACAATTCCTCTGTTGCCAGTCATTTCAAAGATGTTACTGTTCATGTTTGTGCAGTTTGCTGCTGAGCCTACAGTTTTTACTGTTGCCCAGGAAGAAATAATAATTTCTTACTAAGAGACTTTGCTACTGAGCTTCAGAAATGCCACCTTATTCCAGGCCTCTTTTGCTTTCTTATCAATGAGAATGTCTCCGTTTACCCAGTCCTGTTACTGACGTGGAAATAATTGAAGATACCATACCCTTGTTATCTTTGTCACTTAATTGAGTTTGGATTAGGTCTTCCTCTCTAGATTCCCAAGGTCGTTCAAAGTGCTCCAGGTGGTTTAAAAAGTACAGTAGCTACCTGCTAGCTATAGACACAAAATGTAACAACTTTTACAAAATTCTTCCCTCTTTAGATGAAGCCTGAGGTTCTGCAGTCTGCAGCTTTGTGCACTCAAGCTAACAACAGTTCAGTTATTTACCTCCCACTCACAAGAGTGGAATATTCTCTTAACAAGATCCCATGGTCTTTCTTCTCCAGCTCCATGCATTCTTTGACCCTGCATTTTCATTGTGATGCCAATCCATTTGTTTCTATGCATCCATACCCAAGGAGACTTGACAATGACTCTGGAGTTCTGTATTAGGTTGCATCTTGTATCTTTGCTGAAAGGCAAGAGCACTTCTTCTTTTTGTCCTTTTCCGAGCTGATTTTCTGTTCTTAGCTGGATTTTACAAATTATCATTGCTTTAAAAGGAAACATCATGTAGGCTGGAAATCATTTAGAAAAGTCACCCACAAACAGTAACTGAATCTCAGCCATGACTAATGATAGTATTGCTGCTCTATAATTCAGTTAAATCTTCAAAAAAGATTTAAGACTTTTATAATTTAAAGCCTTATGGTTAATCAACCACGTCCCTTATTAGAGTTTTTTTGTTGGTTATCACTGCCATTGAAACTGCCATTCTATATCAGTACTTTTTTATTTTAATCCATAGGGTCTTGTTATGTCTTTGTTGAGTACATTAAAGTCTTCTGCTCTAAGAAGTCTTTCTTCTCATGTAATGAATAACAGACCATGATCAAATAATTGTATTCATCTTTCCAAACAGCTAAATTAAATTGAGCTGGTTTAGGTGTCTCACAATAAGGCTTGGCTCCATTGTATAGTTCTTATCTGTTGCCTTTCTTTTCCCTTTCAGTGACCAGGCTATGTAGTGTTCAGTTAAAATCTTGGCTACATTAGGCTTAGATGTCTTATCTTGAGCCACCAAACTTATATTGCCATACAATATTATCTAGTTATTTTAATGAGGTATTTTTCTTTAAATTAAAACAAACAGCAATATGTTTCTTTTCTTAGCTGAGTGCAACCCCTGTCAATGACACTGTGATTTTGCCACATTCAGTGTTAGATTAACTGCCTTACAGCAACCTGGATGAGCCCACTTGCTTTGCAAATACTTTTTAAATAAAAGTATTTGCTGGTCTTCTGGAACACATTCAGAACTTCAGAGTTGCTTGGAAAAGAAAGCTCATTGCTTCCATCTGCTTGCCAGATAATTCTTTTCATATTACTGATTGTCAGTTTCTAGCTATGCAACTTCTAGGATGTTTTATTTAATGGGTAGAACTAAACATCTTCCTAAATCTCATCGGCAATAGGTAATATTTCATTACCTCATGGATGTGTCTACATCATCCAACTTTCTTCCTAATGTAGAATATAATTATGAGAATCTGTCTGTCTTCTATATTTTTATTGATTATTTTATCATCTTTATATCAACTAAAGGATATATATCATGTTTAGGATTTTCTTCTAATATTTTGCAGGTAATGTACCTGAAAGCTGCCCAAGTTTACTAGTGCAGTTTCAGAACATAGAATGAAATTGCTCTGTACACTTCCTTAAGTACAAGATAGGTACCTGTTCAATCGTCCTTTCAGGTACAACAGATTAAATTTGTGTGCATGGTTTCTTGTTTCTGTATAGTAGAACACCAAAGTACTAGAGAGATGTAGTAACTTGGTCCAACAAACATTTTGATTTCATGTAGTGTCTGTGTAATGAATGGAAAAAAACTGCAAGAAAAGAAATCGTGACACCAAAGAACTAGAGTCTACGCCTAGTTTTGCTACTGAAGTAGGATATGTTTTTGAAACATGGACGCAGTTATAATCTGTGGCCTTTGGCATCCTCTTTCATTTGTAAAGCTAATTAACCCCCTTGGGGCCAACTGCTGCAGATCAATCATCTGCTGTTTGTGAGAATGAAGTGTGGGTACCTCTCGTGTTTCCTGAAGACAGGAAATGCCAAGTTCAGAGACCTCTGAACTGAGCATGTTAAAAGAGTGAGAAGAGCTGAACATACCTCAACGGTAAAAGGGTAACTGAACAAGAGTCTGAAATTTTAGGCCTCCTGCTGGGTTCTGAATGAGGATCCCTCTCAAGCACTGGCCTTCATCTCACAGTCCTCGGACAACATGTAAGAAGTCTATAAGGTAGCTGAAAAGCTGGAAGCTTGAATTTGGTAGCAGATGTTTACATTCCCAAGGGAAAACACACAGGCATCTGTAGATCAATAAAGGTTGAGAACCACTCCTGCAGACTGCTTCCGTAGGCCGTGCCCCTTCCCTGCGGGAGGTGCGTAGGCCTGGACAGCACTGCTCATCCCGCAGGTCCTCTGCTGAGCCAGGAGCTACCTACAGGATTAACTACAGGATGCAGCTGTAGTAGCAAACTGGGGTGAGGGGGAGGAGCATGATAACCACAGCGGTTAGCGTATGTGGCTTTGTTACTACAGCACAAGGGATCAGTGTACGAGGCTGGGAGAGGGTTAGATATAAATGGTCTCTAGAGCTTATTTGGGCTGGGAAAGCACCTTCCTGCACCAGCATCTGTGCCCATGCTCAGACTTCAACTTGCAGAAGTGTTTGCTCTAAAAAATATTCCACCTCTTGACAAATAACTACCATGGTGACACTTCCTCTCTGGGTAGGGATGCAAACCTTTTTTTTTTTGACTTTGTAAAAAAAGCAAAAATAGCAAGCTTCCCTGGACTCAAAGCTCAGAAACTAGTTTATGCTGGACTGGTAAAGTTTCTACTGCTGTGAGACCACACAGGCACATGAAACTGCCTCTCCCCTTTATTTTGCAACTTCACAGTGGCAGTTCATGCAGTTAAAGACACAATTGTACACTTTACTAAGATTTGCCATTTAGATTTTAGGCAAGTGTCTCTTATTTGCCCTATCATTTGTAGCTGCAATGGCAAGAAGTCCAGAGGGAGTTCGTCTCTCCATTTCAGTGGTCTAGAATTCTGACATCTTCCTAGCCTTGGCTTGGAGGATAAGATGGGGTTCCCAGGTGGTCTCTTAACCGAATTAGTGATGCCTAAGAATGTCTAATTCTTAACATCAGCTCTATTCAGCCTGGTAGCCCCAAGCAGGATGTGTTTGGGAGATTCTGGTTTAAGGACTGTGGCATGGTATAGAGAGCAGATTTTTTTTTCTTTTTTTTATATAACAGCCACATCCTTTCCCTTAATTAAGAGTGTAAGGCAATTTATACAAGAGTTTTGAAGTACTTTAAAGTAAGGCTTAACAATAATGTTCAGCTAACTGAAGCCAGCTGCTCCACATGGGAACTGAAAAGACTAAGAAATGTGTTTTGAATAATTAAAAATATGTCATAAATAACTTAAATGACTGTAGGAAGAGGGATGGAAAACTCCATCTTTGGAACACAGAGGGATCTCTGAATTAACCAAATAGTTTAACAGCAAGATAGTTCATAGTTCAAACAGCTGCAATTCCTTTATATAACAGCTCCTCCGTCTTGCTGCTGGAAGACTCAGTTCCAGTATATCCATATAAATAAAGGCATGGTGTCTTGGAAGATCTTTGGGAGGAACGAGAGAAAGAAATCTAGTCACTTCTTGTGGCCAGAATCTGGGAGCACTCAGTCCTGAGCAATGTCTATCATCAGATAGTCAGAAAAAAACAATGGTGTAGGTGGGTAGGGCAGGAGAAAGGTGGCTGAAATGTAGTATTTACCAAACCCAGTGCCTCCTAAACTGTATAGGATACTAAATGAGTGCTGACCTCTTGAAAAAACAAGCCTGTGTAAATTAGAACCTAAGGATCAAAAGAACTAAGATGATTTTGTCTCAGTTCCTTCATAATCACATGTGATTTCAAACTATGACACTGTGCATGTATCAAAGGACGGCTGGGGAAAGGCTCCTCAACTTCATAGCACGAGGGTCTCTAAACCTCCAAGCGGCTCGTGGTTGTATGATCACGAAAGTGGTCTGGCACGATGAAGAAAAAGAGAGCACGGTCACATGTTTAACTTCATTCCCTTGCTTTGTTAGTCTATTAGAAGCGTTCTGTTGTACCAGTCCTGTTGCAGCAGAGACCATCCGTCTTTTATGACACAGCAGCAGCTGCTCATCACTGGCACATTACGAGGTGAATGGAAAACCATAGTAACAAGTCGACAGCACTTCCTCGCCCAGACCACAGGATCACAGAATGGGTCAGGCTGGAAGACACCACAAGGAGACCCACCCCCCTGCTCAAGCAGGGTCATCCCAGAGCACGGTACAGAATTGCGTCCAGATGGTCCTGGAGTATCTCCAGTGAGAGAGACTCCACAACCTCTGTGGCTCAGTCACTCGCACAGTAAAGTTCACGTGGATCTTCCCGTGCATCGCTTTCTGTCCGTTGCCTCTCGTCCTAGTGGCTGGCACCACCGAGAAGAGCCTGTCTGACATTCTCCCTTACAGACTTAGATACTTATAGACACGGATGCGGTCCCTTCTTAGTCGTCCGAGCCTCTCAGGCCCAGCTCCCTCAGCATTTCCTCGTAGGAGCGATGTCCCAGTGCCCCGGTCACCGTCGCTGCCCTCTGCGGGGACCGCCCGGGGCAGCCCCTCACAGCCCGAAATGGCGGCGGGAGCGGGGCGGAAGTGCCCGGGCAGGCGGGCGGAAGCGGCTTCACTACCGAGCAGCGCCGCTTCCGGGAGGCGCGCGCGTCCGCTTCCCGCCGGAAGCGCCNGGCGCAGCCCGGCCGGCTGTCGGGCGCCTGGTCCCCGGGCTGTGCGGAGAGGCCCCGTCCGCGGGTCAGGGCTCGGCTGCAGCTCGTTCGGGAACCCTGACACCGCGGCCCCGCGACTCGTTTGTCTCGGGAGAAAGGGAGTCCGATGCTGCTCCAGCCGCCTCTCGGGAGCGGGAGCTTGGCTGTCAGTGATTTCCCGGGATAGACATCGAGCCAGAGATAACTTTTGCATCTGTGGGGCGGTAGTTATGGTAGTTTTCTACGCTGTCAATTTACAAATGCAAGCCTGCTTTTCTGGCCGAAGAGGAGCTCTGTAAATGCTAATGGAGTAGGTAGCGTTATCGGAGCCCTCCTATGGTACCTCCTATATTACCATCCTGCCTTAAGGTGCTTAAAACTTTGTCAAACTGCCCTTTGAGGATGAGACTTTCCGTGCATGTTTTACCCACGTGTTCTTAGAGTAGCCAAGTAGATCCGTCAGAGGAGTTGTTTCTCAATGGGTTAATGAGTTAAGATTGAACAACCTGTTCTTTGGGTAATGCTGTTCTCACGTTTTTCTGCTGGTCTGGTGTTGGCAGTAGCGACATGTTCACACGGTGGTGTGTTTAAAGCTGGGTAGTTCTGGTAATGTGTCTTCTGCTTCACTGTACCCAGCCAGTTAAATCTCTCACTGTCTGTCTGCATATGCATGGAAAAATGGAGTTTGGCTCTTCAGAAATCTTGCTGCACTGGGTTTCTTCCAGCACAGAAATGACAAGGTGTTGACATGGAAATAGGGGGTTTTGTTCCTTGTGTCTTCAGTGCTCCTTCTAGGAAATTAGGAAAGTAAATGTCTCTAAGAATGTTCAAGAACCATAATAAATTTCAGTGAAACCTGAGAAGAAGCTGCAGTTGAACAGGCAAGGATCTAGGAGCTGCAAGGAAGGACGATGCAAAAGCCAGGAAGGAGAGTTGGATGAGAGGTCAGGTTGTTGGAGAAGAGAAAAGATTTATGTTCTTGTGCAGGTCTCATTCTCTTGTAGAAGACTGCCCCCCGTTCACTGAGGCATCTCAGTATGGAGGACAAGGGCTGAGAAAGAGGAGAAAGAAGCAGATGGACAAGGAGTAAGTGCACAGGGAGGATGCAGGGTTTTCTTCCTGGGAAGGCAGAGGTGTATTTTGGGTAAGAGCTGCAGAGCGAAGATAAAGGAGCAAAGACTAGGATCTGCAGTTGGTAGGCAGAGGTGAGCAGGATACAGTGCTGAGGGTGGAGAGGTATGGTAGGTACTCAGTTGGAGAGAAGGGAAAATTGGTGGCTGGAGAATGCTCCTGCCAAAGTCACACACTTCTGGATCATGTCATCGTGGTCAATTAAAATCAACCAACTCCCTGGGAACTCCTCTTCCTCTCTGGTACAGGCATGCAGGGAAGATGACAAACTCTTCTCTCTCAGCTGAGATTGTGGTCCTGCCATTGTTTTAGAGACTCTCATCCATTTGAAGGTGGATGTTGATATTGTGAAGTCTCGCTTATCGTCGAGGTATCTTACTTAAAAAAAAAATAAAAATGGTGAGCATAATATAAGAGTCCTTAAAAGTATCTGTTTACAAAAGTTTTAGGAAGAACAAAACTTTCTTCACTCTGATGGTTTAGCCCTTTTTGCTTACTCTTAGATCTCTTAGATCTCTAAGGCCTTTTTCAGTTTTGTCTGGTACAATATTACTTCCTGTTATTAGCTAACCATAAGACACTTGCTGTGCTTATTCTGGATTTCTTTCAGAAAAGCATATATGAATTGTGATATTTACAGTCAAAGAGCACCCAGCACAGTCTGCAGTAAGTTAGGCTGCTGATAGGTAATGGCATGTATTTCTAATTACCAATATTGTTCTTCTCTAAGCCTGCTGTCCTCTTCTGGAGTTCTGCCTGAACTCCTGACTCTGTGAAAATGCATACAGGATTTTAGACACAAGTCATCTTCTTGATGCTAACTAATTGACAGCATTCAGTTTCCTACTTGCTACTTCCCTTTTTTCCCACATTATTTCAGTGTTTAAAAAACATTCAGTTCTGTTTTAAAGTAGTTCACTAATATCCTAAAACTTCCTGAAATTTGATAGAAATGAATAGTCCAGAACTTTTGGTCATCTGTTATAAAAAGTGCCTGTTTCTTAATTTACATCTGTGTCTTGGAATGGAATTCTTTTAGTAGTGTAGTGCTATTTCAGACACAGTTTTCAATTGAATGTCTTTTTTCCTCTCACAGAGATTCTCTTTCATGTGGTTTTCTGTCTGGATCTGCTCAGGGAATGAATAAGGATAGTGTGATGAAAGAGGGCAGTTATCTGTAGGACTTCTTCATATCTTTGACTAAAGGAAGGTGTGTAAGGAATTAAGTGAAGATTGTAGGAAGAGAAAGGGTGGCCTCCTGTTTGAAGCAGTTGAATACCACTCTGACAAAGTGAGTTTGATGGTTTTATTTATGTTGTGAGTCTCCACTTTATACAGGTTTTCCTTGCGTGGATGTGCTTCCCTCGGATTACAAGTGGAAATTTTCAGTCAAGAGGAGCAGATGTGCAGAATGCTCATAGCTGCAGCTGAAGTCTGCCTTGAACAGATAATTCTGAGAAGTCAGGCTGTGAAGCATTTTTGCACATTTCAAGAAGAGAGTTTGTAATTAGCTGGTTTTCTTGGCTTTAATCTCTTTGCCTCAGTAAATCTCTTCGCCTTCATTCTGTTGGTGAGGGAAATGGGCCATTCCACTGCAGCATTGTGAAAACACTTTAGTGTCACATAGTGAACACTTTGGAAAGCTGACTACACAGTCAGTTTTCAGACTGAGCTCCGGGTCTGAGCGTGTGACTCTGTATTGAGCAAAGAGAATAAAATCAAACCTTGAATCTGTGTTCGGTCACTGGGAATGAGAAACACCTTGGATGAAACATCATGTGATTAGGTAATTAAAAACTATGTTAAAATTAATAAGCAGTTTGATAAAGCTAGGCATATAGCCTCAGCTGCTTCAGCTCATATCTTTTGAGAACTTTAGACATCTGAAGTTCTTTTCCATTATTATTTTGTGGAATAGTGAAGTTAAGAACAGTTCACTTAGTAAAAGATGTCTGGAAGCTTCTTAGGTCAGGCATTTCAGGACCCTTCAAGTCCTTGCTGTAATTTGAAACTGGGTTTAGACCTAGTATTATTAGGCATGCCCTTTTCTTGGCTTTAAGGTGTTCATTTCAAAGCAGATCTGTCTGAAATAAGTTATGCTCTTGGCAGATGTTTTTGCAGCAGAAAAATATGCACATTCCTTCTATGCTGATCATCCTCACAGAGAAACTCCATGTCTTGTCTACTCTGATCACCTTCATCCTACTTACTGAAGCTCTCCCTTCAATGTCTATACTGAGCCAAAGGATTCAGGGAATGAGAGAAATAGAATGTGTCTTGTTCCACCTCCCTTCTTCCTGATTGTTTTTCTCCAGTGCCTGAATTTAAGCATAAAAAGATTTCCATCTCTTCGAATACTGTTCTCCTAGTTTCTAAACTATTTTATGCCTGGTTTTGAGGGGAGAAAGCAAGATTAAAAAGTGCTTTCCCTCAAGCAGTAAAGCAGAGCAACTTTAGTAAAGGAAAACCTATGAGTGCATAGGAGTTAGAGACGTAGGAAGGAATGGAGGCAGAAGAAGGAAAAAAACAGTGTTTTGGGATTAAAAGATGGAATGTGCATAAAGACTCATGAGAAGAGTTTGCACTCGCTTGAACTTGAGTTACTGTGCTTGGCTCAGTGTTTGCCCTCATATGGGGTTAGAAATATTGTGGAGGTTTTGAGGGGGAGAAGGGGATAGTGTGATTCATACAGGTTTTCCAGAAGGTGAGATGCAAACTCTTGAGTTTTCTTCTTGTTTGGAAGTTGCAAGAGGATTGTAGAGCTCCTTTGTGAAAGACATCGTTGAAGCACACATAGTCAGAAAACAGTCCCAAATCACGTCTCTATTGGACTGTGCCATGAGTGCAGGGATTGTCTTTATAGTAGAGGGAACTGCTGTGCAACCACCTGTGTTTTCTACCATCAGTGCTTCCCTGTTTACCCACCTCATGGGTTCCGGAATAAACTAAGTGTACTTAGTGACAGCTCATGAATAATCTTATATAAACATACCAAGGCACGTATCTCTCCTCAACAACAAGAACTGTTTCCATCTTCCCTCACCTCAAATCCCTGAGGACCTAAAGCCAGCATTTCATCTAAATTAGACCTAAACACTTGGGAGAGTCATGAGCACCAGGAGTAGCTGGTGACCTTGGTGAGCTCAAGAGGCAGAAGGATGTCACAGGCCTGGCTGCTTGGGTGGCTGCATTATGTTAATTCTGTTGCCTTGGAGGCCACCAGTTGGGACCCATTCCAGGAGTCAGCACTAGGACATACCTGCTTCAGTGCAGAGGGTGATGGAGACAACAGGCTTAGATGAGGAAACCTCAACTGGGAAGTTAACATGGTACTACGTAGTCAGTGTATCTTGGTTTTTTCCCCCTTTTTACACTGGTTAGGGAGGCAGCAAGTTTCCTTTGCTCCTTCTATTTGCATTTGTCAGTAGGCACATAGAGATGCACCAGTTCAGGGCTTGGCACTGCCAGAAGACTTAAGCCAGCATAAGCACAGAGCAACAGAAGCAGCACATGCCCTCTTTTTTCTCCTACAGTCAGCATGGGAATGTCCTTTCATTCCTTGATAACATTAGCTAGCCCAGTAAAATAGAATTATTCTTTTGGAATAGCTACATCTTCCTGGATTTTCTTCTGTATGGCTTCATCAAATGAGGGTGCAATGGGTATCATCATCTTTGTGCTCTTAGAGGACATGGGTGTGATGGTGGAAATTGCTGTAGGCGAGCCCTTGATTCTTTCCCAGACCTGGCTGTGTTCCAATTTCCCCAGCAGTTCTTTTATCTCTTGCTTTCCCTACCTTCATTATTCTTGTCCCTTCCCCAGTATAGCATGCAGCCATACTCCCTGTCCCTGCCTCTCTGGTTTCTCACATCATTCTTCAGAAATGCAAGTCTCTCAATAAATCATTTCTATACTTGTCACTGTTTTAGTGTAGTGAAAGATGTCTTTCACCTTACTGAGACTTTGGATTAGTTACACCTGTGATGCACCACACATGATCTATGGAAAATTACAAAAGATTTCATGCAGGGGAGAGAATTTCGTGATTCATAGGCATCATTTGTTTCTGTGTGAAAGCTACTGGCACAGCCCACACTGAGCTGATACATTTAATGACCAATTCATTTAGAATTGATTTTGTTGTTGGCTAATATTTTTATTGGATCTGATACAAGATAGCTTTACATGGCAAAGTATGCTGTGTTTTCTCTGTATTTTTTCACTTACACAACTGCAAATGTGATGTCATTGTTTTGGCAAACAGCCCTGTGATTTCTGGTGGTTGTCCCTGCCTTTCGAAGTCTGTGGCAGGCTGGAAATGCCACGAGTGTTGTTGCTAGTCTCATCTGTTGTGTCAGTCTTCCAAGTCCTCCAAGCTTCTGAAATCAAGGTTGATCTTTAACAATAAAGATCCTTTCCTGAGACTTAACAACATTGCCTGCTGTCTCGGCTGTGGATGCTGTAGCATTGAGCTACTGTAATAAGAAAACAACAAAAAGAGCCCTCCCTCCTTGAGAAAAGGGCCCACACTTGGCAGGGAGTATTGGGTTTCCATGGCTGACTGTCACTGACATTGACTATCACTGCTGACTGATGCCCATTTCTTTGGACAATGCCTGAAGTAGATATGCTCAGGGGAGTGGTGTGCAGTGCACTGGCCCAAAGCTTGGGATATGTGATATGGCCACAGAATTCCTGGGTGGCTGTGGCTAAATCAGTCTATCATGCACCTGAGTGCCCTCTTTGTATACTGTAGGTAGGATTATCCCTTACCAAGCTGTTGTGAGGATAAAGGTACAGGTTAGGATTTTTTATTGCAGCAGAGCCATCTCTGAATAGAGGGAAAGGACTATATTGTGCTCAAGCACCAATTTCAATAAACTGCGTAGGAAGGTGATTGATTACTTGAGAACGCAGGACAGAGTAGAAGCAGTAGTTTAAAAGGGTGATATACTCTGAAAGGAGGGTATAAAAACACCCTGCCCCCTAATGAGGGAGCAAGGGAGCTCCTGAAGATTGCTGCAAGCCAGTTGTCCTGCAGTGGACTTCAAGTGCTACAAAATTTTGAGAATCCCGGAGTACCAAAAAGTCCGATGTGCTTCCCCAACAAGCTCCCAGCCAGTTTGCTGTCTTGGGGGACAAAGAACTTACCTTCTCATTGTGGCAGTCATGGCACAAGCAGGAATTTTTTAGATTGCTTTAGCAATGTGGTGTCTAAAGTGTTTGCTGAAATCTAAGCTGTTCAATAAAGCAACTGTGGCTATGTTTTAAAATGTATTTTCCCATTTTTTAATAAAATTTAACCATGCGTTCTAAACATGGGGAGTGAACAGATGTCTTGGGAAAGGCACTGTGTGTTTGGATGGTCCTTGGTGCTATTGATCTGTTTTTAGGACTTTGGACATTACAAATCCATTGTTTGGCACAGTACAGACGTGCTGCAGAGGATTGAAGCACAATTGAAGTAATCAGGCTGTGTAGGCTTGCTCTCTGCATTTGTATGTCACAGTTAACATCTGAGTTAAGCAGCTGAAGTTTAAATATCAGTTGCCTGCACCTGACATCCCACGTGTGTTTCTAAAAAGAAGTAAATAAAATAATAATTATTGGAGAGGAAAAAAAGTGGTGTTGGATTCTGACTTTTGGAGAGAGTGCATGGTTCTTAAGGGAGAAGACAGCATGGTTATGGATGCCTGTGGAAGAATGAATGGGGGAAAGAATGACAAGGAAAGAGGAGAATAAAAGAGACAAAAGAAGAATGGAGACAGTGAAGGAATAATATACAAGGAAAGAAAAGATGAAGGTAGGTAGAGAGACTTTAGCTTGTGATCAGAAGTGAACACAAGGTAAGAAAAGGAAGGGATGAGAAGAACTCACTGAGACACCTGCACCGATGATTTTCAGGATAATTGTAACCATGAGAGGGATCAGTAGGGCTGCACAAGGCTTCAGTATGGATCTGTGCAATGACTCCATTAGGAAGAGCATTGCCAGCAGGTCGAGGGAAGGATCCTGCCCATCTACTCAGCCCTGGTGCATCTGCAGTGCAGTGTCCAGTTCTGAGCTCCTCAGTCCAAGAGAGACATGGAGCTCATGGAGCATGTCCAGCAGAGGAGAATGAGGATGATTTGGAGACTTTCTCTCCTGTGAGGAAAGGCTGAGGGAGCTGGGCCTGTTCAGCCTCTAGAAGAGATGTCTGAGAAGGGGCTCATCCATGTCTGTAAGTATCTGCAGGGAGGGTTTCGAGGATGGAGCCAGACTCTTCTCAGTAGTGCCCAGCAACAGCACAAGAGGCAGTGGGCAGAAACGATGCACGGGAAGTTCCATGTGAACATGAGGAAGAACTTTACTGTGGATGATCGAGCCCTAGACGAGATTCCCCAGAGAGGCTGTGGTATCTTCCTAACTGGAGATATTCCAGAACTGTCTGGAGGCAATCCTGTGTCATGTGCTCTGGGGTGACCCTGCTTGACCAGGGAGGTTGGACTGGATGACCCACTGTGGTCCCTTCCAGCCTTACCCATTCTGGGATTCTGTGACACAGTTGCATCAATGCCAGTCCATGCTTTGGGTCAAGATGCTGGCCTTGCTAGCACTTCCTTTCCTGTACATTTTCACTATCCTCCTCTCTTGCTGCTGTGCCATTTGTGTGGAAAGAGGCCCTTGCTTTTCCTTATTTTTCTGTCCATTGTTCCGTATCATCACTCTTCTCTAGTGATCAAAGATGTCTCTAGGGTGTTTTTTCTTTACAATTTTCTGTTTCATAATCTGAGAATTATGTGGGTATTTTATGATAGATAGTGTTTAGTCATGATAATTTGAGGTGAATCTTCCTAAGATGAGTGAGCAAAATTAATTACAGAGGGAAAAAAAAGCAGGAGGAAATGAAATTACATAAATAACATGAATGTTTTTAGAAATAGGAAAAGTGTGGTGGTGGGAATTAGGAAATGGGAAGCTCAAATCTAGATTTTTTTTTTTATGAGACTTATTGGGTGGTGATGTCTGATAGCCAGCGCAGCACAGGTCAAGCAATTTCGGCAAGTGTTCTGGCCCCTGTGATAAAATCTGTGACGCAGAGAATCACTTCTGTTTAAGGCTATGCAAGAGCTTTGGAGTTAAGCTGCAGATAGTAGAAAACATCCCCATAGCCAGATTAAGTTATGTACCATACAAATAGTTTGTTGCTCAGTTATAACTTGCTTAGCTGCAGCTTTATCTTGTTATGCTTTTTGTTATTGCCAGACTCTCTCTGGATCATAATTTGTAATGGTGTGCTGAGCTTCCTTGCACTTTCAGTTGAACAGATAAAGTATCTTTGTAGCAGTTCTGATTATAAAGTCACTGTACTGTCACTTGTTTCATTTCCTCCCAGTTTATTGACGAAGCAGTGGCAGAACATTTGTCCCGTAATAGATTTGCAGAGTGAAATATTTTGCTGTGGTTTTAGGAAATAATTTTGCTGGTTTTAGCAGGGAAGGAATTCAGCTGTCAGGAGTTTGTCTCGTCAGCCCCAGATCATGGCTCGGGCGTGCTTAAATGATCCGCCCGTGGTGCCTGTGCTGAGCGTGTGCTCAGCCAGAGCCAGGTGCCAGCTCTCCCCGCACTGCGAGAGCCGCTGCGAGCAGAGGGCTCTGCACACCTGGAGGCAGGAAATGAGGCAGGGGAGCCCCTGGCTCGGCCGAGGGGCCAGCACGAAGGGGAGAGGGGCTCTCAGGGCTGGGGGGCTGGCCCGGTTTGAGACAGATTCAGAGGAATGTCCAAAATGAACGTCCTCTGGTAGAAGGCAGGTTACAGCCACCCCTCCCCCACCAGGTTCGGGAAAACATTCCTCGGAGGAAAGTGAAAGAAAAACTATTTAACAAACGCACAGGAAAAGAATAATGGTAGATAATAAAACCTCTCGCTGTGGAGAGACCCTGGTCAATTTCAGAATCCTTCCTTTCGATGTGGTCTCTCTCTCTCCGCTTCGGAGCTGGGTCGGCGGGGGCCCCCTCTGGGCCTCGGTGGGAAGTTCTCCCAGTGAGTTCTGGTATTCCGAACGGTTCCAGAAGAGAAGAAGCCGAAGACCCAGGGAAAAAAAGTTTAACTGTCCGTCTCTCTCCGGAGAAACAGGGCCTAAAGCTGGCTGAAAATCAGGAGAGGGTGCTTCCTCCTCTCCTGCCGCCACAGAAGCGCGCAGTGGAGTAGAGTGACCTTAGGGCACAAACTGCTTTGAAAAGTTCGCCTGGCTTTTTTTTTTCCCCCTTTCTCTTGCACCCGGTTTTAAAGACACAGAAAGGCATAGGAATCATGTCTGGGCATAGAGCACGCGATAGGGGATACACATCATGAAGTCACCCCAAGACAGGGGCACAGGCTGAACAGACAAGGCCAGGCACGAATAGGCAAAAGAAAGACAGACAGATGCTGTCCAGACGAGGGCATGTGCTGGCGGTAGTGGTGGTGGCAGATTTTTCCAGCGACTGCTGTAAAAACTAGAGCACAGTTCCTTTCAGGTTACATAGCAGAATCAAACTGCTTGAGTTTCTCCTGGTGCAAGAACATGGCTGTGAAATGTGACCGTAACCTCGTGTGGGGTTGTTCTGCCTGCAGAGTAGCATCCTACTGGGTTTTGTGCTGGCTCAGGTGCTTGCTCTATCTAAAGGTTTCTAGCCCTGCTGAGGGAAAACTGACAGTACCTGGTGGAATTTGTGCTTTTACCATCTGTCCTTTTCAGAAGAGAAAAAGAAATTACATTAATCTTTTCTAAAAACCACAAAGTCCAGAATTTAGAAGCTGTGATCTTCCAGGATTAATAAACTCAATATAAATTTGACATATTGTGTGCAGTGCAGGAACAGCTTCTGTTTTCCTCTAGAGGATACCTGTCTTGTCTTCTGCAGTGGATGCTTTGGAGAGGAATGAAAAGCAGCATGCTGCAGTATGACCCATGTTTCATTTGCTGTATAAATTGAAAGGTTTAGAGTTGATGAGGCTGGGGATTGCAGGAAGGAAAAAGGCATGGTCTCTAGATTCCCAAGCTGGATTTCATCCCTGCCATAAGCTCCTTCTATAAGCAGTAATAATTTTCAGCGTTGTGTCCTCATGGTGTTCTGAGATGCTTTTTCGAACCGTAGGGATGTAATCCAGTAGTCAGCTGCTTAAACCTTGTGTGAAGTCTGCCACGCTGAACAAACATGGAAGTATCAAATTCAGGATGTGCCGACAGACTTAATTTTGCTGCTTAGTAATTTTTTTAAATTTGAATTTGCACTGTTATTTGTCCTTGAATGCAGAGGGGTGATGTGTATGTGCTATCATGTATCTGGGTACTTAAAGACACCTACTATCTGAGCATTTCTCAGGTAACTAAATCAGAAATGGCATCAGAAATCTGTTGAAGCAGCAGCTTGATTGCTCCTAAGGATTCTGTATGTAATTCATTATTATGCTGTTTGGGCAAAAAAACTAAGTAAAAGGAACAACTTCTGTGCTCAGCAAGGCCCACACTTGGTTTCACCTCTTAAAATTATTAATTTCACATCCTGTTATGTAGTACTTGTTAAAACTTGTTAAAACCTTCCTCTTGCATACAGAACCTTCCCTGTCAACTGGTTGCTCTTCAGGGAAGTGGAAAGAATTCATTGCTGTAGAAATACATGCAGTGAAAATAGAGACTGCCACCTGGACTGATATGTTGGACAGCTTTGGTGGTGGCCAGACACACCTTCAGTTGCAGTCCCTGTGAGCTGGAGAGCAAGTTCAGGAAGCTTAGACATGGTTTAGACATGGTTATGTTGTGTTTGTGAAGAGCTTTCCCCACCACCTTTTTTTTAAACCTGCAAGAGAGATTTTTTTTTTTTATTAGGTGTAAAGGTGACAGTAATCAAGCTTAGACTTCAGGATAATGCAGTGACACTAGATCTTATTTTGATTAGACAGGCATGGAAAAATTAGAATTGTTTTTATCAGCTTTGCCAGTTGAGCATCTGGTGGTGCCTTGGGGGTGAGTAGCATAGTGCATTGAAAATTAATTGACTATCAACTTCACATTGCTCATTCAGAGACCTGCAAACGTTTATTATTCACAATGTGTGGCATCCTTCCTGGTGTTGGACAGACCACAGAGATGACAATGTAGAAGGCACAACAAGTTACAAATCACAGGGGGTTAAGACTGCTCTCTGTTTCCCATCCCATCTCAGACTTGATCTTTGCTCCGCCCAAAGTGTCTACTGTCCCCTATATGTTAAATGGATGCATTAAACAGACTCAATTTTCAGTGAATTAGCATTTGATCAACTTTAATTTTTACATCCTCATGTAGAAATAACTAAATGGCTTTGTTTACCAGCTGTTGTGCTGTTTTTTTCATTAGTGAGTGGAGGTTTTGGATGGAGATGTTGTATTACAATGACTGACACTCATTACAGATTTTGGGTTTCTGCTTTCTTAGTGTGGACCTTTCTGCATGGCAGCACTTTTCTGCTAACTAATATGTATTCTAGGACTATGCTTCTGCATTAAATATATCACATTTTTATTGCCTGTCTCCTTTGGGGCTGGCAACAAATGGAAGCAGGCTAATGTGCACCAGGGGGGTTGTTGTTATTGGTTAGCTTTGTTCCTGCCTTGGCACCATGGACAAGAACCTGATTTCTCCAAGTATTCTCCTTTCTCTGCAGGTATTGAGAACCTGCCATTTGAATTACAGAGAAACTTCCAGCTCATGCGAGATCTGGATCAGAGGACAGAAGGTGAGGATTAGAGATGTTTTTTCTGCCAAGACAAGGAGTATGTAGCTTGACCAGCTTTTCTTTGCTTTGCCTTTATCATGGGGATCTCCAGGCAGGGGAGGAGGCCTGGAGCTGCTCCAGTCATTCAGTCTCTCCTCGTGGAGGGCACTGTAGCACGTGTGGTGTTTGTGTACTTAATGCAACACTTGTTTCAGACCTCAAGTCAGAGATCGATAAGTTGGCCACGGAGTATATCAGCAATGCACGGACTTTGTCGTCAGAGGAAAAACTGGGGCTTCTCAAGCAAATCCAGGAGGCCTATGGAAAGTGCAAGGAATTTGGGGACGACAAGGTTCAGCTGGCTATGCAGACCTACGAGATGGTATGAAGGGAAGTGTCTCGTGCTATCATGTGAACGCCCAAACTAAAGCCGCCCATCTCAGAAGGCCCCCATCTCTCATTTTTAGGCCATGCCCACTCTTGCTCCTTGTCTCTGTAGTGCAAGCCCCCTGCCCTTTTGTCCCCTCTTTGTCCTCTCTTTGCCTTCCTGGGCTCTGTCCTGTGGTAACTCCTTGTCACTGCTGTCATTGCAGGTCGATAAGCACATCCGGCGGCTGGACACAGACCTTGCTCGCTTTGAAGCAGACCTGAAGGAGAAGCAGATAGAGTCGAGTGACTATGACAGTTCTTCCAGCAAGGGCAAGAAGAGTGAGTACCACCACTGGGCTGCAGATTGATTCAGGAGGCAGCCAAGTGACTATGGAAGTGGTGGGGATGAAGGCAGGCACTGGAGTGGTGCAGATCAAAGACTGTTGCGCTGGAATCTGAAGGACAGGTAAAAAGATGGTGACCTGGGCTCTTCTTGTGTGAGCATTTTCAAGGCTGCTAGATAAATTAAGATGGGATGCATGGCCCAAAGCCAATATACATTCCAAAGCAGGAGTGTATTTTAGAGCTGGAGAGGTTGTCACTGTCAGAGCACTGTCAGGTATCTATTTTGGTGGGGTGACAGATGCAACACCTTTTTCTCTTCTTACCAGAGGGCCGAGCCCAGAAAGAGAAAAAAGCTGCCCGTGCTCGCTCTAAAGGGAAGAACTCTGATGAGGAAGCACCAAAAACTGCCCAAAAGAAATTGAAGCTTGTCCGCACGTAAGTGTTCAAGGGACTTGGGAGATGAGAAGCAGCACTAGCTAGAAGTCTGACCAAGGCAGGCCTAGCCAGGCTTTGCTGAGAAGGATAGCTGGTCCCCAGACTGGAATGGTCTGGTGTCCTCTATCCCTTCTTGGGAAGCAAGAGGAAGGAAACTTTTTTATTCTTTCAGGGGAGTCCGGGTTGAAGGGGAGAACAGGTCACTCCAATGGAGTTGGGTGTATGTACTTAAATAAGAGAAGCATCTGTCTCTGGCAAACAAGGGCCCTGTCTGGGGACACATGAAGGGACTCGAAGCCAGTTACTTTGCTGACATGTTTTATTCCTGTCCTGCAGTAGCACAGAGTATGGGATGCCTTCAGTCACCTTTGGAAATGTGCACCCCTCGGATGTACTGGATATGCCCGTGGACCCCAATGAGCCCACTTACTGCCTCTGCCACCAGGTCTCCTATGGGGAGATGATTGGCTGTGACAACCCAGATGTAAGAGCCTGCACTTGGTGGAAGTGGGGGGGGAACGGAGTGGAGATGAGTCTTGCATGGAAAATCTTGTCCTGCTTGGGTGGGGCCTGATAAGCAAGCAGTGACAAGGAGAGGGCTTACCTCAGGTGGTTGGGAAGGGCAGAGGTGTGTCTGGCCATAACCTCTGAAGTGCCTCTTTCCTCAGGGTTTTCCTAAAAATGTTTTCTTGTCCTTGAAAAAAAACATCCTTTTTAGCAAGGGAGAAGGGGAGTTCTCTCCTTGATAACAGTGTGTAGGTTGGGTGTGAGTATGCAATCCTTCATCACTGCTAGGGTTTTAGGAGTTTGTGATCAAAGGCTGGGAAACTCTAGTAGCGCAAAAGCAACAATTTCAAGAGAAAACTGCTCTTTTAACTGGCTGCTCTTTATCCCAACAGTGTTCCATTGAATGGTTTCATTTTGCCTGTGTGGGTCTGACAACAAAACCAAGAGGAAAATGGTGAGTGAAGCAGCCAGGGGGGGCTCACTGGCCCTTGGAAAGGGGAGGTCCTATGTGGCAGGAGGGAAAGTACTGTATATACACACTTAGAACATATCATTAAAAGGAAAATTTGAATTACGCCTTTGTCAAGGACCTTGGAAAAGGTCTTTTGGGACCATGTACTTGAGGCTCATGTCATGCCCTATATGTTGGCTTTGTACTTCCCTTTCTAACAGGTTCTGCCCTCGCTGTTCCCAGGAGAGGAAGAAGAAGTAAATTCACACGAGACCTCAGTACTGCTGCAGGAGCTCTCTTCCCCCTGCCAGGGCCTCGTCCCAGTTCCCCCAGCCCTTGGGGCCTTGGCTGAGGGGAAGTCTTGCCCTGTTTGTGGTTTGGGCCATCCCTGGAATGGTGTGTACCCTCACGGTGGTTCCTGTGTGTTCTGTATCCCTGGTTGCTTCTGAGTCCTTAAGGGAGGCCCTCTCTGTGTACTATTCCAAACAGGTCTCTGACCTCAAAGGGAATGAATGAGGGCACCAGGGTAGCCACCAGATTCCCAGGGATTCAGGTAGCCCCTGATTTTCCTTGGCTTTCCTTCAGCCTCCTCAGAGTTCATTGCCTACTCTCTGCTTAGAGAACAAGGCTATGGGATGGGGGAAGGAAAGGAGGTAAGTCTTCAGCATTTTAGGTCATTCATTTTCCTGGATCTTTTTCAGGAGAGAGGGAGTAACCAGGCTACTTCTTAATCTAGTGGGCTGATTGAGAGACTGAAAACCTGATGTGCTCCCTGTCTTTAACCATTCCACTGCTGGCATTGAGCAGCCTCTTGCTGGGGAGAGGAGGAGGCAGAGGGAGTGTTTAGAGCTAGCTTTGTCTCTCTTGTTCCTGGGGTAAACCTGCTGGTCTGGGAAGCACACTGTGTGAAGGAGGAAGAATTTCTGACCATGTGGGGAGAAACAGCTTGGTCCAGTCTGTCTTCCGGCTTCAAAATTCTGCCTTCCTCTTGTGTAGTGGTGCTTCTCCATTATGTTGATGGTGGGAAGTTTAGGGATTCAGATCCCACGTGTATAATACAGAATTAAATAAAAGTCATTGAAACAAATGCTCTCTTTGCCTTGGTGTCACCTCCAGAATAAACTATGGAAATTGGTCTCTCTAGTTTTTCTTTCTCTCTCAGATCTGCTTTTATTGTAAATAGTGAATGTGGTACAGCTTTTTCATGTAGCAATCCCAAACAGCACTAATAAGTGACATTCTGCATAAGTCAGGCTTGAAAATGTACCTAATGTACTTGCAAAATGCTACTTAGCTTTCTGGTGCCTGTGAAAAATACCTGCCCCTTCAGTCGTGCCCTCAAAAGAAGGTGAACATTTATTCATATTATTGTTTGATCATTTACTTCATCAGTTGCCTTCTTAAATGAGGAGGGGTGGGGATTGCAAAGGCCGACCCTCACTGTCTGTTGGGCAGTACAGCTGAGAGAATAAGCCATCAGGACAAACCACGTGTCTCCAAGAGGGTGGATACGTTTTCCAGGCACCCTGATAGCTTGCTTCCCACTAGGTCACAATCACCTTGTTGCCAGAAACTCCAGCTGCTGTTACTAACATAACATTAGGCTCCAAAACAATTTCTGAAGATCTGCAGTCTGAAGGTCTGTCAGGAGATGGCCTGAAAAGCTTCCCTTTATCAATTCCATTGGCACAGCCTGGAGACTGACAAACCAAGTCTGCTTCCTGCTTGTGGTCTGCTCATCGGGAGGGTTTAATCTTTTCGCCTGAAACATGGAGCGTTTTCCTCACACAGATAATGTGTATGAGGATCCATGGAGGATTTTGCTCGTTTAGCTGCAAAGCCAAAGCTCTGCTTGGGCTCAGAGGACAGTGTGGGTGAGGATCAGTGCTACTCCCTCCTTGTCATTGCATAAGGGACCCTGGCAGCCATCAGCTCAGAAGCTGGTGGTGTTTTCAAGTGAGTTAGCACTGAGTCAGTCTTTGCTTTTGCCTCAAGAAGGGGTGTTAATTCTGTTTTTCTGTTCATTCTGCACAGGAAAAAGGATGAGTTCTTCCCCAGCCTGTGGCTCATATGGTTTGTGGTACCCCTGCCACAGTCTGGATCTTGATCCCCAGATTGTGTTACATCGCTTCCTGGGGCTTCCCTTCTTAAACAAGGGTGAAGTAAATTCTGGAAGGTGTTGGCTGTCTCTGGTTTTAATAACACAGACACTGCCATGATCCAGTGGGTGAGCAGGCTGTGACAGGAAAACTGATCTCTTTAGCTGGGGCTCACACAGACATCAGCTGGCACTCAACTGACAGAAGGAGTGGGGGATGTGGCCTGAACTTGAAAATAGGCTTTGGGCAGAGTGCAAGGGTGATTAAGGGATGTGAACACTTCTCCAAGCAGCTTGGTTTCACTGGGATAGGACATGGGACTGTAATGGCCAGCATTAGTAGTGAGCTCTCTAGGAACTGTGGGCTAGAGAGGGGTTCGAAGCACTAGCCAGCAGCAAGGAACATTCCAGGGACTTCTGCTGCCACCGAGGGAATGCTCTGATTTACACAATGAGACAATTTAGTCCAAAATTTGGATAAAACCTAGGCATTTTTAAATGGCTTGCAAGTACAAATGCAAATGAAAGCACATTAAAAGCTAACCTTGGAAGAGAGTGAATAAGGGCAATAGCTGTGCAATATTTAATCACCAGAGGAGGAAAAGAACTAGTAGAAGCTAGAAAATACAAAGTACAAAAATGAAGCCAGTGGGAACAAAGCCTGTAAGTGACAATGCTGGAAACATGACCAGCTTTTTTTAGAATGCCTTTTGTTTTTGATATAATTGAACATGGCACTTGTCCATTACTGACTGCAGATAGCAGAATTATTTGTAATGAGAGGACGGGAAGTGTTCTGTAAATATTTGTTCTGTGTTGGTGCTGGTGTCATATGGGGATGGTGTGCTTCCTAGGCAAACAGTAAAGAAGGATTTTAAATGGCACCTCTTGGGGCAAAGACTTTTTTATCATCAGTCCTCAATAAATGGTGTTTGTCGTCCTGTGAAAGCCACCCGGAGGCATCTGTGGGCTGATCTCTGTCAGACTCTGGACTGCTTGGGAAAACCTACGGGGCTGGAAAAGAGCCAGCTCTGTTCTGGTCCTTAATGATGTCAAGAAGGCTGCCACAACAGTCCAGATGTGAAATACTGTAATACTGGGGAAGCAAATTGCTTCTCTCTAAAACAAGCAAGTAATCCAGGTCAACAGAATAAAATCAGTTTGATGGGAAATAGCAAAAGTCAGTCAAAAATTACCTTTTTTTTTTTTTTTTTTTAAGATCCTTGTTAATAATTACCTGGATCACTGTAGCAGTAATGGGATCTGAGAAGTTTACTTCTCCTACAACTGAAGTGCTTAAAGCAGGGATATACTCAGTTAAAGTAATCATGGACTCTGTTACAGAACTGACTAGCTTGCAGATTTCCTGGAACAGCTGTCAGTGCAACATAAACACTTTCTAAAACGGTGCTGGAGCAATTGCCCTTTTAGAGTGATTGGAAATATCCTAGTTGATGAGTGAAGTCAAGTCTGAGTTTCAGGAGGCTGGAGCCATACAGCATGACAAGAGGGAAGAATTTTCCAGCCTTATTAAGCCCATTTATTAATAATAATTGGCTATGCACACAAGCGATTGGTTTATCTTGCCCAGTTGGATTGCCTCATCTGCAGGCATCATCCCTGGAGAGCTGGACAAATGTGCTGATGAGGATGTTCACAAAGTATTCCCCTTTCCAGAGAGCAGACGTGCCCACCAGGCTCCCATCCCTCAGGCTCTACCACCACCATGCCCATTGCATGACGTGCATGGAAACCATCCCAGCCATGACTGTCACCTTCCACCAGTGGGACCACCTTCCTCTCCTGCTTTTGAATAAGCTCACCCCACAGCTCAGCAACATCCAGCCTTTCTTTAAGCACTCTTAAGGTGTTAATTACCTAACCACCACTCGGAGCCGTGTGCTGGACACTCTCTCACCATCATGTAAATTCAATTCAAATGTTGGCCAAATCAGTCCAGAAGTCTCAAGTTGGCAGTGGAAGACATTCCCAAGAGACAACATGCTCACTTGGACTGAAAATAAGCCCATTTCCTCCCAGACCTGGCTGGTTTGAAAATTTCTGAGCCATTCTGCTTTTTATAAGGGAATATAGCTCTACTTTCTCCCTCCCACATGAACCAGGAAGACAAACTTGTGAAGACATTGACAGCCTGAGTGGCAACATCTGCTCTAAAGATCTGGCAGTAGGCAAAGGAGACTGCAGCACTGAAAGAGTTAAAGACTAATAGAAGGAAATTAAATGTCCTACCTTTCTTCCCAAAGACAACTGAAGGAAGTTTATCCAACTTTGCTTCCTAGTAGTTACAGTATCAGAAGTATAGCTGTTTTTATCCAATAAAATGAATTTCATTTACAAAAATAGTCAAACATCTTGATTAATTTATGCTAATTTATGTTTATTTTTCTGAATACATAAAAGAAACTAAGAGTGTTAGTTTTTAAAAAAAACACGTTTGTGCCCAAGGCTTAAGGACAGGCAAAGCTGTGACAAACACTAAGCTCCTACATCTTGGTGTGAAAGAAACGTTCAGCAAGATGTCCACTTCGGTCTGTTTTTGCAGGTGTGCAATTTAATTCCAGTGGGCTGGCTTGCTGCCATTGAAGAAACAATTCATTCAAAACTGAAACCCCAGCTGGGAGTAAGAAAGGAATTGTTTTTTACACATTGACAATAAGCAAAATAAAAGAAGTGCGAGACCCTGAGATTTCCTCCTTCCGACAGCCTGAATGATGCAATCATTGGAAGAACTCGTTTACTCACCACAGAAAGATTGAGGTGGGAAGAAGCCTCTCTGGAGCTTTGTAGTCCAAGCCCCTGCTCACAGTAGGGATAAAATTGTGGTTGGATCAGGTCGTTCTTGCGTGAAACAAACCTGCTTAAAAAGACTACAGCAGTTTGTTCAAGCAGGCTTTTATGTATCCACTCCATCTTAGCTTGTATTAATAATTCAAGAAACCATTTTTAAATGCTGGTTTTGCAATCAATTAAATATTCCATTTTCTAAATGTCAAGTAAAAATGCTTCATTCACTATTTCCTAACAAAATAAAATGTAAATTAAGTATTTGAATTAATGCACGTTATAACTGTGCGGTGCTTGTACAAATATGAATAGATTAACATATCTACCAGGTTAAAAAGAGTGCCAATTTTAATGTAAAGTCTATATTTATCAGCATATTCACATAGCTCTCAGCCAATGACAGTAAACCCACCAAAATAAAGTACAAATGAAGAATGAAGACAATTTTACCTGTGAATAAAGTTAGCAATTCAGAGAATTTTGGTTCAGATCAGAACACTTTCAGGTGCTTTTGTCTGTGGAGATGGACATCTGCACCCTGCTCTGCATGGGCTGATACCTACCTACAGCCCTTCCCACGGTGTGAAGGTGTCCAGCACTGGGATCTTGGAGTAGTGTTTGGAAGAATAGGTGCTGAACTGGAAGAGGGTCTTTGCTTGTCTGCTGTGTGATGGCACTGATGGCTTCTTGGCAGGGCTGTCCCCTCTGCTGCAAGGCTCCTCTGGAGTGTCCAAGTTCTTGTGTGAACAGAGCAAGTCTCCCCCGTCTTTACCTGCTCCTTTAGGAATATGTTTTAATAAATGGAGCTATCACACTTTCCTTTGGTGCTCTGTAAGGAACACACAACCTGGCGTGTCTCAGCAGCCCTGTCGAGCCCTTCCTGAGACCACCCTAACATCTACACCAGCAGAACTGCTCGTGGCCTCCTCCCTAAGCAACCTGCTGTTTATCTCCTAGCATACATATTTTCCAGCCAACATACAGGTGGTTGTGGAAGCGTTTTTCTATCATCTCTGCTTACATTTCAAATTATGTAAGATGCATGCTTTCTGGGGATGCTTCTTGACAAGCCACTGCATCTGGAATTCACACCTAATCCTCATGGCCTCCATCTTTACAGGGTTTTGAGCTGACCAGACATCCTCTCCCTGCCCCAAAGCCCCCAGTTTAACTCACTGGGCTGACACCAGGTCTGTGAGCCACAGTCCTGGAGTTTCCAAGAGGTTTTCAGACATTGCTGCTGGTGGTGGTGTTTGTGGTAGAACATGCAGCACAGAAAATGCTGAGAAATTTCTGAAGTATTTTAGACAACAAGGAAGAGGAGCTCATCTGCTGAAGGGTGGTCCCTTACAAACCAGACCGGCTCTTACAAAGCTTGAGGTTGGCATGCAATTGGATAGCGACATGGAAAACATTGCTCCAGTGAGTTCTTGTCCCACTATTACACCTCCCTGCTGCTGGCTCAGGCACTCTGTTGGCCTGGGGCTTACAGCTGTGTCCCTCAGCCCGCCGGGTCCCAGCTGGCACAGGAACACTGGCTGCAGGAGACTGGTAGCCCTGAAAACAAGGGTGCAAATCTGCTTCACTGCAAAAATTGCACGGCTTGTAATGCGTCATTGAGGGTACAGCCATAAAGGTGCCAAGTGAACCCTCAAAAATCAGAAAACACTGGAATTAACATCACCCCTGTGCTCTGCATTGCTGACAACTATAATTGCCTGATGCAGCAGTAGGGAGTAGATTTCCCCAGCCTGCAGCATTGATGGATCATGTTCAAGTCACAGTTCCTCCCAGCCTCATCCCTCCCCCAAAGATGACTTCTGTTTTGCAGAGCCTTGAAATGCAGGTGCCCCATAGGCAGCTGGCACACACCTCATCAAAAAGCACAGCAGTGCCTCCTGGCTCTCACAGCCTCCCATCCCTTCTGGGTGCATGCCAGAGACTCGCTGGCTTCTATATAGTCCACTTGTGGACTATGAGTTTTCTGAAGGGTTCTGACAACCTGGACCAAGTCCAGGGCATGCCACAGTGCATGAGAAGTGCTGAGCAGCCAACCTGTCCTCACATCCATAACCACTTTCCAAATAAACAGCAGCACCGCACAGGCATTGCTACCAGAGCACCAGCCAGGGGGGACTTGTTTGAAAGGTTCCCCTTCTTTTGCATTCGTTCTTGTTTCCTCTTTTCATTTACCATAAAACTCTTGCTGGCACATGTAGACACAGGCAGTGTAACCAGCACCTGCCAGACATCAATAACACTGTGTGGCACTGCCTAGAGAAGTTGTAGATGCCCCATCCCTGGAAGTGTTCAAGGCCAGGTTGGATGGGGCCCTGAGCAACCTGGTTTAGTGGGAGGCATCCCTGCCCAGGGTGGGGAGGTTGGAATTGGATGATCTTTAAGGTCCCTTCCAACCCAAACCATTCTATGATTCTGTGATTCCATGATTCTGTGACATGCCACATCAGTGCGCTTTCCTTAATCCCACATTTCCATCAGCCAGTGAGGTCAGCACTGGTCTTCTCTGGGAAGCTGCTCAATCAGGGTGACAGAGCTCACCCTTGGCTCTGTTACTGCAGAGAAGTGGAGGTGATTAACAGAGCTGGGGATCTGAAGGCTCCACAGTTGTCTAAAATCAGCTATATGCAATATGTCTCAAGCTAAGTAATGGAAGACTAGGAACTGCCAAAAATTTGCAAGCTCCAGCAGTGTTGCCTGTTTTAATATGAGTAGCAAGAGCTAGATGGAAAAACCGTCCTGATCACTGTCTTTCTAAAGAGCTGCGAAACCATTCCAAATTCAGTGCTGTTGTTAAATGGTCAGGCTTCAAGCTTCTCAGAAACGCTACTCTCCAACAAGACATCTTAGAGCAAACCACAGCTCGTCTCCTGCCGGGCCCCGCAGAGCTACGTGCTGCTGCCAGACACCTTTTTAACAGACTGCGTGACTGGAGCGATTTGAGCTTTCACCTCGATAGCCAGGATGGCCACAGGGCACTGGCAGGCGATGTGTCAGCGTTGCATCCGCAGCCGGCGCATCCGCAGCGCGCTCTGCAGCTGTTCCATACAGCAGAGCCACTAGAATCTCCCAGGATTTGCGACAGAAGCGGCTCCTGCAGCAGGATCCTGCTGCGCAGTTGGAAACTTTGCCCGCTCTGCCCGCAGCTCCTCCTTGGTTCCGCGAGTGCCGCTCCGCAGAGCCCAGGGGTGACGAGGGGGAGCTGCTGTGCCAGCCTGACTTCTGCTTACCCTGCGCTTCCCGGAGCTGCTGTGCCAAGCGTTTTCCTTCCAGCCTGACAGCTGCTCGCCCATGCTGGTTGCGGTCGTGCCTTTCCCTCTCACATCAGAAGGTGCCCAGCCGTGGGAAGCACGGCGTCGGCTGCGATCCACGGGGTGCTCTCGAGGGTTGCTGTGTCTGTGCCCTGCACTTCAGGTGTCTTGGCATTAAGAAATGGGCGTGGGTGTGGGTCTCCCTCAAAGTCAGTCCTTAGGGCTCTGGGCACTTCTGCACTGGTGGTCCCCAACCCCTTTTTGCCAGCAGCAGTCTTCCTGCTTTTTCCCGGGAAGGCTTTACTGTGCAGAGAAAGGTGCTCAGGGCACCTCTGTCAGAAGCAGAGGAAGACCAGTTGGTGCTCCCTTGACTTCGCAGGAGTTCAGAAAGTGGTGTGTCTGCCTGGGAGAGACCAAGACAGCTTCCCACCACATCCTGAAGCAAGCTGGTGCTGGGACACTCCTGGGAAGGCATGAGGTGCTTCTCAAACCCCTGTAGATGGAACAGATGTTGCCTCCTTTCCCCTTCTGAAGAGCATAAAACAGTTTGGGGTTTAAGGTACTCCAGGGGTACCACTTTTGGGTTACCCTCAGCCTCAGGTGAGCCTGGCCAGGCCTCAGATGCTGTTGTGGGTTGTTGCCAGCCACCACCATCTCTCCAAGCAAAGGGAGAAGCTCCCAGTTTGACTCCCACTCCTCCTTGTCCCCATGACCCTGGCGTCTCCCCTCCCTGTGAGTGCCCACATCCCCTGAGCCCCACACAGGCTCCCGCTGCCCCCCACGCGCCCCTCCCCAGCTCCATCGTGACACCACTATCGGGTTCTGATTGTGGGGCCATGGCCAGGGCTTGGTTCCGCCGTTGCCAAGGGCAGAACCCGAGTGCTCAGACGTCCTGCATCTGCCCTGCTCGGTGTGAGAGTGACTCCCAGCTGGCCACCAAACAGCTCCATGATGCTGAAGCCTGTGGCAGACACGTTGAGGCTACTCTGGCTACTGAGTAAGTGACCATCTTTGCAGGGCCACCTCAGAGCCCGGGGCTGGAGCCCCTGTGCTGCTGCTGCCATACCCTCGTCTCTCACACGACCACCCCACCTGACCACAGGCCATGTCAGCCCTCAGCTCTGCTCGCCCCTGGGCAGCTGGAGGCTCTTGGAGGGGACGTAGGTGGGGGACAAAGGAGGGTGAGGAGGCAGCAGGAGAGGGGGCCCAGCTGGAGGCAAAGACAGGAGGGAGGAGACAGAGGGATGTCCCCATGGACAGGGATGTGGCCATAGCACGATGTAGAAAGCAGGGGAGCCACCACCATTCTGGATGCCTCCAGAGGCTGGGGTTTTTGAGGGGAAAAAGAAATAAAGCATTTATACACTATCCCAAAAAAACCCAAACACAAAAAGAAACCACAAAAAACCCCAATGCCCCCCATACAAACACACACACACAAAAAGGAAACCAACCAAACCAAAATAAAAACACTTCCCCCCAATCCAAACCAAGCTCACAATAAAATCTGACTTTTAAAGTTGTTTGGGTTTTTTTCCTTCCTTTTTATTCTCTTTTCTCCCTTTTCCCTGGGGCTCCTGGTTACCCCAGCACCCTGCAGGCAGGGGTGATGGAGGGAGACTTCAGGCCAGCCCCTGAAGCGGTTGTCCCAGCACTCTGCTCTGCGCCAGCAGACAGGAGCAGGCCAGCCTGCCAGCTGCTCCTTCATTTCCACCCACTTGTCCCTGCCAAGGACAGCCCAGCCCATGCCCGTGTCTGTCCCGTAGGTGTGCTGGCCTTGCCGACGGCCGCCGTTGCTGTGCCGGTGCGCCCCATCCCGGGCAGCCCGCTGTCGGACAGGGAGTACCAGCAGTTCTTTGAGAGGCTGCACCCGCCCTGGCAGGCCGACATGTTCTGCCTGGTGCGCCAGGCCTACGGCTGCCTCAGCCCCACCATCCTGCACCTGGACCAGGACGAGAACCATGGCGAAATCCCCGAAGGTAAGGGCATCTCCTGCCCCCAGGCGCAGAGGGGACCCGGCTGGAGCAGCGTGGCTGTTTCCCTGCCCCAAAATGCCACAAGATGGCGGGAATGGGATGGGTCGTTGTGGGCTCTACAGCCCAAAGAGCAGCTCGGAGCAGGCACGTGCAGAACTAGAGTGCGCTGGCTTTCGTGGCCTCTCTGAGTTTCAGTGCTGCACTGCTTTACGGGAGGAAAAAAAAGCTTTTCCCAATGGCCAGCCCTGACCTCCTAAGCAAGAATTTGCATGGTTTTTTCTATCCCCATGTGTTGTCTGGCACCACCAAAGAGGGTTTGTCCTCTTGTAGCTTTCCTTCAAGCCTTTGTGGGCTGCTGTAACTCCTCCTCTTCACCCAGCTGACCAAGCACAGCTGCCCCAGCCTCTCTTCACAGGTCATGGGGCTGAAAGCCATGACCACTTCAGTGGTCCTTCCTTTCTCCACATCTCTGTTGTTGGGGTGGCAGGAGGGAAAACTGGCCACAGTTTTCTCAAGCTCGGTGTAGCTCCTCATCTCTTACCAGCTCCTTCCAGCTTCATCTGAGGGTTAATGCAGAATCTTGGCTCACGGGCTCTCCTAGGTCTTTAAGAAAACTTGAGATGATAAGCTGCCTTTTTAAGTGTTTAACACATCAGGAGCCAAGAAACAGCCCTGTTCAGAAAGCACCATAGCAACAGCACCCTTCAAATCTCTGCAATCATATTTTCCCTGCACCCCTGCATCAGAGAATTTAAGTGGTATAATTATATCTGTGCAGCTGAAAAACTTGGGACTACTTCTGTTGTATTTTTCTTCAGAGGGAAAAAAAATAGGAGCAATTTTCTCATAAAAAAAATATGTCTTTATATTTAGATATGAACGTCAATGAGCTGAATGATCAGCCAACTGTGCTTATTTGGACTGCAGCTGAGGGCAACTATTTCTTGCTGGTTTCTGCAGCTGTGCTGGGGGAATGAGTCCCACCCCACATCACCAGACACAGGGATGGGCCCTGTACTCCTCACTCACTTTTGGGCACCTGCAATCCACAACACCATGGTGCTTTGTGCACCCAGGGTCTGTCCCTGGTTCCTCTCCTTGTGGTGCCCAGTTCCCCAGCACTGCTCTTTGTCATGTCCAGCCACATTCCCACTGCTGCTGCCTTCCAAGACTGTCAAGAGCAAAAGCATCTGGAAATGCCAGAAGATGGGACAATTGTGGAGGTTGCCCTCTTGACCTTCTTTTCTGCCATCCCTCAGCCTAATACATCCATCCAGCAGAATTTATTCCTCTCGGTGTTACCTTTTTTCCAGTTTTTGGGCTATTTTGGCACATTTCAGTCAGGCTGAGAGGTGGAACAGATGTAGCAGAGTGTGCACCATCTCATGTTTAGCCTCTGCTGTCCTCTCAGAGCTATGGCAATGCTGTCTACATCCAGATACCCATGAGCATTGATTGTGCCCATTCAGTCACCTCATGCTTTAAACAAGGGACAGGGTGGGGCTCTGGAGTTTTCCCTACAAGTTGGGAATTTTTCTGGGCTGGGATCCTGGTGTATATCTGAAATTCAACTTTTGATGGTGCAGCTGTTTGCTCAGCACAAGAAGTGAGTACAGGGTAAAGGATGGTGCAGGAGCAAGATCAGGAGAGCAGTGCAATTTCACTGCTAATGCCCTCCCTCTCAGCCACCACTTCCCCTGTTCTCACAGCCAAGCCATGCACTCCTAGAGTAGAGGGAGCACCAGATCACCCAATTCTCCAGGGTTTTCTGCTCTCCTTGCCTTTCCAGCAATGGCTGCAGGAAGAGCTGCAGCTCTGGAGCCGGTGTGTCAGCAGTTCTGGTCAAGACTGCAGTGTATGTGTGTACAGGCACAGGCCTTGCCAGCACCTGGCCCTATGGACCCTCCTCCATCCCCTGCAAGGCTGGAATCAATGTCAAATTCTATTGCCCTGAAGAATTTGTTTCCTCTGGAGCCATCTGCCTGGAGAAGTTGTGGCAGCTCCATCCCTGGCCCATCAAGACCAGGCTAGATGGATCTTTGAACAACCTGGTCTAGTGGAAGAAGTCCCTGCCCACAGCAGGGACTTGGAACTTGATGATCTATAAGGAGCCTTCCAAACCAAACCATTTTCTGACTCTCTGGTGCTCCCAGGCCCGGTCTGGTTATCTTTTTAAACTATAACATCACTACTTGCCTTTTTTCTCTTTTTTAAACCAAACAAGGACTAATAACAGAAGCATCAGATCCTGGAAGCAGGAAGTTCGTGTCTCTGTCACAGGGAAGATAACTGTGTGGAAAAGGGCAGAAGGACAAAGTGGAACCCTCAGGGGGTTGAAGGGAAAAGGGATGTGGTGCCTGGAATCGGGAGCTGTACCAGCCCAAGGCTGTGATCTCCACCTGGGGGCACACAGCTTGGACTTGCCCTGCATCCACAGGCCGCCACCCAAGAGGTCCCCACCTCCTGGTGCACCCAGGCCTGCCTCCATCCCACATCTCTGTCTCCAGGGCCGGTCTGCAGTGAATTTCCAGAGGTGGTGCATTTCCAGACCTTCTGCCAGTTCGCCCAGTATCGCTGCCTCAAACAGGAGTTCTACGTCAAGGTAAGGAGTGGGCTGTGGGACAGGTGGGGGGAGTATCTCTTGGGAAATGGAAGGGTGAGGAGGAAGGGAAGATAACACAGTGAGAGTCACGTTTCTCCCTCTCTCCTCCACGCAGCGAGTCCCATGTTTGAGTTGGTCTCTACCAAGCTCTTCCCCAACGGAGAAATCCAGCATTGTGAACTCCTCGGTAGAGGGCAGAAACTCCCCTGTCACACAAGGTACGGCTGCACTGAGCTGTGCTGGGCACCCCTGCTCACCCGCTGGTCTCCTGCAGCTGGTCTCCACCCCTGCAGCTTTCTGTCTGGCCTCCAAAAGGTGCCCTCAGCCACTCCATCCCTCTGTCTGGCCACTCGGAAGCAGGCTTCTCTCTCGCCTGCTGATGCCCTGCTGCAGGACAATGTGGAAGACTTTCTGAAGTTCTCTCCTGCACGGTTAGGTCAGATACCAGGGCCGACAAAGCACCCCACAGCCACACCAAAGGCATCCACAACCTGGCAGAAGAGCAGGAGGACTACAAGCCCAGCAACTTCCTGGGCTGCCACCTCACCTTCCAGGGTGGAATCCCTTGACGAACAAAGCCTGAGGAAAAGCATCTGGCAGCTGATCCATTCAGCCCTCTCCTTGGATGCATCCCTGGACGCCAAGGGCTCCTCTTGGAACTTCACCAGCCCAGGCCCAGGACGTACATCAGACGTGCCCAAAGTGCCCCCCCGAGGCAGGTGAGGGCAAGTTGCTCTTTCTGGGTACCACACACCAGCCGTGCAGGGCTGTCCTCATGCACACTGGATGGGAGCCCCACAGCATCCATGTCCCTGCTCAGAGCAGGTGGTGAGTGTGGGCAAGTGCTCTGGAACAAGCTGTCCCATCCAAAACAGGAATGTACCTGCCCCCAGGCACCCCTTCCTCCAGCACAGAATGAGCAGGGAGAGAGCAATTCAGCACTGAAAATGTGCCTGAAAATGGCACTGTCCTTGCATCCTGAGCAAAGTGAGTTTAGTCTGGGCCTGAGCTGCAGGCAGGGCTTTGTCCCATGCCTGTGTTTCCCCACACTATGGCCATCTGCACTATGCAATCACCTCTGCACTCGTTCTCCTCCAAACACTTCTCCCAGGCTGCTTCAAGAAACATCAAGCAGATGTTTCTTGAAGCAGCCTGACCTGAGGAACACTCCGAGGAGTGCTCTGTCCTCACCCAAGGGGAGCAAAAGCAGCCCTGGGCTAGGAGACAGCCAGGAGCACAAAGCTGTGCAGGGCCACTACTTCTCCTTGAGCACATGCACCTCTGGGCACTCTGGATCTGTGCACAGCTCTTCCTAGGGGCTTTCTGGTTCCCCATTCTGGTTTTGGAGGCAGTTCATCACGGGGCCCTGCACCAGGTCAGCTTGCTGCAGTCCTCTCACACACCCTTCTCAGTTCCTCTGGCCTACGGATGCATTAGGAGCTTATGGAGCTCCTAATGAGCTGCAGAGGTTGGACTCTTCTCAGCTGGTCTGCCAGCATCTGCTTGCCTCTGTCCTCAGGTAGCTGGGGCTGGTGACCCCACACAGAAAAGACCTGCAAAGGGATATTATGATTTCACTCAAATATACGTGTTGATCCTTTAGTACCTTGTGGCTGAGGACCACTTGCTTCAACTGACATGAAAATGTTATTGTGCTTACCAAGAGGAAAAAAAAAGAAATTGGCGTCTAGATGTGGTTTTCATGGAGAAGTCATTTTGCTTTCGCTCTCTTGCTAGCTAGTAATGTTCCTGTAAATGCACAGATTTTGTGCCTGATTGCACATCTGTGGTTTCTCTTGAACGTACTGCATACCACTGCCACAGTGCAGCCAGAGATCCCACTTCTGCATGTAAAGATGAATTGCATCATGTTGTTAAAGCCATAACTGTCCTCTTGCAAGCCTCTAACATATGTCATCCTCCTTCCTAATATTGTAGGAGGCTTTCACTGCCTGGATAAAGTTTTCCTGGTGTATGCGCTCTCAGGCAAAATTGTGTTTCATTGAGGATTTCATTCTCCCTGCCTCTGAAACTGAGCCTTGCTCTGGCTGAGTTCTGCCGGGATTACTGGGGGACTGCTGTGATGGCAGATGACAGTAGCTATTCTGCTGCAGAGTTTCTCAAAGACACTAATGCTGACTGTGTGTCTGTAACTGGCAGCCGAGCCCCATCAATCATGCTAAGCAAAACTTAAACCCCACTGAGGATAAAAAGGCGAGATAGACCGTGCCTGTCAGCTTTGCCGCTCACCACATCCCGCCTCCTTTCAGAGGGACTTCAAAGCATGACCTAAAAAAGGGGCAAAATGCCTGGAGGCATCTCCATTCCAGCCAGAGGAGCAGTGCTGGGTGGGACTGGTCGTTGTGCACAGGTGCCATTCAGCATCTGGTTTAACACAAGGTGGGCAGGGCTGTGATGGGCACAGATGCCAGAGCTGCCTGTCTTCCCTAGGGTCTTATGTCCAGCAGGACATCCATCCTTCTTGTTCATCCCTTGTGGCTTCTGGCAGCTGCTCTGGTAGCAGAGCAGCTTTCATAGTGCCTGATGAGGCCAACTGTGATCTTTAGAGACAGACAGAGCAAGGGTACTAATACAAGAAGAATCTGCAGCACTCTTCTGTGGTCTTTCTGGTAGCAGTGAATCACAGGGCAGGAGGGGGAAATAACAATCATTGCATTTATTTTCTATTTTTAGTATTTATTGTGGTTTCTGCCTTATTTCCCAGTATTTCCTCTCCTCAGAGTTACATCTAAAGCATGATTCAGTCTTGCAATAAGCTAAAGAGAGCTCTGTAGCCCCTACCTTATAAAGCCCATGCAACACTCATTTTCTGCAGCAATTTTCAGTGTCCCTTTAAAACACCGCACACTCCAGCTCTGCATGCACTTCCCAGTGATGGGGTTCAGCATTTGGGTACATGGAAGGACATCAACCTCCCTTCCCTGCTTTTCTGTTTGCACAAAAAAATGCATTTGCCCTTTTCCCAGGGCTTCCCACTGTTGTGTCAGCTACAACCCCTACACCCCTTTCAGCATCACAGCCGTCCCGGATCCAGATCTTATTCTGTTGGTTTTTGCACATGGATGCTCAGTTGTGGTTCATGTGAGCCCAGCTTCCCCAGCAGGGCTGCTCCGAGCCCCCTCAGAATCCCAAAACTGTTAGGGTTGGAGGGGATCTCTGGACATCATCCAGTCCAACCCCCTGCCAAGGTAGGGTCACCTGTAGCAGGTGACACGGGAACATGTCCAGGTGAGTTTTGAATGTCTCCAGAGAGGGAGACTCCATGACCTCCCTGGGCAGCCTGTTCCAGTGCTCTGCCACCCTCAGTGTAAAGAAGTTCCTCCTGATGTTGAGGTGGAACTTCTTGTGTTTTATTTTATGGCCACTGCTCCTCATCATGTGGCCAGGCACCACTGAAAAGGGTCTGGCACCATCCTCATGGCACCTGCCCTTGAGATATTTATGTGCAGTGACAGACAGGTACACTCCAGGTGACTTGCCCTCCTCCTTCTCCTCCTGCTTTACCCCTCCAAACAGTCCTTGTGGAGCTTATCTACTTCCACCCCAGAGGCTTTAATTTTAAGGCCAGACCTTTTATTAAAAAATACCAGAGAAAACACTCTTTTTGACTTATCATCACCTATAACCAGTCCTGGCATGCAGTCAAAGATCTTTTTTTCTCTTTCTGAAGCTCTTGAGAGTGGCTTTTTCATAACTGGTTTTAGTTTCCTGCAGCAACCCCCCTAAATCAGAAGTTACGAATTGCTGGAAAGCTGCTGTTTGCTCCTTATCTTCTTTTCTGCTTGCCTCAGGTGCTCACTGCACCTCAGCCAGCCAGTATCAGGAAGGTTCAGCAGCTGAAAGCTAATGGCCCAAATCCTTGTCATTACATGGCAGGAGAGGCGGCTGCTGCTCACCAGCACTCTTCAGAGATACTGCTGGAGCAGGCTCTTCGTGTCCTTCCCCATCCTGAGATGCTAAAGAATGATAAGCTGTTACCTGAGGTTTTCTCTTTTTGCCTTGGATCAATTACTGATCTCAGCCCACAGATTCTTCTTAATCCTGGGGGATTTTTTCATGCTCCCTTTGGATCCTTGCCTCACAGTCCCTGTTAGGCTTTTTCCAGGGCAGTGGTTAGGACAATAACATGCAGAGGTACTAAGCTGGGGATGGATTTGCATTAGGAAATCGCTTTAGATAGACCCATCCCTTTCCCTGAAGCACGGTGAAACCTCTGTGCATCCACAAACGGCTCAGCAGCATGTCAACGAGTTGAGAGAACCAGCAGCAGTGCTGTTATACTCACCCAGAGGTGGTAAATCAGCTCATAAATTGGCAACTGTGAGGCCAGAAAACCTCAGAGCAGAGATAGAGGAGGAAAAGCATGTGACAGAGAGCACAGCAGAAGCTCTTGGTAAACTCGGACGGGTGGCACCACTCAGTTTTCTGTGAGGCTCATCTCTTTTAACATTCAGGTCTAGGAATTGCTCTGACCATGCCCCCTGACCTTCCTGCTCAGCCCAGACATGAAGTCATGTCTGATGAGCCCCAAAGGAAAAAACAGTGCTATGTGGTTGAGCCACAGACTCCTCTCCTAACAGAAGTTTGGGATACCTTTTTGAAGTCTCCAAACTGTGGAGGAAGCACCCCATCAGCTGTTCCCATGCAAAACACCCTTGGTGTCACGAAGATGCAGTTTGCTTCTGGTTTGAATGGATCTCGCCCCAAATTCCAGTCACCAAAAGTCATTACTCTTCCACCTGCTGACAAGGAGAGTTTTCCAGCTGAAACACTCCTTGGTAAAAGTGTTGACTGACTGAGTGGGCACTCACCAGTGTCTTTGCTCAGCTGAGTGATGATTTTTTTGCTTCTACCTCTAGGTGAGAGTTTTCCAGGCCTTAGGAAATCTCATTTTCTGACCTTCCTTCAGGTTCTTCACCTCTTCTTTTTTTTTTTTTTTTTAATGCTAATCTGAACATCTCCAAGAAGTTCAGATATTCTCAGGAAAACTTGTCCATACATGTTAGCCCATGCATGGATTTTAAGAGCATTTTAACATAAGCAGTTGCTGCTCTTCTTACTCTCGGTCAGATCAAAGTTTGTTTATTTATCATTGGTTTTATTTCCAGACACAAGAGGCAAATATCTAATGAGCATGTTTACCTCTTCTGCATCATTGATGATGATTGAAACCAACCATCCCTGTCTGCTAACAGTTTTGTACCATGTTTACAAATTCCATTGTTCCTAAGAGATGCCAAATATTCTCGTTGTTCTGATCCTATTGTCCTTAAATTTTCTACTTTTAGCTACCCATGTCAGTTTGGATGAACAGTTAATTCATGGTTAACAAGTTTTTCCCCGTTTCTGTCAAATACTTGGGAGGGAGGCTTAAAAAGCGACATCCTCCAGACCCAAATGGGACTGCCCCACATTCAACACTCAGCAGACATCTAACAAACATCTCCTCACTGTGCACTCAGATGGATGAAATTAGGCAGCAGCTGCTACAGGGGCCCTTGGAAAGCTCCTCAAGCTCCTCACCCAGTCCCTCTCACATGCCCTCAAATTCACACCAACCCCCCTGTGGCCTCTGTGTTACACAGGCATGTACAGACCCTGCAGCGAGCCCCATTCCTCTGTGCAATTTAGCCAAGAGTCCAAGGTTTCTTTGGGAAGGGATTTTTGGCTTTGTTTTGGGGTTGTTTTCAGTTTCTGACTGAAGATGTATCTCTGCAGTTTGTGACAAGGAATGAGATTACTCCCTCCTTCCCTTTCTCTGTCAGCCTTTTAGCCCTGCAGAACGATGAGGCAGTGCTGGTCCTGTGCTATGCAGTGCTGGAGGGAAATTGTCTCTCATCGATGCTCGCCATGGCCTGGAAGGAGATGGAAAGAAGAGTCTTTGGGTTCGGAGACTCGGTAACGACACCAATGTCCACCTTTGGCCCCCACTGTGTGCAGGCCACCTCCTGGGAGAAGCTGACCTGGGTTACCAGGGAGGCAAGCTCCAAGCCAGGAACATGGGAACTCCTCAGCCTCCTCTTTTGGGAGGTTCTCAGTCTCCTTTTCCCCGCTGGATCCACCCCAGGTGTGTGACAACCTTGGGCGGCACCACGTGGATCTGTGCCCTGACTGCGCTTTCTGCTCGCTGAAGAGGGAGCAGTGCCAGAACATGGAGACCCTGAACCGCGTCCACTGCGACTCGGGCGGCTTCTCCACCTACATCAACCCTCAGATCTCAGCCCAGCACTGGGATGCAGAGGAAAAGGTACTGAGCCAGCTGTAGGTCCTGCTGCTCTCTGAGCAGGAGCCAGGACTGGGGAAGGGGAGGAAGAAGCATGGCTCACTTTATCCCATCCCTTTACAGTCCGGGTCCTCACAGAGCCTGCAGGACTACAACACGGACTTTTTGAAAGGGATGAGGCTGGAATACTGGTGCAGCCGGATGGCCATCCATGGCTGTAAGGACCCTGCTGTGACCCTCTGGCTGCGGGCAGAGTATGATGCCTTCCAAGATGGGGATGGCTCAAGAAAGGTGGGTGACCACCAGTCGACGTTCCCATCCCTCCTTCTCCTCTCCTTTCTCTGACCTTCATTCCCATGTCGCCAGATCTGTGACTCAAGCGGAGTTCAGCATCCCAACTACTGCATGTTCAAGAGCTACCAGTGCCTCCTGAAGAGCATCCACAACCACTGGGTGAGAAGCAGCCACACTGCCTTTTGCACAGCCTGCTCTTCAATGGCTGGCCCCTCCACAGCCAGCCCTGAGTCCCTGCTGGACTCACTGGCCCACTGCTTTTCCTTCTAGGACATAATTGGGTATATTTGGGGGAGGTGGGAACAAAGCCCAGCACAAGTGAGCCCAGCACAAGTAGGGTGTCATTGGCAGGTGGGATTTGGACAGTGTGAGGGGTGATATCCCTGTATATCCCTGCAGGATGGGATCTCCCCCATCTGCTGGGCGGTAACAAAACCCCAAATCACCAGAGCAGGACAGAGGACTGGCCCATATCCTAGCAAACACACAGTTCAGCTATCAGCTGAACCACTTCCCAGCTGGTTCTCCCCTCTTCCCCCTGGCTCCCCCATCATCCCAGCCTCCAGATGCCATCCACCATGGAAGTCTCTTTCCTTGGGGAAGGATGGGCAGTGGTACCACTCCTGCGAACTCAGGATCTCCTTGCAGGTGATTCGCGTGGAATGCAAGCGTAACAAGACCTACCGAGTGCTGAGTATGAAGGAGGGAGACAAGGAGGTACAGCTGTGGCAAGAGAGGTTCCAAAGCCTCTCCAGGCAGCAATCGAAAAATGATTAAAGTTTGTAAAGACCTTCAAGATAGTCAAGGCCTTTGACCAAATACCACCATGCCCACTAAACCATATCACAAAGTGCCATGTCTACTTGTTTTTTGAAGACTTCCAGGGATGGTGATTCCACCACTTCCTTGGGGAGCCTGTTCCAATGCCTGACCACCATTTCAGTGAAGAAATTTTTTTCCTAATATCCAGCCTGAACCTCCCCTGGAACAGCTTTGTCCTGTTGCTGGTTGCCTGGGAGAAGAGATCAACCTCCACCTGGCTACAGCCTCCTTTCAGAGTTGTAGAGAGTAATAAGGGCTCCCCTGAGCCTCCCTTTCTCCAGCTTAAACAACCCCAGCTCTTTTAGCCACTCCAGACCCTTCGCAGGCTCTGTTGCCCTTCTCTGGACATGCTCCAGCACCTCAATGTCCATCTTGTAGTGAAGGGCCCACAGCTGGACACAGCACTCAAGGTGAGGCCTCACCAGTGTACAGAGGGACAATCCCTGCCCTGGCCCTGCTGGCCACACTATTGCTGACACAGGCCAGGTGCCACTGGCCTTTTTGGCCACCTGGGCACAGCTGGCTCATGCTCAGCCACTGTCAACCAGCATCCCCAGGTCTTTTTTCTCTGGGCAGCTTCCCAACCACTCTTCCCCCAGCCTGTGGTGCTGCCTGGGGTTATTGACTCAAGGGCAGGACCTGGCACTTGGCCTTTAAACCTCATGCAATTGGCCTGAGCCCATCAATCCAACCTGTCCAGATCCCTCTGCAGAGCCCTCCTTCCCTCCAGCAGATCCACACTCCCCCCCAGCTTGGTGTGTCCTGCAAACTGACTGAGGGTGCCCTCACTCCCCTTGTCCAGATCATTGATAAAGTTCTTAAACAGGACTGGCCTCAGCACTGAGCCCTGGGGAGCCCCACTGGTGACCAGCTGGATGTAACTCCATCCACCACCACTCTGGGCCTGGCCATCCAGCCAGTTTTTAACTCAGCAAAGAATGCACCTGTTCAGGCCATGGGCTGCCAGCTTCTCCAGGAGAATGCTGTGGGAAATGGTGTCAAACCCTCTACTGAAGCCCAGGTAGAAGATAACAGCCTTTCCCTCATCCTTAGGCAGGTCACCTGCTCAGAAAAGGAGATCAGGTTGGTCAAGCAGGACCTGCCTTTTATGAACCCATCCTGGCTGGGGCCGATTCCCCTGGCTTGCGCTGTGTGATCGCACTTAGGATAATTTGTTCCATAACATTCCCTGGCACTGAGGTCAGACTGAACGAGGGGAGCCTCACTGTGGCAGCTGCTGGAACTCCTCGTGGAAACATTTCTCCAGCCAAAGGAATGGCTGAGCAAGCATTTCTTGCATGTCCAGAGACAGGGCAGGGACCAGAGACAGGGACTCTCCGGGTCCCAAACGCAGCACGTGAGCAAGAAGCTTTTGTGCGCACTTTGCTTTCCACTGCTGCTGGGTTTTTTTCTTTAAGTTTAGTGGTTTATTTGGCCTGTGCCCTCCGGTCCTCCGTCCGGTAAAGCAATTCAAACCACGGCAGCCCACCGCGGCTGTCGGGAGGATGCTGTGTGGGGAGCCCGCAGGAGCCGATGGCACCGCTGGGCACCCTCCCTGCGGCTCTGCGGCCCGCGGGCAGCCTCCCCTCAGCAGCAGCCGTGCAGCTCCACGAGGTGCCGGCAGCGCTCGCACTTGCCGGAGCAGCACCGGCGGGACCTGCAGCGGCAGCGCTCCGCCGCCTCCGCCGCGCCGTGAGGAAGCCCCGGCGCAGCAGCGCAGCTCGCAGCCGTCCGTGGCCACCCATGTCCGCTTGCATTCGGAGGTGCCCAAGATCCCGTGCCGAGGGTCCCGGTGGCAGAAGTCCGAGCTGGCCAGCAGGTAGACCAGGTCGTGAGCCGTGTAGGGCTTGAATCGAGAGCTCTTAGGCACCAGGAGCTTGCGGGAGCCGCCCCGCTTCGGGTAAACCTCCCTCAAACTTTTCCCTGAGGACGTTGCCCAGCTGGCGGAAGGGAGGCATGACCTTCCAGCAGCTGCGCTCCTCGCAGGAGCCCGGCGCACCATGGCACTTGCTCTCCACTATGATGTGGGCCAGGAGAGCCTGTGGAGCAGGAGGCAGCTGCCAGCCAGACCAGGGACACCCTTCCCAACACCTCCCAGGCTGCTGCTGTTACCCCCACACTTTGCTCATGGGGCTGGAGAGCAGGGGCAGAATCGAGAAAGGGAAGAGGAAGGGGAAAGGGAAAGGGCAAAAGTGTCTTTTTAAGCCAAGCCAAATGAACAGAAGGAGATCCACTCTGTGGGAAACCAGATGGTTTGGGTTTGTAAGAGAAATCCTTGAGGCAGGGGGGGATGGGGACCTGTTCTGACTTGCAGGGCTGTGGGAGGGGAACCCATCTGCCCAGAGGCAGAGTATGTTCAAGGGACCAGATCTGACTGCAGCCCCTGCAGATGTCTTTTTTTTATTGAAAAGGGACTGGAGAAGCCCTTCAGAGCAGAAGAGAGTAAATTATTTCCTAAATCACAGCTGAGGTCTGTGAGGAAAAGGAGGCTGCACAGAAGTGGGTAGGGGAGGCTGGGACCCCCCTCCACACAAGCGGGAGCCAGCTCAGGATAAGAGCACGGTGCTGGACTAGGATAGACAGCAGGATGCAGACTTCTCTGGGAGCACGTGGCTTCCCTGAAGTGCCTGTTGGGGTATGGGGGCTGGACTGAGCTCTGCCCAGCCGAGGAGAAGCCCCTGCAGGCGGGATTGCTCCCAGCCCTTATTCCTGCCCTTATCTTCCTGCCAGCCTCATTGTTGTGCAGGTTCATGAGTGTTTGGCTGCAGGAGACACTGTGGCTCCTCTCAGGGCTGTCCACAAAGGCCTGGGAGAAGGCAGCCCCATAAGACAGGTTATCAGAGCAGCCCGACCACTGGAAGCCTGCAGAGGGAAAGTGGCCTTGAGACAAGGAAAGAGAAGCGCTGAGAGGATCTCCCAAAGAGTTGCAGAGAATCGAAGTGTCTCCTTCTCTGGTCTGTCTCCTGCATGGACCTTCCCCTCTGCCACCTGCTCCCTGGCACCCCTCTTCCTTCACCTTCAGGGCTAACTCCTCGGATCCTGTGGTCGCAGCCACACTTGTGCAGCTCCCCGCAGCTGCAGGCTCAGGTCACAGCAAAAGCAGTGCCGGCAGCAGAGATGGCGTGGATGAAAACAGACTCCCACGTGCCTGCAGTGGGACAAGAATTGGCATCAGTCTGCGGAGGGCAAAGGCACTGATGGGGAAAAGAGCCACAGTGTGGAAAAAGAGGCTGTCAGTCTTCCTGCATGCAGGAAAGATGCATTCAGATGGAGACTAATCAGGAGAAATAGATGTCAGGATGTTCACCCAGTGCAGCTGCTCCCACTGCCACAGAGCCACGGCTCTGTGGCAGGGTGGGTGGCAGGGTCGGGGAGAAAATTTACCAGTCTGCAGAGCTGGTACCCAGGATGCTCCAGTGGGACCAAAATGCCAAATCTGGCCAAATGGGAAGAAGTTTCTCCAGAATGCTAATATGTGTGAGAACATTTGGTTCAGTCTGCTCTGTGTTGGCAGACATGTCAGCATGTGGAAGAAGGCACTGGCCACTCTGGAGGTGGGTGCAGTGCGACCCTTGCACACTAGCCCTGGAAAGGCTGATGTGTCAAGGGAACAGTAGGCACACTGGAGGGACACCATTTCAAGCCTGCCCATGCTACCTACCCCTTGCTGACCTTGGATGGTGGCCTTGCCGAAGACTTGCAGCCCCTGCAGGGTGGAGCAGTTCCAGCGGTGAGAGTGAAGCTGGTGCCGGCACTCGAGGACAGCCAGCTCCGCGCCTCGCTCCACTGCCTCCATGGCTTCCACCTGCTGCCAGCAAACACGGACCTGCTCTTCCACCAGCCCACCAGGCCTTCACAGCCCCTGGGGTCCCAAAGGACTGCCTGCAGGGAAGTCTGCTTGGCCAGGGACCTGTGGGGCAGGGGACAGGTTCGATTGCAGATGGGCTAGAGCCAGGGCCTTACCTCTGCAGGACTAAACCTCTCTAGTGCCATATCTTAGAGCAGAAATGGGGCAGGGAAAGGGATGTGGCCATGTTATCTGTGAACTGGACATTCTTGTTCCCGATGCTGGTCTGCACCTCTTCCGCCTTACCATCCCTCTCCCTCCATGCTCCCAGAGATGCCTCTTCTGCCTTTTGGTTGCCCAGATTCCTTCTTCCACCCTGTTCTCACCCTATTTTCTTTGAGACAGCACCTCCCTTGGTGGCTTTCCAACCCAGACAATACAAGCACAAAGCATACTTACAGCCAGGTCATGGCAACGATGTGCTGCACGTGGATCAGCACCAGGTACAGCCACACCAGCTCCATCCTGTCCATGGCAAAACTTCACCACCTTCAGCCCCAGCCACCTGAATCCCCTGCTGTGGCTTCCCACAGCCTCTGCCCAACAGTGGCTTTCCCAGCAGCTCCAGCCCAGCTCTGCAAAGCAGGGGGAGCCCCAGCCCTGGGCAGTGACTGTGGGCTGCCTGGGTGTGCCTGCCAGCATCAGAGACCCTGTAGCCCACAGAACCCAGCTGGGCTGGCACTGCGAGGTCGTCCACACCAGTGCTACAGCTTGGGCAGCATGGTGGGAGAGCTCTGAGCTAGGGCTCTGGGATGGGCATCTGTCACAGGGAGCTCACATTGATGGGGACAGCATCCGTGTCACGCCCGTGGCCTGTGCCATCCTGTCAGCAGATGATGTGGTTGTCTTCTTCCACAGTCCAGTCCCTTCTTCAGCAGGAAGCAGCCCAAGACCTGCTCAGCACCAGACAAAGCCTTCCACGCAAGAAGAACCCAGCAGCAGCAAGCAGCTGTTGCCAGACCCACCAGCTCATCACCACTTTGTCACCAAGCCCTTTGGGGAGACAGAGAGCCTCCCTGCAGTGACAGCTCATTGGAGCAGAGAGGGGAAGACCTGCTGCCTCCCTCATCCGCATCCGCTGTCCTTGAAGACACTCCCTCATCCGCCTCCTCCAGGCTGGAGGTTCTTCTTTTCCACCCTGCAGCCCACATAGCTACAGCAAACAGGCACAGCCCAGCTGCTCCCTGGCTCTTAACTCTTTCCCTGGCACGTTGCCCTTCATCTCCCTCATTTTCTTCCCCATGGATTGTCCTTCCCCAAGCTCAGACCTTGCCCTTCTCCCAGGAGGCACGATGGGGTGGATGCCCCCCTTCTCAGTGGGTAGCCCTTTCCTAAGAGCCCCTGTGTGACCAGAGAGCTGCAATGTGCCGGGACAAAAGCCTGCCATTCCCCCAGCCAGCCTGGGAAGTGCCAGCTGTTCCCACCACCTTGGAAGGTAAAGCTCCTCTGCAGGCACAGATTTATGCTTTTCCTGTCTGAATCATTCAGAAAGTGAAGCAGAGCTGTTCTGGCCCTGCTGTGGTTCTTGCGTAAAGGGATTCACACCTTTGCTGTGCTCTCCCACATTTTCCTGCACAAAGAGGTCTGAATTATCAGTCATAATTTCAAACTTGAGCAGCCTCTCCTGTAGCATGCATTTCACCTTTCTCCTTGCCTTCCCACCTCCCTGCATCCCTCCTCCTGTCGGGTCCCTGCTCCTGCTTTCTGGAGCCAGCACTCCAGGGTGGCAGGCATGTTGGGATCTGCAGCATCAGGGTGTAGCCTCCAACACACACCCCAGTAATCTGGTCTTACCTGCTGCTCACTCAGACAGTGGTGAGAAAACACCGGGGGTTGAGCTGCTCTTCCCCATGAGCTGAACCTCCAAGAGGCAGCGAGGGGCAGACATGTGAGCCCACCCAGGTGAGGAGACACAGAGTTTGTGGGCTGATGCACCGAGACCTGGGGAGGTGAGTGAACTTGGCTGGGTGAGGATGCTGTGGGGCTCATGGGCTGGGCTGAGTACCACTGTGTCCTTGTCTTCTCACACATGGAAAAGCCAGGACTGCTGGGCTCAGCCAGGTGTGTGCTCATGTGTGTGAGGGGTGAGGGCTGCAGGGGAGGGGGTAGTTCCCACAGAATGTGTCAGACACTCCTCAGGCAAAGGACACCCCCCGCGGCATATCTGCAAGCTTTTATCAGTAGCAACGCCTTGATGGGAGCTGAAGAGACACAAAAAGCCGTGAGAACAAAGATCCCAGCAGCTAGCAAGTGAGAAAGGGGGTCTGGTTAGAAAAGAGAGGCGCTGCAAAGAAGCAGATGAGCTCAGTGGTTCAGGTGCTATTGTACCCTCCAAGGATTTATGAGCAGCAGGAACATATATCCCTTGGTGTGTCATTCCCTGAATGAGGAGTGAGTAACAGCAGAACAAGGGAGGCAGGGAGTGAGAAAGTGAAACACCAGCAGGCAGAGGAGCCAGGCAAGGGCTGTAGAGAAAGGAAGCCCACAGTGACTTCCCAGGGCAGCTGTTCCTGGGGCACGATGACAGTGGTATTGGGAGTGTCTCCATGACTCGTGTCTTCTTCCAGGTGTGCTGGGACTGACAAAGCAGAAATAGGACTCGAAGACACAGAGTGCCAGATGGGCTCTGCACAAGGTCAGCTCCCTTCCCAGCTACATGTGGCAGTGCCAGGCCACAGATGTGCTGGTAACTCAGCCCTTGTACTTTCACAGCACTTTGCCTCCTGTAGCCTTGAACGCCAGGGACTGACATTTGTGGCAAACATGCCTTTGCTTGCCACAGACAATGACACCCTTTTGGGACCCTGCCACATGCCAGTGGTGCACAGCTGGGTCCCCAGGCGGGAGTTTAATCCCAAAGTCCCCAAGCCCATGGGAGTGACAGGACTCCAAGTGTTTGTGCTGGCTAGCAATTAAATCAACTTTGCTCTCACTTCCCATATTTCACTTCTACCTCCTGTTCAGCAGTATTCTGGGGAGAAGGATGTTTTGTTTTTTTCCCTGTCAGTCCCAGGGGTGGCTGAGTTAGCAAGACGAGCAAGTATTTGGCACTATGACCCAGGGCAGGTCTCCTCAGTTGCAAGGACACCTGGGTACTTCTCTCATGATTGCATTTGCTGTTGTAGGATGTGGTTTAGCTTATCAGCCTTTGATAACAAAGTTCATGCTTTGCAGCCAGGCAGAAGTGCATCAGGAAGTGAGAAAGGAGAAGAGACAAACTGCAGCATGCCAGATGTAGAATCAGCCGCAGCGCGGTAGGGGACAGTGATTTGGATGAAGAGCCTGCCTGGTTCTGTTTTGATCCAAGCTGCTTTGCAGGTTTGGTGCCCGGATCGAGACCTCTGCAGTGGGAGCAGTCACCAGCCAGCAAGCCGGCATCCATGCTTGGCTCTTCTCCAGCAGTGAGGTAAGGCAGACGGGAACATCTGGAGAGCCGGATGCTCTGGCACCTCGGGCACCGGCCCCGTGAGCTGCTGTGCACGTGCTGCCAGACCGGACCACGGGGCCCTGGGGCACATCTGCCCCTCTTCGGTTGCCCTATGGGCCTAGAGGTGCAAGGCACAGCTCTGTGTTTATTCAAACTGAGGCTTTCTTTAGGATCCTGTGATATTAAAAGCACAGGCAGCCTGCAGAGCTTGCTTGCCAAGGTGCCCACAATGGGAGCCTTCTTTACCGGGACTCTCGGGAGATGAAGGGGGGTAACATCTCTAAGGAGTAGGCAATAGCTGTGTGATCAAATCTCATGAGTTAAAGACAGAGGTCTCAGCTTTTATATCATGTATCTCTCACTAAAAACAAGCCACCCTAAGTCTTGAATGTCCTCAAGGTTCTAATCATCACAAAAATCTAATTTCTTGAGTAGAAAAAAAGATGAAAAGTGAGAGTTAAATATTACTAACAACAGGTAAAAAACATCCACATTTATGAAAAAAATGTATCTCCAATTTCTAGAGTAAAGTCTGGTGGATTTTCTGAGGTTTGACACATTTTTGTTGTTTCCTCTTTGATTTCAGATTAAGTAAATGAGCTCATGCAGTTAGTGTTTTAAATTCTGCACCCCAATTCCACATTTGCTCTCTGCATCCCCACAGTAGCCTCAAAACTCCCCATGGCTTTAGTGACAAGCCATTCATGGGAGCACTGACCCTGCAGCATGCTCAGCAGTACTTTTCTAGCTTTCTTTTTCCACCTCATTTCTCAGCCCCATACTCAGATTCTTCATCATTTTTGTACTGCTTGGAGGCAGTGACTCGCAGTAAGACAGTGCCAGGAGAGAGGATTCCCAGGACCAGGCCACAAGATGGCAGGGACACATCCCATCTCAGGGCATGCCCGCCTGTTCTGGCCCCTGTATGGAAGTACATCTAGGGCTTCTTACCCCCAAAAGAAAAAAAATCAAAATTCCATGGATTTTGCAGGTCACAGCCTTGGCACTCGATGGTATTCGGGGGCTCAGATTGAAGAGGCAAAAAAATGCTTCCTCCACCTCCTGGCACACATAAGGTCAGTCACCAAACAGAAAGTTTCTTCAGGATTTAAAGAGAGAATCTTGTTGTGAGGAGGGGGATTATTCAGCTGTGGAACCGCTGCCTCCTTACACAGCTGGTGGCTTGAGACCTCTTGGCAGTTTTTGTGCAGAGCAATGAGTACTTGGGGTTCTTTTAGAGGCAGCCACAAGGAGCGATGCCCTTTGACTCTCGGACATCAACCAACAAGGATAATCGCTCTCTCTGTTGCCAGCCTGCTTTACCTACCCATAGCTTTCCTTTCTAGAGAGGCACAGTCAAAGCAGGACCTCCAGAGCTCAGTGGAGAAACTCTCTGCTCCCACAACTTCATCTTTCCAATGACTGTTGGAAATGAGATGTCTGCATACATCTCACTTCAAGTCTTGGTCACAGTATCTGTCATGGCAAGTCTGACACTATCATCTTAGCTTCCATACCAACACCACAGCAGATTCTTTCTTTTGTGTTTCCATCTACCCACAAAAAAAATCCCCTCAAAAACCCCAATCTATTTTCTGCTCTCAGTGATCTTTGCTGTCAGTTTAGAACTGTGCTGTTTGCTGTCTTGAAGGCCGAAAGGCTAGAGTATGTAAGGAAAAAGGAAAGAATAGGTGATGGTGGGTAAAAAAAAAAAAAAAGAACAGGTTTCTTTCACTGGTATTCAAGGCATGAAACCCAGGGAGATTTCCACAGCAGAAACTCTCTTTATGGGAAGATTCATCAAAGGACTCTCTCTGGTCAAAACAGTTGTAGGATCAGCCATGGAGCAGCAAGATGAACTAAATAGTGTCTGAAACCACATGGCTCCTACCCCAGAGGTCCGAAAATAACTGAAGGGTGGAAGACCTGACTAATTGTGCTATAGAAACATTTGCTTAAAACAGCTCTTAAAGGCAGACTCAATTTAAGAAAAGGCTCTTGGGGGGGGTTTCAGACCAGGGAGCTTGATGTTTTTGCTGAACAAATTAGTAGAAGCTATAATAAAGGAAAAAAATCAACTGGCATTCAGTCACATCTAATTACTGGGAAAAGTCATCGTGGCTTTTATAAAGGGATGCTGTTCCCACAGTCCTTCCTTAAAGGACTCAATAAGCGTATGAACAGTGGCCCAGGTGGATTTCCAGAAGGCTTTCAAAGGTGGTCTAACCAATGGCACTTGAAAAAATATTTAAAGAAAATGTTCCTACCTGGATAAAAAGTGCCCAGAAGAAGGGACAGAGAATGAAAGTAGATGGCTGTTTTTCTCAGTGGAGTTATAAGACACCTGTGCTGGGGCTTGGACTGTTTGACTTATTCATGAGGGATGAATAATAAAATAACAAATCTGTTGGAGACATAAAGTTATTCAAGTTAAAAAAGATGAGGTTTGGCTGCAAAGAACTGCAGAGCTTAAGTGTGAGTGACTGTACTTAAACTAACAGCTGAAATTTTATCTAGTGAAGTGATGGGAAAAAGCAAACTGAACTGACCATTACCGCTTGCAAATGAGATCTACGCCTACGCAGCTCAGGGCATCCATATTATCAGCACTGTGTGTTTCCAGCACCCCTGCACAGGGCTCACAAAGGCTCTAGCAGAAGTGGAAAGGTGCTGAGAAGGGCAACAAGATGTTCAAAAGCACAGAACAGCTTCTCTGCAAGGAAAAACTACAAAGACAGGGACCCTTTAGCCTAAAAATAAAAAAACCACCGAAGTTACTGAGTGGGAATATGGTAGATGTTTGTAATATTATCAGCCATGAAATGAAGGTGAATAGGGATGTTTTTTGCTGTCTCTTCCAGCACTAAAGCTAAGAAGTGAATCTAGCAAGTGGTGAATCAAAGATGGGTACATGGAAGTGATTCTTCACCTAAAGTAAGCTGTGGAACTCCTTGGCACTCCTGCCGTTGGATGATGTAGATGGTAAATCTTACATCAATTCAAAAGTGACTGAAAAAACCAATGAAATAATAATTCCCTGAGGATTACTGAATACAACTAGGTCACCTGTGGCTCAGGAAAGTTCTGGGCTACAAATTATGCTGCCAGCAGGAAGGCAACTCAAAGCAGTGTAACTGCATGATCATACTGTTTTTAACATAATGCCTTCACCATTTGAGATGGAATACTAGCTGTAGATAGCCTCACACAGCATGGACTGTGCTGACATATTCTATTCTCTAGATCTGTTAACTGAATACCTCTGGAAAGCTTGAAAAAACACGTTGTCTGTAGAGATAAGTCACCCGAGATCTGGCTGGTCTGAGCACATTTGTTACAGCATGGTCATTCACTAAGTTGCAGTCTCAATAACTTTGTCTCCATCAAGATAAAGGTCTGACCAGTCCATTCAGTCTGCACTTCATTGCAGGGTTTTGGCTCTAGCAAAAGCTGACATATTCTCAAAGAATTATAAAATCATGGAATATTCTGAGTTGGAAGAGACCCATCAGCATCAAGTCCAACTGCTGGCCATGCACAGGAATTCCCAAGAATCACACCCTGTGCCTGAGAGCGTTGTCCAAACACTTCTTGAACTCAAACAGGCTTGGTGCTGTGACCACACTACCTGGGGATCCCTAGTGCCCAACTACCCTCTGGATGAAGAATCTTTTCCTGACATCCAACCTAAACCTCTCCTGACACAACTTCAGGCCATTCCCTTGGGTCCTCTCACTGGTCACCAGAGAGAAGAGATCAGTGCCTGCCCCTCCTCTTCCCCTCATGAGGAAGTTGTAGACCACAATGAGGTTTCCCTCAGTCTCCTCTTCTCCAGGCTGAACAGACCAAGTGACCTCAGCCTCTCCTCATATGGTTTTCCCTTAAGGCCCTTCACCATCCTCATGGCCTTCCTTTGGACACTCTAATAGCTCAATGTCTTTTTTATATTGTGGTGCCTAAAACTGCACACAGGACTCACGGTGAGGCTTTCCCAGTGCAGAGCAGAGCAGGACCATCTCCTCCTTTGACCACTGGCAATGCTTCTCCTTGAGATTTTTTGAAGCACTGAAACATTTCACTTGAAACTGACAACATTCTTGCACATTTGCCTTGTCAGCTTATCTTATACTTCAAACTTGCACAAGACTTCATGCAAAGTATTCATCCACCAGGAAGGGCAGAATCCACTCAGATATAGTTTGATAAACCAGTAGAAGTTTCTCTAAGAAACCTGTCTTCATGATGGACCTGCCCAACAACACAAAAGGATGGGCAAGTCAGTAGCTGTCTACACTCTTGTATTACATTTCCACGTCCATTGTTTAATATGTGGTTACTAGAATGATTCTCTTCCTATCTATGAGGTCAGCACACACTTCTGTCTGTAGCAGATTCTCTCTGCATCTCTGCATTGCCAAACAATGCCATCCAGAGGGTCTGACATGCTTGTCACGCCTGTCAAGTTGCTGAGTAGTATCAACCTCATGTAAAGATATTCTCTAGACAGAAAATTCTACTTTCCTTTTGAAGTAAATCACAGTCTACATGGACTCAGTGAGGGAGTCCCTATTGGACTCCTGCAAACAACTGTGGGGAACTGTGTCACACCAATCTCCAGTGTGAGTCCTTTCCACAGGGTGCAGTCCTTCAGGAACAGACTGCTCCACCATGGGTTCACCATGGTCTTCTCCAGAAGCATCAGAGGAATCTTTGCTCCAGTACCTGGAGCACCTCATTCCCCTCCTTCACTGACCTTGCTGTCTGCAGGGCGGTTTCTATCACATATTCTCACTTCTCTGCCTGCAATTGCTGTCTCACAGTAACTTTTCCCCTTTCATTATCCCAGAGGTGCTACCACCATCAAGGCTCAGCCTTGGTCAGTGGTAGATCCATCCTGGCACTATATCAGACACAGAGGAAATTTCTGGCACACTCTCACAGAACCACACCTGTAGCCCTCCCAGCTACCAAAACCTTGCCATGCAAACCCAGTGCAGGGAAGCTTCTATTATATCACCTGGAGCCTTCTCTTGTCCAGCTGAACAGGATCAGTTCCCTCAGCATCTCCTCATGGCGCAAGTGCTCCAGCCCCCAGACCATTTTGGTGGCCTTCCACTGGGCTCACTCCAGCTGATCAGTGTTGGACAGTGCTGCTGTTAACACCTAGGGTGGTTACCAGCCTCACACTACTTTATCCACAGGAATCCCATGGCCCTTCCTCTTTTATTGTGCTCCCTTCCGTGGCTGTGCTGCTCTGTGTTTGTGGGACATGGGCTGCTTCAAGCTTTAGGGTGTTATAAGCAGCAAAATGAAGACCTGTAATCCAAATAAGTACCCCTGGCCCCGCACAAGTAAGGACACCAAAGGAGCTGAATTAATGTAAGCAACATAAGGACCTCTAAGTCACTGAGACCGAGGTCTGTGTGTGTTGTTTCATGTAAGAAACACATAAGAAATGAGCTTGGGTGGAGTCAGGACTAACTGTACTGTAATTTTTTTTATCTGAAATGGATGTACAAAGTCCTGATTCTCTGATACAAAACAGTACTATGCAGTTTTTAAGTTCCTTCCAGTCAGCATTTTTCCTTCAAAATGCTGCTCTCTTCTTTTTCTTTCTCTTTCTCTGTAGCTGCCTCAACTACTTTCCCTGTGTGCTTGTGGTGTACCTCTCTTGTATTTACATGCTCTCAGCACTGATCAAAGCAAAGTGCATTTTCTGAGGCTGAGCAATAAATGATTCTGTACAACAACCACCTTCTCTGTGCTCTGTCTTCTTCTGCCATGTAATTACTCACTTTTCCAGTGTCCATCTTCCTTTGTCTTTTGGTTTCTTTGTGAGTTCTTGCTGCAGAAGCCACCATGGTGGAATATTAACATTTCAAGAGATTTCCTTCTCAAACTTTTCTATCTTGATCTTTCACTCTGACCAGGAATTGTACTGACAGCTGGCAATGATTCTCCATCGCCTTAGCACCTCATAACCACTGGAAAGATTTGCCGAACTAAAGGCAGAAGCAGACTCCACATTACCATCCCTGCCAGATGACCACAGACCCGCAATCCAAAGCAGTGCCAGGCAAGAGAGATATTGCCCATCTACCTCCCAGCTGCAGATGACAGGAATGACCTGCCTGTGGCTTCTTAGAGGGGAATGACTTCCCTCGGTGCTCTTCTTTGTGCCTCCTTAGCCCACAACAGACTCAGCCATCTCAGCGAGACCATCCCCTGATCCACGCTGGGCATGTCAGCGTCCAATACCTCCAATACCTCCAGTACGTCCAATGCATCTCAGACATGCAAGGATTACACCTTCAACCACCACCTCCTTATGCCTGGCTACACCCTGATATTCATTACAGGGTTGATACTGAATGTGATAGCCCTATGGATATTCGTCCGATACCTGCGCCTGAAGTCTGTAGTGATGATCTACATGTTTAACCTGGCCATAAGTGACCTCAGCTTCACCCTTGCTCTGCCCCTGCGACTCTACTACTATTCCAACCACTACTGGCCCTTTGGTAGCATCCTGTGCCAGGTCTCTGGCTCAGTCTTCCAGATCAACATGTACGGTAGCTGTCTCTTCCTCATGTGCATCAACCTGGATCGCTACATTGCCATTGTTCACCCACTTCGCTGGCGGCATCTGCGGCGCCCCAAGGTGGCCAAGCTCCTCTGCCTGCTCGTCTGGGTTGTGATCTTCATGGGCTCCATCCCCACAGCCATAGTCCACAAGCAAAACCACTGTAAAGTACGGAACCAGACCATTTATCTGTGCTTTGAAAGCTTTAGCGACAACATGTGGCAGAATAACCTCTTCCCCCTGGTAATCCTGGCTGAAATCTTGGGGTTTCTCCTGCCTCTCAGCTCTGTGACATACTGCTCAGTTCGGATCTTTCAGGAGCTCTGCCAGCCCAGCCAGACAAAGACCCTGAGACAGAAGAAGACTGTCCGTCTCCTCTTGGTCAATCTGGTCATCTTCATCATCTGCTTTGTGCCCTACAACACTATCCTGGCAGTTTATGGGATGATAAAGGCCCGGGTGATGAAGGTTGAGAAAGATACCCAGGCCTCCGTGCGCCAAGCCTTAATTATAACGATGATGTTGGCCAGCATGAACTGCATGCTGGACCCCTTGATCTACTACTTTAGCACTGAGGGTTTCCGTAACACCTTCAAGAAATTGCGGCGGGGACAAGCCTGGGACTCAGAGATGGGGACACTTAAGCACCAGATTGTGGACAGTAAATCAACCCGGGACCGCGCTGTCTCTAAAGTAAAACTGTTCCCATCTGAAAACTTTGTCCGTCCTGACGAATCTTCGCCGTCACTTCCTACTGCAGTATTTCTGAATGGCCCTATTGAGGACTCGGAAATTTAAGCCCAGGAAAGCCTGCCATACCATTGCAGTCACCCATGCAATAACTACAGCAAGCCTATGGGATACAGCAAACTGTTTAAGGGAGCACAGCAGACTGTCTGTGGGTGAATGTGATGACACAAAGCTGAAGGATGAAAGGTTGTTTTGAATAAACAGAGGTGCTTTAGTGACATGGTCATACCTCACTCTTTTGGTACAGGAAACAGCAAGGATTTGAAACAAACTTAGTGTGTTGAGGTCCAGCCAGCAAGTCCATCCTGTCTGAGTAGCTCCTGGCTGCACTGTAGCGTGAGGCAGTTCTGGAAATCATCAGAACACAGATATGGGGCTCCCTGCTGACTCAGTGAATTTACTAGCAATGGCTTGAGGGAAACCTTTGACCAGATGTTTCAATTTGACCCATAGGTGTAGTTCAGGACGCATAAATGACTATCTTAATTTTCCAAAAGAAGTGAAGCATTTAGCTAGCTTTGTTGAGGTCAAGGAGAATAGCTGAGTTTTCAGTAATCTTGCAGAAAATAGGTTCCTAATTGTATAGAAAAATCACAGACCCTAGAAAAACAATCTTCAGGAGGTATGTCAAATGTGCAGCTGTACACACACACATGTGGCACAATGGCTGAACATTTACCTAAAGCAAAATGGCTTGGGAAATACTAGCATACTTAAAAAACTACATTCCCAATGGCCCCAGAAAAAAAGAGAGGATACCAATACTGTCATTGTGTCAGAAGCTCATGCTGATGTTAGTGCTTTGCACTCTCTTGTTTCTGGGCCCTATACAGGATGATTGATTTCAGGTCTGAGTGATTTTCACTGTTGAAAAGACATGATGTCACAGAATGAGGCTGCGGTGAATTGTATTTGCTTGCACTGTTCGTACATGCTTTTTCAGGCTGCACTGTATGTGAAAGCCCTATAAATCTCCCCACAAGTGAGATCCAGCTGTACACAGGCAGTGCCAGAAGCCCCAGTTTTTCACTCCTTCTGATGGCCAAGGGTTGCCTTTCCAATTGCACTGCAAAACAGCCTCTCTGTGGCTTCCAGTGGATCCATTATAGTGGTTTGGTTTGGGTTTTTTAATGTTAAAGGAAAGGTCAGAGAAAGTGACAAGAAATGCAGTCCAAAGTGCTAGGGTTTATAGTTTTTAGACTTCTCAATAAGCAATAAATCTGGTTTCAAGTTCCTACCTCATGACTGCTGTGGGAATAAATGTATTGTAATACATCACAAGTTTGTGTTAGGAGATACCGGGTTTTAAATCCATTTTCCAGCCTCCCTTGGAGACTCTCTCTTTTACTACACACAGCTGCAGAAGCAGGTCTTCAAGAAGACCTGTAGAAGATGATGAGCCTCTCCACAGAGACATCCTTGTGTCACAGCCTGACTGTGAGACATATGCCCTAGGTAAGCCAGCTCTGTCCCCTTGCTCAGCCCATGCATCACCAGCAGACCAGCCTTGAAATCCATCTGCAGATGAAGAACATTAAATGGTGCCCAAGAGATGCAGGGAGAGAGGTGGAAGAGGCCTTGTAGGGCAGTAGGTATTTCTATTTTAACAACTCAGGACTGCCATGAATCCTTTGTGACATAGTGCAGCTGGAGAGGAAACAGAGCTGTGTGCATCCCTTTTCTCCTGGGATTTATGGGATAACAGTGCTATTGCAGCAGATGCACTGCTGTCCATTTTCAAACTTTCTTCTACCTTCCTCCTTCCTAGACCCCTTTCCTTGTCCCTCTGGTCCTTTTTCCTTTCCCTAATCTAATGCACCATGCAGCTAAACATCAACACAATGCCTTCACAGCTATGTTTTCTTCCCTGCCCAGAGAAGTTGATTTTTTCTTTCCTTTTACCTTGGCTAGAGTGCTGTTATAAGTTCACAGAAAGATTCGAGTGGGAAGGGACCTCTGGAGGTCTCTACCCTGACTGCCTGCTCACAGCAGGTTGCTGGCGCCAGTGAGGTCTGGCAGCCCCCTAAAGGAAAATAAGAGCTGAGATCCAGGTGTGTAACAGGGTAAGCAGAGGAAGAGCCTCAGGCAGCAAGGGAAAGCATCTGAGCAAGGGGAAAAAGTCCATATAGGCAGAGAGGCAGGTTCAGCTGAGAATCCAGATCATCAGACAAGCTCATGGTGATGAGGCAGGTCCAAGGTCAAACTAGTAAGTCAAGTCAGCATTGGGATCAGGTCTGGAGGCACAAACCAGGGTGAGCCACAGTCCAGAGATCACCTGACAAGTCCATCATGGCAAGGCAGGTCTTGGGTCAAGCCAGGAAGCCTATCCACGGGTCTAGATCCACAGAGTGCATGGTCAGGCACAGGCAGTCTCCTCAGACAGGAGCCAAGGACAAGAGCACCAGCTTAAAAGCATCTCCCGGTGCAGGGGGTCAGTCCTGGTTGAGGGTCCAGCAGAGCTTTCTAGAAACTCTCCCCAAAGTCATCAGAGGGAAGAGGCTGCCCTCAGCTGCACTGCCTCTGACCTGTCCCCAAGCTTGTACAGCCAAAGCCCCAGGAGTAGAGAGGATGCACTTGGGACCCCAAGGTAGTTCCAGTTGCTCAGAGCCTTGTCCAGGTGTCTTTTGAGCACCTCCAAGGATGGCGATTCCTCAGCTTCCTGAGGTACCCACGCCAGTGCTGAAACATGCCCTGGGGAGAGGCTTTTCCTAAAGCTCACCAGGACTGTTGCAAGTCATGGCTGTTGTGCTTTCTCAGGGCCACTACGAGCAGAGTCTGGCTCTGTCTTCTCTTGGCAAGCTTGCCAAGTATGAATGAAACGTCAGCTGGCAGATGCCACTCCTTCAGAAAAGGCTGCTCCTCTGCTGAAGTCACAGTATCCTCCACAACACACAACTTCTCAAAAGGAACATCAGAAAACATGATCTTTTCTTGTAGCTTCATTCCTGAAAATAGTGGAACTATTTTTACCTGGAACATTTCATGAATATTCCACCTCCAGCAGAGGAAATTTTAGCTCAAATATTTTGACTAAATCATAAATAACTGCAAAGCTGATCTCTTAATGAATCTCATCGACCAGTTTAACAATAAAGAGGGCTGCTGGTCTTGTTACATACGGCAGAAAAGTTCCTGACTTTGGGTTTCTGAAGTCTTTGCTTAATTGTTATATATAGACAGTGGTGTGCCCAGTGTGGGCTGTTCCATTTTGTCCTTTGGGTGTTCAGTCTTTTTCAGCTTGCATTAGTTTTGTTTATTTTTGAATATTCTAGTCAAATTTAATTGCTTTGGATTCTAGAGGGGATTGGGAATATTTTTCATGTTTGACAGAGAGAATTGGCATTTACTAAGTTTCTGCTTCCGCATTTTTGCCTTTGTAAGCTTCAGGAGTTTTTTATTGCATCACATGGTGATAAGGAATAGCACATGTATGTGCTGTCTTTTACTGAAATGAGTCATCCACCCTTATCTTGCTTTATTGCTTCTTTTTAATCAGTGTATATTAAAAAAGCCAAACAAACAAATCTAAAAGTTCTAGGGTATAATGGTGTCCAACAATACAAAACAGAACAACTTGAAAGCTTGTGTTTAGAATAACAGGAGCTAAGTGAAGCAATGGTATTCAAAAAGGGAAGTTAAATGGGAATATAAACTTAGCGAAGACCTTTTCAACCTGTGTAGGTGACCCTCTACCCTCCTACTGTGATAATTCTTGAATTAGTATTCCTGTTAAGCATGTCAGAGGTAAAAGGTGCCATTCACTACTTCCCTGTACTTCATGTCATTTGAAGATGTGAACATTAAACAAATGTCTCCTCATCAAGTAAGACTAAACAAGTGAAAGGTCAGAGAGATGGCAAAGGTGCACAGAACACTTATTCTGTATGGATCAGAGTATCTCAAAAAATGTACAAATACATTAGGATTTCAAGTCCTTTGACTTCCAGAATGGAAATGTCCTCTGCTTCTGGAAATGGTTCCCTACTTGGATGATATAGAAAAGTATTTTTATGACTATTAATCATGACTATTAATATTAAAATGTATTTTATACATTCTAGAAACCCTCTGATACTCAGAGTTCTGTAAGTCAGCTTGAAAAGATGTTTCAGAAGTCCCAAAACAAGCCAGACCTTATCTTCACATTGCTTTTATTACTATTTTTGTTCCTTCCACCACGTACTGGCTGTGTGCCTCCCACCACTAGATGTATCCCTACAACAAAACATGTACTTTGTATAACAAATGCCCTGAGCAGCTTCAGCTGTGCCTGCTTTGAGTTTGGGAAGTTACCCTCTGCCTTCCACTACCCCCTTTTGCCGGGAGTTGAAACGGACGTCCTCCAGAGGTCCTTCCAACCTAAGTAATTGTATGGTTCCCTGACCTTGTGTTTTAGATGCTGATGTGTTATCCCGGGCATTTTTTCATTATCTTTTCCTCCCAGAGTTGCCCTTGCTCGGGTTACACTTTGCATACCCTGCTTGCCTTCCAGCTGCAGAGTCCTTGATCCTGTGGCTGAGTGCCGCGAAAGCTTCACATTTTGTGTGTTGCTTTTGAAATCTTTCTTGCAAACCCGTGTATTCTGCAGTGCTAACAGCATCTCGGCAGAGGCCAGGCTGCCGCTGCAATGATGCTGCTGTGCATCCTGCTGACCAAAACCGGCTCAGGGTTTCCTCGTTGTTTCCCACATTACCACTGTCTCTGCTCTTACACTCGGAGAGATCTTTGGGCGTGGATGGTTTTTTGTTTGGTTTGCACAGCATCTTGAGCAGGGAGATAGCGATCAGTGAGAGCTCCCAAACAAAATAACAAATAGTGTAATATCACTGAAGAACCTGCTATACTGATGATTTTGTTTGAGATTATTTGGGAGTCTGCATGTACTAAAGCCAGGCATAGCTATCACTGCTTTTACCTATTTCAGACAGTAACAGCGACAAGGCTTCCATGGTAGCTGTAAAACCTCCCTGCACTGCCCACACTGTCCCCTGAAGCACGGGCAGTCACTCTCCGCTTGAGCCCCTGAAATACAAGGGAACAAGGAAGAACTTATCTCCCAAGGAGGGGAAGAAGTGGATGGAGAGAATCAAACGTTTCACCTCGAGGTGATGATAAAAGAGGTTTTCTAACACTGGGGGGGGGCGNCGGGGCCGCACCGGCGGGACCCCCGCAGCAGCTCCGGGCACACGGACCGCACCGGCCCCCTCCGAGATGCACCGGGGCAAAGCAGCTCCTCTCATCTTTTGAAAGAAAAGCAATTTGTAAAGAAAATTTTATAAGTTAATAAAGGCAAGAAGCTGTAGAACTGAAGGAAGGAAATGTGTGGGTGCTTCTTCGCCGGGAGCAGGGGTAGAAGAGGAGTTCATTTTGTTGTGAGGATAGTAACATCCCCGTAAGGCGTAATGAACAGAATGACAATAAATAATCTTACGGAAGTAATGGAAGTAATCTAGCCCATGGCACGGGTCAGGGTCTTCCTGAGGGTTTTACCTGATCGGAGCCTGGCAAATTCTGAACTCGCACATTTAGGGAGCGCACATTTAGGATGAATGAAAATACATCCCCAGGGAAGGTGTCGCAGCCCTGCACTTTGAGTTGAGAAATGCCAGACTTACTTTTCCCCTTGTGGACTCCTTGTGCATAGGTGCCACGGTTGTCCTTGGTTACGCAATGACATTGTTTTTCCCACGAAGTCCCTTCTCTGTTCATCATGTAGGAAGAACATAGGTCACAGAGAGAAAAAAAAAGTGGCGCTTTTTTTCCCCATTTATTGTTTTTCTATGCTGTATACAAATCCATCAGCTATTTACTGCACAGATGTGAACTACATTCTGCAAACAGGGCTACAGCTTTTCTGTAGTATTTACTATCCCCATATCCAGTGGCTTCATAAATTTGAATTAATGTCATTCTCAAGAGGCCCATTAACCGATAAGGTGTTATTACTACTTTATAGGCAGGAAACTTAGTAGCTAAGATGTATGTTCTGAACTACTTCAGATGCCACTTTCTGGAGTGCTATATAGCACATATCCATCGTGTCATTCCTGTTGATTTAAGTCACAAATACAAGACCTGAGCAATTCTGTGAATCAAACACCAAAGCCTCATAATAAGGCTTCCTTCCTCTATAGGAAGCAGCAAAGGAGTGGTGGCTTTTGGATACATTTGGGTGCATGTCCAGTATCACCTGGGGGCCCTGGGGCAGAGGTAGGCGCTGTGAAGGTGGTGGCAAGGGGTTCGCAAACACTGTGCTATGAGGAGATTAATTTTTTCAGATGCTTCTATATCAGTGTGCGACATCTAGATAATGAGCAAGGGGAATTAGACATTCTCATTGATGAGCATGCATTTGATATAATTAGCATTACAAAAAACCCGGTGGGACAATTTGCATAATTTCAGCGTGCTTGAGTCCCCAGTTACAGCCTATTCAGAGGGGACAGGGAGGTTAAAATAAAAAAAGAGAGAAGTGTTGGGGAAACATGCTGCTACGGCTGAGGGACCAGCAGTCCCTGCAGTACAGCTGCTGAAAGCATCACAGTGTGCCCAGGATATGAAGCCAGGGGGTGGCACATAGGCTATGGGAGACCTGCAAGTGGGAAATGTGTGGGAGATATTCTGCAGTAATGATGCCTCATTAGCACTTGCCAAAATTATTGGTGACAATTTGCAGGCAGGAAAAGGATCTGCACTGCCACAGGCCAGCTTGTCTGGGGTCATTTTGCAAAGGGTGGCAAGGCATTTGTTGTTGACTTGGGAATTAGAGGTTGTCTTCTTGACCATGTCACCTTATTTGCACATCTGCAGTGTAACCTGAACAACCAAGGAGCACACTTGGTGCTCCAAAAGGACCTGCCTTCAGAGGAGGGAAGTGATGTGGGGAATTATTCAGGAAGAAACACAGTGAGAAAAAAAATCAGTGGATCTGGTGGTTGGTTACATGAAATTTATTACCTAGTCAAAGGGCTCACAGCTGTAATCAAAGGGAAAATGCCATCTTAGTCAGAGGTAATGAATGAGAAATTTATAAAGTAAAAGGGTGAGACAGACAAAAAGTGACATAGGCCATTCTGTTATTCTGCACTTTGTACTTTCTAGATAGGGGGAAGGGGCCAGGGAAAGGTATGGCAATGGGTGAGACACCATGACTTACTGGACAAGGAAGAATAAAATATAGGAGAAGCAATAGGAAAATTCTCTGGCTAGTTAATTTAGAAATGGTATTTACTGACTTTAGTTTCAGAGTAACTGCCAGTAGCAATATATCGTCAGTCTGGTAAGTGGATCATTGCCACAGGCAGAGTGACATCAATGCTTCAAAGGGAAATGGTCAGGCTCATCACTTGAGCTATTTTTGAAGCTTTGGAGGGCCCTGTCATAGATACAATTCTCTACTTTGCTTTCTTCCAACCTGACCCCGTGCTCTCTGTTCCCTCCATGCTGTCCTTCCTCATGCCATTTTCTGGACATGCAATCTGAAAGTACTAAGAAAAACTACTCTTGCAAAAACCTGAGGGACTTTGCACGAAAAACGTAATTCAGCTGGGAGAGCAATTTCCCAAGGACACCAAAACACAGGATGAAGCTGATTGTGCCTGCCTCTTTCACAGTTTGTTTCTGTCCTTGGGTTGACTTCCATAGCTCTCTGTAGGGGGTAGCCTTCACCAACTTAAGAAAATAAAAAATCATTTAGTAAAAAAAGTGTTTCCTACTGGCTTGTGTTTAGCACAGGGGTGGTATTAGTGATCCTGAGAAATAACCTCCTCAGAGCTGATGGCTTGATCTGTCTGGGTTTTGTACTGCTTTCCCTGCCTGTCAGGGTGTGCAGGGTGGTGGGTGGGGATCTTGGAGTCTGACAGGCAGCTCTTCCCCATGCCAAGCTCCTGGAAGCAGCAGAGGGCTGCGGAGGGTAGTTGTCCTGCTTTATGTTTCAAATTGCCAAGGCTGCCTGTGAGATGTCAGGCTGCAACAAAGCCTGAAAGAAAAAGGCTCTGAGACCTACTGGAGAAGATGCTTGTGCTCTTTATCAGAGGAGTATTTTGAGAAATTGACAGCACAGTGATGCCATCAATAACACAGGATCTTCACAGAACAGGCTCTGTGCTTGGATGCCATGGAAAATGTCCAGAATGGCCTTTTGTCTCATCTCTTTGGATTCATGCCACAGTGATGGATGCTTTTGGAAGCTGAGATGGGGCTTTGCTTGTGTCTGAACCTGCAGCCATTTGGAGTTTACATCTTGCTAATCTCATGCAGCTCCTGAGTGCAGTTGATACTCCTTGTCCTGCACCAAGCCTGCATCAAATCCATCTCAAGTCCCTTCCCCAGATAGATTAGAGAATTTTTTCCAGGGTATGATTTTGAAGAGAAAGCTGGTCAAGGAAAGTCAGCATCTCTTTCTATATTTTGTTGCTCCCACAGCTTCTCCAGGGAGAGAGGAGGTGGGGGAGAGGGAAGGGGCAGAAAAAGGGGAAGAAAAAAGCTTGAGCATCCATAAAAGGGATCAAATTACAAAAAGAGAAATTCCACTTGCCTGTACATGCAACTAGGTCAGGGTAAACTGGAAACTTTGTTGGTAAGGTGCAACATCCTTGTTTTGGGTATCTGGTGGAGTATATTTGTTTACTAAAGAATAGTTTTTAAAAATATGGTAACCACAAGACTTGAAGACCAACTTTAACATCTGACATTGTCCCTGTGTGCTGCTCTGGGGAGTTTCTTAATGGCATTCTTGTTTCTGCTTCAAGTTTAGCTGACTGCATCTGTCAGCAAACATACCAGGTGTTGTTGTAAAGAGAGACAAACATCTGGGAATGGCACACTTCGTAGGGCTCAGTCAGTCTCAGCCTGTCTCACTTCACTCTCTGTGGCTTCACAGATTTTGAAAAAGATGGGTAAAGGAGAAGAATCACACAGCCTTCAACAAATTTTGGATGGACCACATCCAGATCTGGCATCTCTGTCTCCTCCCCATCAGCAATTCTGGTGAAATCCCCTACAGCATGGGCAGCAAGCAAGTGTGAAGAGCAGGTATGGAATTTTAAGTGGAAGTGAGCAGAGCACACAGGAATTAGGAAGAGGTAGAGCACATACTTTGGGAGCACCTTATCCTTTTTAAATACAAAGAGCTTTCTAACAGGTCTGCTTACTCAATCCCTCCTTCTCAAAAGAAAAAGTTTTAAAAAAGTAGGATTTATTAGCCACAGGCTTTAAAATAGACAGTCCTCATTCGTTTGGTCCAGTCTCTGTGACATTAGCAAGCAGTCTGGAAAAGGAGTAAATGATGATGTAGGGACCAGGAGGGATGCCCTTTTGCCACTAAGGTGGTCTCAGGATGTCATGTATGAGCTGGTGAAGGAATCAGAACTTTTTTATGTCTAACTAATTTCTGTTTTTTTTCATGTGGAGAATGACATCTCGGAAGCTGTTGTAGGATCTCCTTCATCTCACTTTTTATTCTTTTTCTTTCTTTCCTTTAACATCTCAGGATAGAAGTGCTGCCAGCCCCAGGATTCCTGAATCATGACTCAAGAATGACGAGATGCAGGAACCTAAAGGCTTGCTTGTCCCCCTAGAACAAGACGGACACTGGAGTTTGCTTGGCCAGCTCCTTGCCCACCCCCCTACCTCAAGTGTCCTTACTCAGTTATCGGAATGCTCTTCCTGCTCTTTGGTTCCTTAATGAGTCTAGCACAGCTTGTTCTTTCCTATCTCCACATCCAGTGTTGTTACACCCCTCCTGCCATTTTTAGCTCCTCTTTTTCTCCTGGTTTCACTGGCTCCAATACTGCTGCTTTGTCCGCAGCTCCCAAGACTAGCTTCTTGCTCATTCAACTAGTCATCCCTCTCTCTAGGCCCTGCTTCCAGTACAACAATCACTCTTGACTTTTATAATCCCATGTACTCTTATTTTCAATCTAGCCACATTCAGCCAGTCAAGGTTCTTTTCTCCCACTTCCATCCCTTTGTTTTCCAGTAACTCCTGTCTTTATCCCCACAACAGACTTAGTATTATTAAGCTCCTGACCCTCATCTCTTCTCCACATTTCCCTTCCCCAAGGGACTTGCTGTTCTCCTTTCACGCAGCTGCTCCTCCATCCCCCTGCCTGGCCCAGCACAATCACCAGCGGTTGGGTCCTTGCAGAAGATGGCTGGCGATCACAGAACCTTATCCCACCTTTGTGAGACAGTGCTGACCGCAGATCTTGGAAGAACTACACAGGGAAAACCTCAAATGTCCCTACAGAGCATGTGTGAAATGGATATTTTTTTTTAAAGGCTTATCATTTATCAAAATATGGCATGGATTTTTATGGGGATAGTGAGTAGTGTAGCTCTGATGCGAGGACAGCTCTCCTTCGTTGGTTTCAGCTTCCTCCTCCTCCTCCAAAGCAGTTGGGCAAAAGACTGTTCTTTTTAACATACACTTTAACGCTCAAAACCCAAATGTTTTGCTCTGCCTTTTTTTTTTTTTTTCCCTGAGTAGATTTAATGTACAGGCTGAAGCCATATTTAAAAAGAAAACAAAAATTATAAAAAAATCAGATGTAGGCAGACAGCCAGAATGGAAAATTTCAGCTCCAATCATAAAAATTACAAGCAACTGAATGGTTTACAGTGGGAATGCCCAGACAGTCTAATTCCATCTCTGCTGGTAACTTTCTCCTTGCAAAAACCTGCAGTTTGAACTTAAACACTCTGGGATCAATCACATTGCTGTCCCTAGCAGCTTTAGAATAAGGCAGGAATACAGGACTTGCTTTGCCATAGATCAGAGCTTCTCAGAAGCTTTGTCTGAATTGTGAAGCAGATGGGCAAATGAGGCCTGATAGCTGGAAACAAATTCACATGCAAAGCGTACAATATTTCGGTGGAAAGAGAGAAGGTCAAACTCAGAAGCTGGAGCTTTTCATAACTTGGTTGGTCTGTTAGCAATGTCACCAGTGTAAATCAATCCATTTAAAAACAGTCGTGTCACACCTCTATAAACGGCTAATGTGGACATGTTCAAAGCCTCACCTAAGACGGAACATTTTCAAGTGGTATAATTAAATCTGGTGTATTCTTAAAGGATGAGGCACCTGTTCACTGAGTGCCATCAAACTGAGAGCCTGCAGGCTGGCATGGCTCGCTGCCCAGGACACTAATGCTTTTCCTGTGCCCGCTTGCAGCTCACAGACGCTGGGTGGCAACTCTCGCTCCTGCAGAAATACGGCTCTTGCTCCCTGGGCCAGCAGCCTGGCTGCAGCAGTCACCCTGTTTGCCTGTGAGAGGTGCAAGACGAGAAAGGCTGCACAGTACAGGACCTGACATGGTGGCTGAGGAGAACAGGAGGAGAGGAGGAAATGGCTGCTGGCAGAGCAGGCAGGCCCTGACAAGTGGGATGCCCCAGAGGGGTCCATACACGGGCACTGCAGTCAGACCAGCTCTCTCAGCTCAGCCCTCCTCCTGCAGCTGTTGTGACATGAAAAGCCGGACTTCCCACTGGAGCAGGCACTGAGCAGGCACATCTGCTCTGTTGCGAGAGCCAAGAGAGGAGCAACATCTACTGCAGTAAGTCACAGGAGCACCCAAACTGTGATAGATTTTCACTAAGCAAGTATGTGCCCAAACCATAGATTTATCCAATTAAAGCCAGGCTTGGAGCAGCTGAAGTTCCTCCTCTCATTAGGAATTCTTGATGTTTTAGTAAACAGATGTAACACTGCTTTAAACACATCAAGAGCAAATGGTACGGTTTGGACCATACGTTGCAAACTAGAGCTCTGTGTGAGCTCTGTGTTAGCTCAGCCTGGCACGACCTTGTTTGGCCCTTCAGCTACTCTCTAGGTAAAAGAAAGAAAAGACAGGTATCTTCCAAAGGAGGCAGGCTGGAGACCGACTTAGTAGATGCCCAAGTGCATGGAAACATTAAAAAAAGCGAGCGGGAAGAATTGTCAAAAGGACCCAGGGCTTCCATTCTCTGAGTCCAGAGCTCCTTCTCCAAGTGGAGTGCCACGTATGTTTGCTTGCTTGTTTCTCGCTGATGCCAGAGGATCATCTGCAAGCAAAACGTACGACAGGCAGAATAAAACAGGCAGTGATTTGCACACTCCATCCTCAACCGCCTCGTGCTCCCCTGCAGACACCTTCCCTGTAAAACAGCTCTGCCACAGGGGGACTGCTTGTAAAACACGGAGTTTGCAAAGGGGGCTCCTGCATTTGCTGCCGGAAAGCCAACAGACAAAGGGACCACACCTCGCCGGTACTGCCGGTGCCAGTGGCCACCGCTGGGGCTGCCAGTGGGCACGCAGCCACAGACATGCTCCTGGCAGACCCTTTCTCTGGTTTCACCAGGGTGAGGCCCGATGGAGAGCCTTCCCCACTAGAAGCAGCAGCAGCTGTGGGTTTCTCAAAGGGAAAACAGAATGCTTCCTGCCTTTCCTTGCAGCAGCATCCGAAGTTGCTGCTGCTGCTCTAAAACCTCATTCCTTTGAATGCACTGCCAGGATCTGACTGAACGGATGCAGGCATCTTTGCTGCATCCCACCCAACAAGGAAACAACTTCACTCTCTTGTCACCGTGCATTACTACTTCCCAGCCCACCTTTTAATCCACAAAGTCTGTAATTTTGTAGCTTCCATTCAGAGTATGGGAAATTACAGTTTTTTGGTTCTTTTCTGCGTATCAGCCTTTTACATGTCATTATTTCAGCTTCTGGGGCTTACACTTCCTATTCTTCTCTTAGCTATCAGGACACATTTGCTGGCTTTAACAAGACACAAACGTTGCAAGTGCTGAGCTTGTAAAGGCAGGTAGTGAAAGCGCCCAGGAAAACAACGGAGCAGCTCAGAAACACTCCCTGGAGCCCATAACACTAAATCCAGTCAGGGCACAAAAGCAGGGATGGGGCTGTAAGCAAAACCCAAAGACAGTGGTAAAAACTGCCTTCAGAAGTAAAATAAATACACTCAATATGAGCGGATGGCAAGACATGCTTCCATACCAGACGCGTGATAATGTGGATGTGAGTGGATAGCGAGCCGACCCCAACACAGCACACAGTGGCCGCAGGCAAGGAGCAGGAGGCCTTTCCAACAGCAGCACAGCACCTGGCAAACTAGGTCAGGGCTCAGTGGTCACAAAGGCCATGCCAGCGCAGCCTCAGGCCCCCCGGCAGCAGGGGCTCCATCAACACCAGACAGGCAGCCACCATGTCATGGGTGTCACTGCACAGCAATTGCTCCAGCTTTGTGGTTTTCTGCTGACACGGTGGTGGCCGGGCCGGCAGGCAGTGCCTGGGCTGGGAGTGGACACCGAGGGCTGAGTGGGGAAGACACCATGGCGAGGGGCCCAGCACAGGCTGGGGGCACCCAGGACAAGGCTCTGGGAAGGTGCGTGGCCAAGGCAGCAGCTGGGGTGGCAGCGCCAGCTGGGCTGCCAGGTGAGGATGAAGCCAAACCGGAGCACAACGGCGAGGCTGGGGCGAGGCAGCCCGGTGGCGGCAGCGAGGGTAGACAGGAGAGGGGAGGTGCAGGGGTGCGGGGGGGCCGAACCAAGCCGGGCCGAGCTGAGCTGAGCGGGACAGCCGAGGTCCGGCCCACGGGGTCTGGCCTCAGCCGCGTCTATTATGGGATGGCAAGCAGCGAGTATTATGGGATGGCGAGCCCTTCTGCCGGGGGGGAAGGGCGAGCCGCGACTATTATGGGATGGCGAGGCCTCCCGCGACCGGAGGGGGGCAGGTGGGTGGCAGGGCATATTATGGGATGGCGGGCGCTCGTGCCGCCGGGGGGAGTATTATGGGATGAGGAGGACGCCCCACAAGGAGCGGGGGGGGAGCTGGCGGCTATTATGGGATGGCAGGGCCCGCCGCAGCCGGCGTGAGGCGAGAGTATTATGGGATGGCACCATTCCCAGCGCGGTGTGACCGGGCCACTATTATGGGATGGCTCTACCTTACAGCGGGGCTGCCTCCCTGGGAAGTATTATGGGATGCAGCAGGAAGGAGGAGGGGGTGTTGTGGGATGCCGGGGGGAGGCTGCAGCCCCAGCCAGGCTTCCTGGCGGTGCCCGCTGGGACCTCCCCGCGGTGCCCCCGTCCGGCCCCAGCCCCTCCTGCCCTCCTCAGTCGGGACCAATAAAGCCGGCAGGGTATTATGGGATGGCGCGGGGGTGGGGGGGTGGTTGCCATGGTGCGTTTCCCGTGGGTGTCTATTATGGGATGGAGTCGCCTTTGTGAACTATTATGGGATGCGGGGTGGGGCCGCACGGGCCCCGCCGCCCCCCGGGGCAGCGCGGCGGGAGGATGGGAACGTGGGGATGTGCCGGGCACGGGGCAAAAACCGGGGCGGGCTCCTGGCTGCCAGTGCACGTGGGCTCCACAGGAACCCTCGGCCGGGTCCCCAGCATGGCGAGGCTGCGGGCTCCTGCTCGCCCTCGCAAGCAAATTTTGACCCCGACGTAGTTGAGGAAGGGAAAAAACCCACAGCCGTTCAAAAGGGGGCTGTGGAACATCTCAGCATCTCACCTGTACATTGGTCCCAAGCATATTGTTTTTAGGAAGAAACTTGCCGTCTAAGTGTCACAAAGCTCTTGACTTCTAAAGTTCAAGAAAAGTGCACAAGGATGGCACGAAGCAAGACATGTCCCTGCACCCTCCATCCCAGAGCAGAGCCTGATATGTGATCCTTGGTTTCTGAACAGAGGGCACAGCCCCAAAATTTCCAGTCTCGTTCATGCCCGGGATGAGAAAACCTCCTCCAGAAATGCGTGGCTGTGGCAGCTCTGCAAACCCCCGCCTGGTTTGGAGCCCAAGGTGACTTAGTAGGTATCACCATCAAGATTTGACTCTCCTCCTCTCCAGCCAACCCGAGTCCATCAGCTCTGCTCAGCAGCAGTGGTGTTCTCACCCAGCCAAATGGGGAATGCAACCTCCAGGCTAATTAGCACCGCTCCCTGTAGCACAGTTGTTGCTGTTGCTGCAGCACTGGAAACACCTCTTCCAGCTGAAGGTAGGAGATGAAGGAGAGTTCTGTCCCAGAGTGTTTTTTCAGTATTTCTGCTAAATGAGCTCAAGAGATGTGTGTCGGTGTTAGTGATTTTTGCCAGCATGCACCAGCTTTGATACAGGAGGTAAAAATAGGTATGGCAGAACTGCAGTCCAGGCAGCTCAAACCAGCGGGTTGTTACTGCAGTCCTTTTGAGACCATTGGCTTCTTCTCTGGCTGGATCCAACTATTTGTTTCATGAGGAGGGGAGGGGAACAGGGCACCTCTAAGGCACTTCGGGGAAATGGGAACCTAAAAATGGTAACTTATAAGCATTCTTAACTTTTGTGTATTGCTGCTTCCAGCTTTTGTTATTCATTATATACATAATTCTGTGTTAAAAGACTGGTGTCAAAGTCAAGTTTTTATAATTGCAAAATAACATTTGTTTTTTACACCTAACTAAGTCACTCCATTTTCAGCGAAAAAAAAGTGAAAATAAACATGGAAAATTCGAATCTGACTATCTGATGTCTGGCAAAGTTCTGAGTAACTGAAACAGACTTGTGATGGAAAATATCGAGTAACCTTAGCTATAGGTGCCAGTATCAAGTATGTGATGTTTTTTAAAGCAAACAAACCGGCGAAGCACACAGAGATAGAGATCAGCCGTTCTGATATCCAGGGGACTGAGCAACCCCCGATCTTTTCTATCTCTCTGCCGCCAGCACTGCCTCATGCACCGCGCACGTCTGGCTGACACCGCGCAGCTCCGGCTGCACGGCCACGCCGCTCTCCCTGCCCCCTCCTTCTCCTGGCAAAACAGGAGACGAGGCTCATGACGAGTGCTGAGCGAAGTCTGAAATGCTCTTCCCCTAACGGGAAGTAGATGCAGAGTCACGCTGGCTTAGGGGCAGCCCTCACCTAGGTAGCTGTTACAGAGAGGCTCGATCCTCCATTGACAGTAGAATGTTCTCAAAAAAGAAGCACACGTGGTCTCTTGAGTGATTCTTGATCTTATTCTGGTTGCACGCTCCAAAATCCTCTATGTGCAAGTCTCTTTCTGCCTCTTGTTCCAGTGGCAATTGTTTGCTGCAGGAGCAGCTCCTTGGACATGACAGGAAGGGCTCTTGTCTTTTCTCCATAAGACGAGTAGACTTTTCTGTGTCATTTTCTGCCATGTCCGACACCAAAGTAGAGATACTTCCATTGTGTTAAACAAATAAGCTCATGCTTTTCTTTGAAAAAAACCCCACCCAAACGAAATAAGGAAAAAAAATAGAAGGGGGGTGCATGATGAAGAAAACAATGAAAATTGGTCATTTAGATTTCCTTAGCTTGCCATGGAGACTTTGTAGAAAGCTAGGAGTGGAGAAGAGTATCCTGGGCAGAGGAAAGAGCTTTGTAGTGTTGGGGAAGACTTGCAGAGTTCAGGACAGTTACTTTGGCTAGTGCTGGGGACACAGGATTCTCACAAGATAGTTTAAAATGGGGGCAGGGGGAGTTGGGTGTTGAAGAGACACGGACTCTGGGATAATAACTAGATATTGTGTGAAAGTTTGAACCAGTTTCTTGCTAATTTCAAAGTAAAAATTACCTACCTCAGAGCCTGATACTCCTCTCAAAAACTGATCTAGGGCAAAATTCTCTGCTTTACCTAAAAAAAAACCAAAAAAAACCCCAAAAAACAAACAAACAGCAAGACTCCTCAGAAATCCTGGCATCCTCGGGGTTCCTTGGAAGAAGTGGTAAAACCTTAGTTCAGTCATGGCAAGTATCAGTACAATCTGAGAGCCTACAGCAATGGCAAACACAAGGAGTAAGTCCATCCACATTAGTTACAAATGGTCGAAACTAGGTTAAAGGAAGAGACGAAATGTATCTGGAGCCTTTGCAGAACAGCATCACATTCATGGGTACATCAGTGGTGCCAGTTTTCCACAGATACTGAAAGATATTTTTCATGTTACAGGCTGTATGTAACCTGACAGAACGGATATTACAGGCAGGCTAGAGCAACCCTCAGTCCAGGAAACAGCAAAAATGAGGAGAACAGAAGTATGGCTGTGTCCCAGCACACAAATGAAGCAATACAGTGGCAGCATTGCAGTGCCCAGCGTCTAAATCCATCAGCCCCTCTGCATTGTTTTGGAATGCAAGAGGAGCTGACAAAAAATAGCCTAAAAGACCATAAACTGATCTTTCAGATCACATTGTCTGCAGCACCAGCTTGTAAAGCTTGTAGTCTGTTATCTGTGTCTCACATACGAACGGTTCATGTTAGGCTGGAGAGTCTCCCCTCTTTCCAAAATGCTCTGGAGTTCCTTCCTCCCACCCCTGCTTCCCACACTGGGCAGCACTGAAACACATTGGACAGAGGTTTCCAGCCTCCATCCCTGAGTTCCAGGGTGAAACATGTCAAAGGCTTTATTCTTCTTGTTACCTTGGGGAAACATGTTTAAAAGTGAACATAAATTAAAAGTGAAACTGAGGAAGGGCTGTGGGCCTGATAAAGCCTGGACAAGGGTTGGCTAATCACGAGGTGGAGGAAGACGGGGCAGGACTCTCCTGGGTCCCATGCAGGGATCTGAACCCTGACTAACTTAAACAAGTCACAAAACTACAGAAATAATTTAGAGGTCACCCCAGCATGTTGCTGTGGGAGTACAGAGCCCACTTCACCTGGTTGTTCTTGGAAACAGAGCTGGGCAGGGGTGCGTGGAAGGCCCTCTGGCTAGTTTGGATTTCCCTAACAGGAGCACAGGAGATGTTTCAGGCATTTTCCCCGTGGTAAGGGTGCTGTGGGGTTGTTCAGGGTGTTGACACCCATCAGGTAGGTAGGGAAGATTGCAGTACGCAGATCTTGCTGTAATTGTTCCCAAGCCAAGTGCTATAAACTCAAAAGATTCAGTTAAACTGGGTAAGTAATTGAACCACAGTAAGGTATGGCAACTTCCAAGTTTAAAGCAGCCAAATAACCGGAAATCTATCTCATGGAAATCTATCCTTTCCTCATCCAAAGGAAAATATTTAGAAGTCTATTTTTTTAAATCCATTTAATCTACTTGGCCCTCATGAACAGTAAAAACACCTTAATCATAATCATGTATATACCATATGGATTTTTGGTTTTGAGGGAAAATTAAGACTTCTGCTGACTGAGAAACTTCAACTTACAAAGGAAAAAAGGAGTCGGAGCTGAGGTGGGGAACTTAGGGCACATTCATGATAAAAATGTGTTTGTCATGCAGAGAAAGATTTCATGGAGGTGGTGGCTCATTTGGAAGCTTCATGCTTTAGCCTCAGAGGCACACATTGCCGAACTGGTAGCAAACGGCCCTCTTCAGACTAAAACCTTGCCGGCAGGAACATTGGGAATCACCTGCAGAGAGAACCCCAGCATCTAACACCCTTTGCAGGATCTTCATCTGCATCACACCTCTCCCCTTGTGGCCAAGCCGCTGGAGGAAAGAGGCCAACGTGGAGTCTGGTGGACAGCAGTTGGGGTTGGCTGGGCTGCTCTGTTTGGGAATTTGGCATGTCTGTCCATCTGGCTCCTATTAGAGGGGGTTACAGCTGTCAACACACAAAAGAGGGAATGAGAACTCCTCCAATGAGAGGTCCATGTGAGTTTGGTGGTGGTGTCATCCACCACATGTTTCTGTAGCACTGGATGGTCTGCTTGGTCCACGTGGAGGATGGATAGCATCTGTGAAAGAGTAGCATGCTCTTTCCTGCTGCTTTTCCTCCATGGAGCTGAGATAAATGAGAGCATCATCATCATACAGGCAAAGGCATGTACTGGGATAGTACAGGGTGTGTGCTGCTGATGGCTGGAGAGGTAGGTGGGATTTCTATATATGTAGGAATGTAATGGATATGTGATATCCACATAACGTATGGATAACACAACAGCCTGTTGGGAGGTATTGATCTAGTTTTTGCTGGCAAGGCAGGAATGAGGGCACAGAGGTTCAACTCCTGCAGTGGAGTGGCTGCACAGGTATCGTGAGTTGTGGAACTCTGCTGCAGCACACAGTGGAGTTGGGCACACAGATGTGGTGGTGGAGCCTGGTGGTATCTCAGCAGAGGTGCTGGTGTGAGGAGGTGGTCAGTGCCTGCAGGCACAGTTAAGGGAGAGCTTGCCAATAGCCAGAGCCACTTCAGCATACAGCTGAGGTTATGGGATGGTGTTATGGAACACCTGCATGCCTGCTCTGTGTGGACGTATTTTCAGTGTGGTGTAGCAAACAAAGCACGGCTTGTGTTACAGGATCTGTAAGCAACTTGTTGCAGTCTGTAAACAGTCAATCCTCCACTTGTGTTCCAGAGTGTTTCACTGTGGCGGGATGAAACGTGCACATGCACCACCAGGCGTGGGACAGCGGAGGCATCGAGCGCAGTTGTTGACACCCACACATTTATGGGGAGAGACGGACAGGACTGCGCCTCTTTGTTGAGATTAATAGTGTTATGAAGATGCTCAGTAGAGGATAAGGCGACATTATGGGACGTGACTTTGTTTAATGGGAAATTAATGACACAGTTGCATGTGTATAATTGGAGTATACTTATACCTATGGACCATTCACGTCTGCATAAATCAATGATGAGCTTCCTGGTGCAGGCTGCAGCAGGGAGCAGGGTGCTGGGTGACAGGGAGAAATGGAGTACATGGACATGCCAGGTATCACAGAATCAATTAGGTTGGAAAAGACCTCTGAGATCATCAAGTCCAACCTTTGACCAAACACCACCATGGCAACTAGACCATGGCAACTAGACCATGGCACTAAGTGCCACATCCAGCCTTTTCCTTAAACACCGCCGGGGATGGTGACTCTACCATTTCCCTGGGCAGTCCATTACAATGTCTGATCATCCTTTCCATGAAGAAATTCCTCCTGATGTCCAACCTAAACCTCCCCTGGCACTGCTTGAGACTACGTGCTCTCGTCCTGTCGCTAGCTGTCTGGGAGAATGCATATCCCTGAGGCAGGTAGTTCTGCCTGGACCAGCAGCCAGGAAGCCTCGAGGTGCAGGGGAGGCACCAAAGTCAGTGGGGGCTCCCCACACACACAGGGGCTGGCGGTGGCAGTGACCGCGCCGTGCATGGACAGCCTTGGAGGGGTCCCGCAGCCCCGCGAGCAGAGCGTGCGGGATGGGGCACGGCAGGACGGGGCAGGGGAGAAAGCGGGGCGCTCAGCCCCTAGGTCGGGGGCGGTCGGCAGTGGGAGGGCGGTGCCCGGAGCCTGTGCCCGGGGCCGGTGCCAGCGCGCAGGAGGG
>VZTN01019905.1:130827-164003 GCA_013400515.1 Erpornis zantholeuca | reverse complement strand
CGGGCCAGCGCTGCAGTGCCAGCCCGGGGCGGGTTGGGGCTGCTGGCCAGGGCACCGCGCTGACAGCCGCCCGGCCGGCCCCAGGGCTCCCTTGGAAGCCTGGCTGCTTTGCCTGCCCCGCTGCCTTCCCTCGGCCCAAGGCAGAAATAACCGAGGGCACCCGGCTACAGAGGACGGGAGAGTTTTCCTTTAGGACAGCTGTTTTGGCTTTCTCGCCAGAGATGAGTTGCTGACTCAGTTTAATATCTTGTGTCTTCAAAGCCTGTTTTATCACAACTCTAAACTGATACTTATTACCAGTTTCTCTTATCCATAGGCTCCAATGCCAGTAAAGTTGCTGTCTAAGCTTTCTTAGAGATCCTCTGGGTAGCACTATTGCTTGGGAGAACCGAGTTCAGGTTTGCTGTAACTTTCTGTTTTTCTTTTCAATGAAGTACTGGTCAGACTGGCAAGAAGACAACAGCCTGTATAAGCCCAGGCCTCCCCCGGTGTGGAGGATATGGCTTCGGGCATTGGATCTCCATCGCCATGCTCAGGGGGCAGTGATGATGATGAGATGGAGATCCTGTTGAACAACGCTATTCCCCAGCATCCAGGTATGCCGAGCCTGCAGGGCATGCATGTGTAGTGGGGATAATGTTGGTCTCAAGCTGAATATGTAAAATACATGATATGTTGGGAAATGTTATGTTTGTTTCTTTTTTTTTTTTTGCTGCAAGTTGTGTATGTTTTTGATACCCGAGTCCCAGGGTTACTTCGAAGTGCAAGGCTCACGGCTTTGTGTCAGGTGGAGCTGACTTTGTTCCAAGCCATTGCAGGTTGTCAGGGCCTGTACTTGGAGGAGGTGTAGAGGGTGGAGGCAGAGCGTCCAATTCTGATGGGGTGCCGAAATGCCTGCAAGTTTCAATTTCATGAATGGGGAGGGGGAAGAGGGGGTAGTATGTAAAAGGGCAGGTTGCCTGGCTTGCTTTCATGTGGGAACTCAGACCGGCTGACGTCCAGAGAAAACTGCCCTGGGCTGTTGCATGACCCACTTTCCTTCATCGCCACACCCAATTATTGAGGTTTCTTGTGGTTCTTGCTCTGTGCTGCTGGCTCACCTTTGCTTTTTTTTGTTTTAGTCCTTGTATCTTGCTTTTTTCCTTGTAGTTGCATCCTCATCATCAACATGAGGCTTGCATTAGAACCTGGGAGTTCTTCTGATTTGTGGGTTGTTTTGTTGCTGCTGCTGTTGATGACCCGCTCAGTGGACATGCATCTGGCTTCTTTGCTTCCTTGTGAAAAAGGAGTGATGTATATAGCGAATTGTAGGACATGTGTGGGTTTTCCTACTAACTCATGCTGGAGTGTTGTGGTGTCATATAAGAGAAATGTAACTGGAAAAGGGAAGATGGTGTTGTGGACTTTTGGATTTTTGTTTGTTTGGGATTTTTTTCTTAAGCTTTGACTCTAGAGTTTTCTGGCACCTCTGAGATCTTGGGCAGAAGGGGGACTATCAGTAAGGAAAATCTTGCTGAAAAAAAATCTGGTAAAATCACTGCAAAGTGGAGAGGTTTAGGTGATACCTTGGAAAGGGTGGGTCATTAGACGCTCTAATTCAGAACTTGGGGGAGAAGATGCATGATCTTTGAAGGACCTGGCATTGCAGCACTGTGGGAGCAAAGAGACATCCATTGGTTTGGAATATGGTAGGGACCAGGCATGGGACCCCAGGTTCTGAGACCTCTACCTCTGCTATTTCAACCCCGGCTGCGGTAGCTCCTCTGACCTGTGGCTTCCTCCATCATGCCCAGCTCGGGTGGTCAGGAGGCCATTTTCCCTTGGAGGGAGAAGGAGTGACTCTGGCTGTGTGTGGTGGGCGGGGCAGCAGGGGAGGGCGGGTGGCCGCGCTGCTCCTGCAGCCTGCCACAAAGAGAAGGAAGGGCTGTCTGGCTGCCCCTGCCCCTCGGGCCAAGGGCACCCAGGGAACAGGGACACACAGATGGAAGTGTTCACTGCTGCTGGGGAACTGGCATGTGTTCTGGCCAGGCAGTGAGCTTGCTAGCTGCTGGGGCTGGGGGAAGGGGAAGGTTCTGTCAAATCTGGATTAGAATAGAGTTGCTGAGTAACAACTTTCCTATGGAGGAGGAAAAGTAGCGGCTTACTGGCCTGTATTTTGCATGCAGCTGTAGGATGTTCTGTACTGCCATAGAGGCTAGATGGTTTCTTTCCTGGAGATCCATGGACAGAAACAGTATACTACTCAGGCTTTCAAATGTATTCGCTGTTTCGCCCCCTTTAGATGTGGCAATCTGTTTTATGCTCTTTCCTCTTGTTGGATTATGGCAAACTTCTTGTCCCCAAATTCTGAGTGCCATCCTGCTTGGAGAAGCAATATTGTGGAAATAGGTGGGTGTTGGGAGGGAGGAAACCATGTTCGGTGGTAACTTAGGATACAATTTTTTGAATATCTGCTGTGAACAGTAAGAGTTGTAACCACCTCTGTAAGTATGTAGCAAGAAGCAGACAAGTTGATGTCTGTGAAGGAGGGCTATACTGTAGTGCACAGATGGGGGTTGAATGAGACATGTCACCTCTTCACATCTAGAACCTGAAGAAGAGCCAGAAGAAGAGCTTCTGTCAGAGGCTGACACTCCCAAAATCAAGAAGAAGAAGAAGCCCAAGAAACTGAAGGAACCCAAAGTGCCCAAGCTCAGCAAGCGTCAGAAGAAGGAGGTAAGAAAAAGGATGCTTAAGGTCACACTCTAAAATATGGATATATAAGGTGAGGGTGCTTAGTGTTGTTGTTGTTGGCCAATAGCAGCAATCCTTTGAATGAATCCTGTAGAGCTTGGGGAGAGAGCAGTGTTTAGTGTTTATCCAGGACATTTTCTTATGCCTGATCCCTCCCTTCCCAGCTGGGGGACAGCTCTGGTGAGGGCAATGAGTTCGTGGAGGAAGAAGAGGAGGTTCTGCGCTCTGACAGTGAGGGCAGTGATTATACCCCTGGGAAGAAGAAAAAGAAGAAGTTAGGGCCCAAGAAGGAAAAGAAAAACAAAGCCAAGCGCAAGGAGGAGGAGGAAGAAGAAGAAGAAGATGATGACTCAAAGGTACCAAGCTACCCTGCTGACTGCTTGCTTCTCATTCCCATGTATCTGATTTGGGGGATCATTGTGCTCTCCCTTTGTGGTTGCACAGGGAATTGGGACTGTGTAGTCTCTTCTTCCACTAGACCTTCTTGACTTGACCTTTTTCTCACCTTGCATTCTTCCTTCTACTGTTTTAAACACATGGAATTTGTATTGAATCCAAATTCTTTTCCCATTTCCACTGATCTGCTATTGTGGCTGTGTCCTGTGGTAGTGATAAGTGGATGCAGGGGGAAAAATTCCCTGCATCATCTGTGGAATGTGGAAGTTCTGCTCAGAGTTGCCATGATTCTCTTTTCATAGGAGCCAAAGTCATCTGCTCAGCTCCTGGAAGATTGGGGCATGGAGGATATTGATCACGTCTTCACAGAGGAGGATTACCGCACACTCACCAACTACAAAGCTTTCAGCCAGTTTGTCAGGTGAGCTGCAAGCCTACACTTGAAAGTATTCGGGAACAAAAAAAGAGATGGGACAAAACCTAGATTCCTTGAATTTGAAACCTCAGTGCACACTAGTGTAGTACCTAGCGTGAAAACCAAAGCAACAGTAAAATAACTGATCCACAACTTTTTTGTTTTCAGTCATCGAGATGATGCAAGTCCTTCAAGTCCCCTTTCTTCCCTACTATGCTAAATTCCATTTCTTTTTTCCAAGCCCCTGAGCATTTCCATCCTTCACATAAAGTGAAGGATGAGAGTGGGGAGATTCATTGTCTGTTGAGATCAGAGATTAGAAAGGAATGTAGTTTGAGATAAAGGTGCTGATAGGGGTGGCAATGGGGAGGAATAATCTAGATTTCAGGGTGGTTCAGTAACCCTTCCTTCCTTAACTGTACACAGGCCACTTATCGCAGCCAAGAACCCTAAAATAGCGGTGTCGAAGATGATGATGGTACTGGGAGCCAAATGGAGGGAGTTTAGCACAAACAACCCCTTCAAAGGAAGTTCAGGTGCATCTGTGGCAGCTGCTGCAGCTGCAGCTGTTGCAGTAGTCGAGAGTATGGTGACAAACGTGGATAATGTCCTGCCGCAGCCCCCTGTAGATGTGCCACTCAGGAAAGCCAAGACAAAGGAGGGCAAAGGTGAGATGAAGAGTCTGGCAGGAGGATAGAACGTGAGTGGTGTCAAAGCAGTAGCCCTTCTGACTCTACCTCCTGTGTTCCCAGGACCCAATGCCCGGCGGAAGCCAAAGGCCAGTCCTCGTATTCCTGATATCAAGAAGCCTAAAACAAAGAAGGTGGCACCATTAAAAATCAAACTGGGAGGATTTGGTTCCAAGCGTAAAAGATCATCAGTAAGTGATGCTCCTTTCCTGACCTTCTTAGGAGGAGGAGGAGGCCATGGTGTGATAGTAATGCTGGGGTGTGTGTCTGATTGCTGCCCCCCAGCATGTGTGTCTGAGTAACAAAACTTTTGTCTTACCTATCTCAGAGTGAAGATGATGATCTGGATGTGGAATCAGACTTTGATGATGCCAGCATCAACAGCTACTCTGTTTCAGATGGATCTACAAGCCGTAGTAGCCGCAGTCGCAAAAAGCTGAAGGCTGGGAAGAAGAAAAAGAAAGGTATAGATACTTGGCAACAGTTGGAGACAGAAGCACAGCTAAGTGTGTAGAAAGATTAGAGGAATGTCTGTGTGGAGTTTGGATGTTGAACAGCATACTTGAGGGAGAATTGACTGTGAAGGAAGAATGTGATATTATTTTGAATAAGGAAAAGGTTTTCAGAAGTTCTTTCAGGAGTTTTGTTAGGGAAACAGATGCAGTGCTGAGTTTTGCTGGCCTTACCTGTACCTTTTATTTCATGGGTGAATGGGGGCACAAAGGGACTTACTTTGCTCCTGTTCTAGGTCTTCTTCCCTGCCCTGCTTACTTATATAGAGTAAGGACTTCGGATTCTGGATCTCTAGGTGGCTGTGTAGGCTGTTGGGAGAATACCTTCCCTGGCTGTAGGAAACCTGTACCTGTGGCCTGTACTACGGTAACTCCTCATCACCCTCTGCAGGTGAGGAGGACTCCACAGTGGCTGTGGATGGCTATGAGACTGATCACCAGGACTACTGTGAGGTGTGCCAGCAGGGAGGAGAAATTATATTGTGTGATACCTGCCCTCGTGCCTACCACATGGTTTGCCTGGACCCAGATATGGAGAAAGCTCCAGAGGGCAAATGGAGCTGCCCACACTGTGTGAGTATTGGATTCCCCACATGGTGCAAAAGGTTGTGGAGGAGGGGGATGTCAAGTGACTTGGGGCTGCTCTTCTGTGGTAATGAAACAATCACGTTGTTTTTCTGATTTCTTTCTCCTACAGGAAAAAGAGGGCATTCAGTGGGAAGCAAAGGAGGATAACTCTGAAGGTGAGGAAATATTGGAGGATGTAGTGGGGGATGCTGAGGAAGAGGATGACCACCATATGGAGTTCTGTAGAGTCTGCAAGGATGGAGGAGAGCTGCTGTGCTGTGATGCCTGTCCTTCATCCTATCACATCCACTGTCTGAATCCCCCACTGCCTGAAATTCCCAATGGAGAGTGGCTGTGTCCTCGCTGCACTGTGAGTTTCTGCTATTACCATTCTCCCATTGCTACAAGAGGTGATTGATCTAATCCCTTTGGATCATCATATTATGGAAATACACGGTCCTTTGAAGACTATCTCCTGATACACTTTTGTCATAAAGCTTAAAGGCCTGACTTTTTGTAGTTGTATTGTGCCTTGATTGACTGATTTCTCCAGACAGTGGGAAGAACCAGGCTACAGCCTTTGGGTCTCATGAGATTTGTCCATGTGCAGGGTAGTTGGGCAGTTTTTGGTCTAGGATGCCAAGGCTCATTTTTTTTGGCTCCTATACGGGTGTAGAAGAAGGAGAACAAGTGTAAGCAAAGTCAGTGCTTATGCTGAGACAAACTGGTTTCGCACTGTTGTAAGCTGTGTAATGCTAAGACCTTTTTTAGTAGATGGTTAGGAGAAATACCATGCTTTTCCAGAAAGTTCTTGAAATAAATAATATAAATGAGTGTTAGTTGCTTTCATTAGGTGATAAAAACTTAAAGGTGATGAACAAAAAAAAGCTGCTTATGCTGGGCCCTTGGTTCTACAGCAAGATATTTTTTGCAGAAACTTTCAGTGAAGTTGGACAGACTACTGGGCTCATCAAACCTAGCAAATTCTGTCTGTGTAGTGAAACTGTAAAAGTGACTGCTCCTGCTCCTCAGTGCTTCCATGTTAGAGTACATACACTGTTATGCATCAAGTTCTGTTTTAACTTCCCAGTGCCCGGCTTTGAAAGGAAAGGTGCAGAAGATCTTGATCTGGAAATGGGGTCAGCCCCCAGTTGGCCCCGCACCACCACGTCCACCTGATGCAGACCCTAATGCTCCACCCCCAAAGCCTTTGGAGGGTCGGCCTGAAAGGCAGTTCTTTGTTAAGTGGCAAGGCATGTCCTACTGGCACTGCTCCTGGGTGTCAGAGTTGCAGGTGAGTGGAGGAACATACCCATGGCATAAGGGTAGATAGTTGAGGCTAAAACACCTGCTAACTGCTTGTGTCCTGACTGCAGCTGGAGTTGCACTGCCAGGTCATGTTTCGTAACTACCAACGCAAAAATGATATGGATGAGCCACCCTCGGGAGACTTCGGAGGGGAAGAAGAGAAAAGCCGAAAGAGAAAAAACAAGGATCCCAAATATGCTGAGATGGAGGAGCGTTTCTATCGATATGGGATCAAGCCAGAGTGGATGATGATCCACAGGATCCTTAATCATAGGTGGGGGGTGTAACAAGGAGGATTTTCAGCAAAGACCTGGGAGGGCTAAGGGAGAGTGGATGAGCTAAACTGCAGTATGACTGGGAGAAGCAGTGGGAGTTCTTTGTTGACGTGGCAGACATTGTTCTGTTTCTGCTGCTTCACTAAGAGTCCTTCCCTTCTCTTCCATTTGAATGGATTGGGGGAGTACTGCCATTTCTGTACTTGAGACCTGGTTTCTTCTGCAGTGTGGATAAGAAGGGGAATGTCCACTATTTGATTAAATGGAGAGACCTACCCTATGACCAGGCATCCTGGGAAAGCGAAGATGTGGATATTCAAGATTATGACCTCTACAAGCAAGCCTACTGGAATCACAGGTAGGAGGAGTATCTAGAGGTTGTTTTCCTTTCCCTTCCCTCAAGACAAAATACTGCAGTATGTCAGCCCCTAGCACTGGCTGGATTAATAGATGGAAATGGGTGAGAAGCATCTTCTTGTTGCTGATTCCTTACGCCTTTGGGCAGGGACCTCATGCGTCTCTACCAGTTCGTGAAGGTTCTCTTAAGCCTATTTGAGTTGAATGATTGCCCTCCTATTCTCTGCAATAGTTTTCTCTTGATCTGTTAATAAAAAGCCATTCAACTTACATGTACTTGGGACTGTCTCTGCACAGGGAGCTGATGCGAGGTGAAGAGGGCAGGCCTGGTAAGAAGTTAAAGAAAGTGAAGATGCGGAAACTGGAAAGGCCCCCTGAGACTCCTACAGTAGACGTAAGCTACTGGTTTTTTGCTTAGGAGTCATCTGATAGAGCTGATTAATTTGGGGGGCAGCAGGGAAATAGGAAACTGAAGAGTAAACAGCATATGCTTTAGAGCTCCTTTGTGGCCCAAAGAATAAATGGCATTAGAGAGCCTTCAGACAAAGGTCCACCATGTCCATTGTGTCAGACTCCCTACCTCTTGTTGAAAGGGTTTTTTGTAAAACTTGTTTCTTGTTGGATGCCTTTGGCCATTTGGGAATTGAGGTTTGGTACTAGTCTGGTTGTCATCTGTGAAGTCCCATCTGTACTAGTGAGTATAAGGGTGGCTATAGACTTGTGAAAGAACTCTTGTTAGTTGTCTAAGGTAAAGGATCTCAACTCTTCCTTCTTTCCACTATAGCCAACAGTGAAATATGACCGGCAGCCAGAATACCTCGATGTAACAGGGGGGACCTTGCACCCCTACCAACTGGAAGGACTGAACTGGCTGCGCTTCTCTTGGGCCCAGGGCACAGATACAATCTTGGCTGATGAAATGGGTCTGGGAAAGACTGTGCAAACAGCAGTGTTCCTGTATTCCTTGTACAAAGAGGTGAGAGCTGGGAGGTCACTGTCCAGGGAAGTTATGCCTGTATTAGTGATTGCAGTCATCTAATGCTCTTACTGACTCTATTTGTAGGGCCACTCAAAGGGTCCCTTCTTGGTGAGTGCCCCACTGTCCACAATCATCAACTGGGAACGAGAATTTGAGATGTGGGCCCCAGATATGTACGTAGTGACCTACGTTGGGGACAAAGACAGCCGGGCCATCATCCGTGAGAATGAGTTCACTTTTGAGGATAATGCCATACGTGGAGGCAAAAAAGCATCCAGAATGAAGGTACAAAACTCTGCTGTAACACAAGCCTGAACTGAGATGCACTCAACTGCCTTTCAGCAGCTGAGAATCAGATATTCTGCTGTCCCTGGGAACTGATTATACTTGTAGTTTCCAAGGGGAAATAACTGCAAATTGATGACAAGTGGGTGCTTAGACTCCTGCTGTAGACTCTTTAAACACTCCTACCCGTCTGAACTAATTCAGTGCTGGAGAAAGAGTTGACTAAGGTAATACTGACCCTAGGCAGGTCCCTCTGTCATCCCTACTTACCCTGTGGAGTTGTGCATTTTTTTTACAGATCTGAGTTGATGTCAGAATTGCCACTGTATGTAAAAGACAAATTACAAAAAAAGTACGAAGTTTTTCATCCTGAAAGTTGGCTGGCAGTGAGGCCATACCCAGACATCTGAGAAATTGCATTCTGTGCCCAGACAGGAAGGAAGAGCCTGATCTACTTTTTGTAGAACTTTAGTTTTCCTAGTAAAACCAAGATGGAAGCTAAAGCATTTTCAGTGGCAGAGGCAGATAGACTAATTTCCTTCCTTTAAAATAATGGAACAGCCTTAAGTACTAATAGCAATATAAAGTTCCATGATAAACTGTCTTTTGAAGTCTTGGCTTTTTCATGAGCCAGTCTTCTCCAAATCTCGGTTCCCTAACATACCTCTAGTCACTACTTACTTGTTAAAGATTTCTGTTAGAGTATTTGACAACTGTCCAAAAGTAGCAGGTACTGAGGGGGTTGAGGAGACTTACATGTGTTGAGAGTAATAGGGAATTAAAAAGCTAAAATGGTTTGGGCAGCGTTTGGAATCTTGTGACAGGAGACTGGGGGTGTGAAAAGTTTTTGATGTGCTGTTGACCAGGGCTCAGTTATCATCAGGATAATTTGATGGAGAAACACTGCATCCTCTATCCCTTTACATTTTCATCTTTTTCCTTTGCAGAAGGAGGCTGCTGTCAAGTTCCATGTGCTTCTCACCTCCTATGAATTGATCACAATTGATATGGCTATACTAGGCTCTATTGACTGGGCCTGTCTCATTGTGGATGAAGCTCACAGACTGAAGAACAATCAGTCTAAGGTACAGAGAAGCATAGGTGGTTTATAGGCACGGCATATGTTGCAGGGGAGAGAGACAGCTCTTAGTCATTTGTTCAGTAGTAAATTTGATGTGTTATTAAAAAGAAAAATCAACACCCTGCATTTGGAAATCGATCATCATTAGCAACAACTTTACTTATACAGATCACTGGTTAAAACAGCTTTCTTTCCAGGTGAATGTGCAACTGGTATAGACTGGAAAACAGAAAAACCTGGGTGTGGTTCTTGCTCTCAAATACAAAATTACTTCTCTGAAAGCAGATCACATCTTCACCACCTCTATTCTGAAAAGGTTTACCATGCTGAGAATAAAACATGCTCCATGAGCAGAATTACCCTGCTTTCAGAGTAGGCTTGCTCTCTGCATTCATCTGGCTTTGTAGCAGAACTAATTAGGTGTTGGCAGAAACTGAGGGTGGGCAGAGGTGTTCAGAAATGCTTGGGTAGGTGCTGAAAGCCATGTAGCTACTTTAATATGAGGCTGCCCCTTAACTAAGCTTGTTTGAATTGGGTAGACCTGACTGTACTTTCTTAATCCATCCCCTCCCTAGGCCTTGTGCCTTAATTCTGGTATTGATTTGTCTGTCTTCAGCTGGATTCCACAGCTTAGTGCGCCAAAACCAATTATTATTGGAAAGCTGGTTTTAGAGGTTCTTGGAGACTGCACGACAAAATTGAGGCTTGATTTGTTTGTTTTGTTTAAATGGCTTTAGTGTTTTGGATCTTGGCATGAAGCATCTTCCTGAGACCTCACAGCTGTGCTTGCAGTTCAGTTTCTATATCTTATTTTATTGTAGGCACTAAGACTGGATGCCATTCTATGCTTAGCATTGAAACCATTGGAAGTAGGAATGAATGCTTACTATTAATATTCATTAATTGAAACAGGATGTAGAGGCTCAAGGTTACACTATGCAGAACCATTAAATCTCTTTTTCTACAGCAGCTCCCTGTCCTATAAGAAGAGCTTATAGGTATTTGGCTGCAAGATAGATAGGTCAGATGCTTCTTGACAAATTTGGGTTATCTCATAAAGTTTTGCAGATATAATTAGTAACTTCCACATTTGATTCCAAAATAAGAATATTTTTGACTATAACTACATAGAAAGATAAATCCCTGTGGAGGCCACTAGAAGTACTCTTCTGGTGCAATAACCAAAACATAAGTGATTTGTTTTTTGTTTGCCATCTAGTACAGCTGCTTTCATTAAGTTTGACCTTGTATCATGCTAATTGTAAGATAAGCAAAGAAATGGCCAAACTCATAAATAAATTACTCCTTTACTGTCAGTTTATGCAGGTGAACGTGGTACATTTGTGCTTGTCGGTGCAGTACTTTAACTGCTCACTACATCTGTCTGGAATTACTTCATTGTTGTGAAAACCAGTGCAAATTACCTTCAAGACACATTGGCAAACCCTTAGCTCTTTTTCTCCTCTGCTTGTTCAGAGCTTTGGAACACTGCCAGGAGTGATATGAATAGGAAGAGTGACTTAGTTATTTCTAGAATTCTCAAGGCAGAGTAGTTGTAGGAATGTGGAACACGAATTTAGCAAGAAAAAACACATAGTACAGCAGTCTAGAAATGATTGGTGGTCTGAAAGAGTTTGTAACTTTTAAGAGCAAAGGAAATGTACCAACACCTGATGGTTCAGAGGATTTCCTGCAGTCATGCTTTAGGTATGCAAAACAACGATCCAAATAAGATCAGTCCAGTAACCCTGACTGGAATGTGAACTACTTGGAACTCTTGTCCAAACAGCTGATGTGATCTAAATTGAACCCTAGATTGGTGTCAGCTTTCTTTCTAGAATTTTTTTTGTAAGCCTGTGACTTAATAAGCCTTTGACGTATTTGAGTGTGTGTTTTGGTTTATTTTCCCACTTTCTTCCCTGTTCTCTCATTTCTAGTTCTTCCGTGTGCTGAATGGTTACTCCCTCCAGCACAAGCTGCTGCTTACAGGAACTCCCCTGCAGAACAACCTGGAAGAACTGTTCCACCTACTGAACTTCCTGACGCCCGAGAGATTCCAGTATGTCTTGCAGTGCAAGTCAGCCTGCCTGTCTTGTCATTCCTATCCCCTCACTTGCTCTTTTGCTCTTTTTCCTTTGTGGCGTTTGCTGAGTGCCTGTTTCCCTGCAGCAACTTGGAGGGCTTCCTAGAAGAGTTTGCAGATATTGCCAAGGAAGATCAGATCAAGAAGCTGCACGACATGCTGGGCCCACATATGCTGAGGCGTCTCAAGGCTGATGTTTTCAAGAACATGCCATCTAAGACTGAACTCATTGTCAGAGTGGAGCTGAGTCCCATGCAGAAGTGAGTGTGGGAATAAAGAGAGCCCCTGCTGTTGAGCTACTTTTTCTCTGCTCTGCAGTTTCAAAGAAGATGCTGGAGCAGCCTTATCCTTACTCTACAGGGTTTTCTGCACAGTAGGCTGCCACTAGAGCAGAGGAGGGACTAATCCTGTGCTCTGGTGTAAGGGATAAAGAAATAGTGAATGCCAGTGGCAGAGCCTAGGTAGCTGGCAGGTAATGCCAGGAGCTGTGCAGAGTTTAGCAAGAGCAGAGTAGGTTAGTCATTCTCATGACAACTTTGCCTGAGTTGTTCTATTTTCTTTTTTTGTTTTCAGGAAATATTATAAATACATTTTGACCAGAAACTTTGAGGCACTGAATGCACGGGGTGGTGGTAACCAAGTCTCATTGCTCAATGTTGTTATGGATCTGAAGAAGTGCTGTAACCACCCCTACCTCTTTCCTGTGGCTGCTATGGTACGTCCAGTCACTTATTCTGTGTAGGCAAATTCCCTGCTGGTTGTTACCAGGGAGCCAATTAGCTCCCTAGGGTGAGGCATGGAGGGGTTCCCATTTCTCTCTTCTTGCTTGTATGTGGTTTTTTCATCCTGTCTGTATTTAGACCCAACATGTTGGAAGGACATTCCTTTTCCAGCACATCTATATGATGGCTAGGAGCTATCTTTTGACTCACGTGAGGTGGTGAAGACTGTAAGAGGAGGGTGTGTAGGAGTCAAATTGCAAGAGAAGAGGCACAGGGTAGCACTGATGTTTCATATAGGCAGTGCTGTACCTTGTAGTTGTGCCAAGCTAAGTGGCTAGGACCAAGTTACATCCCTTCAAGATGTTTTTGTCCCTTACCCCTTATTTCCTCTTTTTTTTTTCTTAGGAAGCTCCAAAAATGCCAAATGGCATGTATGATGGTAGTGCACTTATTCGAGCCTCTGGAAAGCTGTTGCTACTCCAGAAGATGTTAAAGAACCTGAAGGAAGGAGGTCACAGAGTGCTCATATTCTCTCAGGTACATGGAGAAAAACCTTTAGGCTGGGCATACTTTTTCTGAGAAAGAAGTCTGTTGATCTGGTATCCACTTGTCCCTCACTCCCATGTGGTGGTGTTTTTCTGATGCAGATGACTAAAATGTTGGACCTTCTAGAAGATTTTTTGGAGCATGAAGGGTACAAATATGAGCGCATTGATGGAGGAATCACAGGGAACATGCGTCAGGAGGCTATTGATCGCTTCAATGGTACATAGTCTCCTATTTTTTCTGTAAAATAAAATATTGCCATATATATACTTAATGCTCATTGTGGGATTGTTGTGCCCCAAGTCTTCTATTGCTTTCCTGGAATCTTAAATAAGTAGGAATTCCATGTCAGGTGATGGGGGTCAGTTACAAATCCTCCGTGGAGTATTGCACTATCTCTTGATTACTTCTATTCTCTTTTCTTATCATAGCTCCTGGAGCTCAGCAGTTCTGCTTTCTGCTTTCAACTCGAGCTGGGGGTCTTGGTATTAACTTGGCCACAGCAGATACTGTGATTATTTACGATTCAGACTGGAACCCCCACAATGATATCCAGGTGAGTCTGAATGAGGTCATTCACTGTGGAGTAATCCTGAGGAAGAGGGGAAATAAAATCATCAGAAGGAGTGAAGGAATGAGAGACTTCCCCTCTAGAAATATGCAAAATTAGAGCAGTGAGGATGGATAGAGATGGGAAGTGAAACAGTGGAGGGAGCTTCCAGGGCACAGCCTTCACTAATGCTAGGAGCCAACATGAAGGCAGGTGGGAAGCTTGTGGAGGTAGGTGGGGTATATCAGACTACTGCTTGTGTAGCTCTAGATTGTTTTGAGCACATCTCTTTTTCTAGGCCTTCAGCCGTGCACACAGAATTGGACAGAACAAGAAAGTGATGATATACCGCTTTGTGACAAGGGCCTCAGTGGAGGAGCGTATCACTCAGGTGGCCAAGAAGAAGATGATGCTAACTCATCTGGTAGTGAGACCAGGGTTGGGCTCCAAGACAGGCTCCATGTCCAAACAGGAACTTGATGACATTCTCAAATTTGGCACTGAAGAGCTCTTCAAGGATGAGGCTACTGAGGGGGGTGAGTGCCTGGGAGTAGAGCTGAAGGGGGTGGGGAGATCTGGTTCCTTATTTAGTGAGAGACTGTAGGCACAGTGCTGATTAGAGCTCTACAAAGAGGGTCTGGGGTGGCATTCCCTTTCTTAGTCCATTGAGAACCATATAGCAATGATGCCTGTACTCTTCCTTCAGGGGATAACAAAGAAGGTGAGGACAGTAGTGTCATTCACTATGATGACAAAGCAATTGAACGTCTGTTGGATCGGAACCAGGATGAAACAGAAGATACAGAACTTCAGGGCATGAATGAGTATCTCAGCTCCTTCAAGGTGGCCCAGTATGTGGTTCGTGAGGAGGAGATGGGGGTAAGTATGAGGTAGATGTCAGCTAATATGTTCTCCTGAGTGATGGAGGATCAATTAAGTTAATTGAGCTCTGAAGCTTTTAAGGCCAAGCAGGCAGATATATATCTGCTATGGTAGGCTGGAACTTGGAGCATAGGACCCTAAATTTGTTCCCTTTGGCAGGAGGAAGAGGAGGTTGAACGGGAAATTATTAAGCAGGAGGAGTCGGTGGATCCTGATTACTGGGAGAAACTGCTCCGTCACCATTATGAGCAACAACAGGAGGATCTGGCCAGGAATCTGGGCAAGGGCAAACGTATTCGCAAGCAAGTTAACTACAACGATGGCTCGCAAGAGGATAGAGGTACAAATCCACAGGACCCTGAGGGAAAAATGGGTGTAAGTATATGTTGCTGGGAAATAACGGAGTAGCGTCTCAGGCTCACGTGCTGTTTTTCTTTCAGACTGGCAGGATGACCAGTCAGATAATCAGTCAGACTATTCAGTTGCTTCTGAAGAAGGAGACGAGGACTTTGATGAGAGGTCTGAAGGTAAGTTCTGCTGGAGCCAGAGTTCCTGGGTTGCTTTGAATATGGAAACAGTTGGGACTTGATTTGGGTGTTTTATACATTTTGTGGTGCTCTCCTGCTGAGGCAGTATTCACACAACAATATGCTGTGCATTGTCTCTTTACTTAGCTGCACTTCTCTTTTCAGCAGCTCGTCGGCCTAGCCGCAAGGGCCTGAGGAATGATAAGGATAAGCCTCTGCCTCCCTTACTGGCCCGTGTGGGAGGGAACATTGAGGTAAGTTGTACCAGGGAAGGCATTTGCATCCCAGCTGCTCCCCTATTGCTCTTGCCATATTTGTGTGTCTGCTCCTTCATTCTAGGTGTTGGGCTTCAATGCTCGCCAGCGGAAAGCCTTCCTCAATGCTATCATGCGCTATGGAATGCCACCTCAGGATGCCTTCACCACGCAGTGGCTTGTTCGGGACCTCCGTGGCAAGTCAGAGAAAGAGTTCAAGTGAGTCTGCATTATGCAGGAAGGGAAGACTGACAGCAAATAGTCCTTTTGGGAAAGAATGAGAGTTGGGCCTTTTCTTAGAGACAACATTTCCTTAATACATTGGTTGATTCTTTGTGGGAAAATGAAGTACAAGTTGGGATTGTTCCTAACTCTCTTACTTGGACTGTGACTTTTCAGTCACCAAAAGCAAATGCTTTTAGAGGAGTAGCATGGCTCTACAAACATGTAATGAATACTCTCCCAGAGTCTTTCTTGGGTTTATGATTGTTTCTGGCTCAAGACTCTTGAGTTAGCTGTGTATCCTCTATGTATGTAGTGATTCTGTCAGGAAATTCTTCCTTTAAGGAGTCTGGAGCCCCAGAACTTGTTACTATGGGTTAAGAGTCTCAGGGTAATTTCCCTTGCGTTCTAGAAGGGATGTGACAATGCATGTCTCCAGATAGCACAAATTATGGACTAGCTGCTTGTCTCTCAATTGCTGCAGGGCCTATGTCTCGCTGTTCATGCGCCATTTATGTGAGCCTGGAGCTGATGGTGCAGAAACCTTTGCAGATGGGGTCCCACGGGAAGGTCTTTCTCGACAGCACGTCCTTACTCGCATTGGGGTCATGTCACTCATACGCAAAAAGGTAGGTGCTCAGCAGAGCAATGTGGCCTTTGCTGTCCGTGCAGCTGTAGTCACTGGGCTCTTGAGTTCAGGAGTTACCTTGCCTTTCACACCTACTTTTGTTGTGTGCTCAGTGGTCTGCCTCTACAGGTGTAAGGATGAGCTTTGTATGACTCCTCCAGTGGCACGTCTTTCTCTCCCTCTTGTACAGGTGCAGGAATTTGAGCATGTGAACGGCCGCTGGAGTATGCCAGAACTGGCAGAGATAGAAGAGAACAAGAAACTTTCACAGCCCAGCTCACCCTCTCCCAAAACTCCAACTCCTTCAACACCAGGGGATACGCAGCCAAATACACCTGCCCCCGTTCCTCCACCTGGTGAGGGCTCCCCTCTTGTACAGCCCTGCGTCCTGACCTTACCCTGACTGTTCCCCTCACCGGAATTGTGGTGGTGGGGTCTGGGGGTGGACGCAGATCAGCTTACTCTCACATTAGGAGGGCTGCCAAAGACATGTGCAAGCCCTTAAAGGCAAGAGAGGACACTAGCTTTCCTGGGATGAGCTGGCATCAGTGAGAAGCCCAGCATTTGTAGTGGGCAGGAAAAGGGGGGTCATGTTAGTCCATTTTGATGGGCCTGATCTCTGGGAGCAAAGGAGAGGAGTGGCCTTGCTAGCAGGAAAGGTCTTACTGATCGCTTCTCTTTTGTCTGCTGTGCCATGGGGAATACACAGAAGAAGGAGCAAAAGTAGAAGAAGGAGCTAGTGCTAAGGAGCAAGGAGAGCCATCTGAACCAGAGAAGGAGCTCAATTCCTCTGCTACTGAAACAGAGGTTTCTATGGAGGTGAGTTTTGGCTTTTTTGTCTTGTAATTTCTCTTGCGAATTTCTCTACTTCTGCCCCCTCTTCCTCTCTCGGCAGAGGCAGAGATGAGTTTTTAGAGTGATACTGGAAGATAACTCTCTGGTCCTCAAAACTGGCCTCACAATTTTCTGTGTCTTTGCTTTCCAAATGACTGTGACTGTGTTTTGTTGCCATGCACTGCTATACCTTGTGTCTCACTGAGTGCTGTCTTCAGCAGTGTGCTCAGCCTGCGGAGACACCACTTCAGGAAGCAAAATCCCCAGTGAACTCCACAGAAGTAGATGAAAAAAAAGTAGAGGAAACAGAAGCGAAGGAAAGACCAGATGAACCAATGGAAGTAGAAAGCAAAGGTACAAAGCAGTTCATATTAAAGAAACAGGCTTGAATGTAGAAAGTCCTTGGGGGGTTACACAATAGTACTGGGTTTCACTGGTTGAAGAACAAAACTGTGAACTTGCTATGTTCCTGTACATCTCATGTTCCCCTTCTCTCCTGCAGCTGATGTGGAGAAAGTGGAAGACAGAGCAGCTATTGAGAATCCCCCAGACCCTCCTATAATTACTCTGGATGAGAAAGGTGAGGCATGATAGCTCCCTTCTTTTCCTTAACCTTTCTTCTGCAAGGATTCCTTGTGGGTCCAACTTGAGGTATCTCCCATGTTTGTTCTAATAATTTCCTGTGTGTACAGATGAGAAAAAGGATGATGATAAGAGAGATGTGGTGATGCTGCAGAACGGAGAGATGCTGAAGGAGTTGGTAGATGAAAGGCACAAGAAGGCAGTAAAGCAGCGCTTCATGTTCAACATAGCAGATGGTGGTTTCACTGGTATGAGATCTTTATCTGCTTGAACTCATTTAAAAACTCCTGCTTGTTTGTGAAGTAACTTCCAACCGTTCTGGTGTCTCTCGCCTTTCCAGAACTACACTCCCTCTGGCAGAATGAAGAGCGGGCTGCAACTGTCACTAAGAAGACCTATGAGATCTGGCATCGGCGTCATGACTACTGGCTGCTTGCTGGGATTATCAAGTATCCTTGCCATGACAGACACATTCTCCCACCTTGTACATAATTTGTCACAGTGAAGGGGACCATTCTGAGTCTGACTGGAGGAGGTTAAGTGAGAGAGTGCTTTATCTTCTTCATAAGAGTGAAAGTGATGGTGGGAGGGGGAACTTCCTGCAGCACAGTTAAGACTTAGCAGGACATAGTTCTCATTCCTCTTCCTTGGCTCCTGTTCATCCCCTCTCTGTACCCCCTTTCTCCACACCCTCTGGAGAACAGTACTGCCTGAGCTGTGTATTCCCTTGTTTTCACTGCCTTTGTTTGCCTGAGCTCATCCCATCTCAGTCATGGCTATGCCCGTTGGCAGGATATTCAGAATGATCCACGTTACGCCATCCTCAATGAACCCTTCAAGGGTGAGATGAACAGGGGTAACTTCCTGGAAATAAAGAATAAGTTCTTGGCCAGGAGATTTAAGGTAAGGATTTCTCTTTAGTGTTATAACTGCCTGGATCTCTAAGAACAAGTTCTTGCAGTTCTGAGTTTCCTCCAAAAAAGTGAAATGTTTATGCAGTGCCTTTTCTTTTTGAGGAAATATAAATGTGATATATCTCAGGATCATGCAGTTGCTCCATGATAGGAGCTCCCTTTTTTCTGGAAATGGTATTGGGGAGCTTGGTTCAGTGCTCTCTGTCCAAATGTTTATTGAACAACTGGTATGCAGGAGGCTTAAGGTTCAAATGGCTCTTTTGTCACAGCTTATACTTGGTCTGCTACAACCCAATCTATGTGCCTGAACAGAGTTTAATGGGTTGCTGAAAGGGCTGCCTTCAGTCACTGCTTCATCCTCTTTAGGAGTGAACATAGTTTAGTTGTGGGAGTGATTGAAAATCAATCCAGTAAAAGCCATGTAGTTGTCAGTCTTGGGGCAAAACATTAATTGACTAAGGCTGAATCATCAGTTCTGCACTGCCAGGATTCCACTTGATTTCTCCAAATGCTCACAAGATTTTAGACTCTCTACAAATAGGATGGAATACTTCTCCCTTGGGTTCAAAGAGAAATCTCCATCCCATTTGCCTCATAAAGAATCAGAGGAGGAGGAATGAAAATAGTAGAGGAGTTGTAGTAGTCTATTAAACCTGATGTGGCCTGGTTTTCTTGTGTATCTGACATGGCTTCATGAAGCCCTTGCTGTTTTGGGCTACTCACTAAAACAGGCTCGTGAAAGGAGGTTCAGCTACACAATCTCACTTTGTGAGATGGTGGGGAATTGGATTAGGAGAGACTAGGCGTGCAAACAAGGCTTCCCTCTCAAGGAGCTGCTGAAAGACTCATTCCTGCCCCACCTTGCAGCTCCTGGAGCAAGCGCTGGTGATTGAGGAACAGTTGCGACGAGCTGCCTATCTGAACATGTCCGAAGACCCATCTCACCCATCCATGGCTCTGAACACACGTTTTGCAGAGGTGGAATGCCTGGCTGAGAGCCACCAGCACCTATCCAAGGAGTCAATGGCTGGGAATAAACCAGCCAATGCTGTGCTGCACAAAGGTAATGCGGTGTGTTAAACAAAGGTGGGATAGGTGTTTAGCATTGCTGTCCCCTCTGGGGTCTCCCTCTCCCCTCGGAACAGATGTCCCTTTCTCTTGTAGTTCTGAAGCAGCTCGAGGAGCTTTTGAGTGACATGAAGGCAGATGTGACTCGTCTGCCTGCCACGATTGCCCGCATCCCCCCTGTGGCAGTACGCCTCCAGATGTCGGAGCGCAACATCCTCAGCCGCCTGGCCAACCGCAGCAGTGAGCCCCCGCCGCCGCCCCCTCCCCAACAAGTACGTACCCGCTCTGGTCAGTAAGGGAGCTATGGGGGGAGGGCGGCTCTATGGGCCAAGCTGGGCTCTGGTGACCAGCCCGTGAGTCTCAGGTCCTCCTCTCTCGCCCTACAGGTGGCCCAGCAGCAGTGAGTCCTTGGCCCAGTGCTGTTGACCTTTCGGCCAAGCTGAAGTGACCCCCCCCACCCCACCCCTTCACACTCTACCCCTCTGCCTGACATTCCTGACTGGGTGCTGTTTCCCTCCATGGAAGCTGCTGCTCAGGTCTCTGGGAGGAGAAGAAACTCCTTCCTCTGCAGCCAGCCCATTGGAGCAAGGAGTGTGTTTAGGAGAGAGGGGGATGGATGTATGATGGACTTTGTATATAGTGACTGGAGGCCCCAGCGCCATGTCTGTTACATGGAGAACCTGGCTGCATTGCTCGTTGCCTCCGCCTGGAATTCCAGTTATGTTCTTCATTTTATTTTGAGTTTGTTTACTGAGACAAGTTCACAGGCAAGACCAAGCAAAAGCCAGGACAGAGACAAAGCTACCTCCATCAAAATCCTTTTTAATACAAAAACTGACCGGACTTGTCAACTAATAAGCAGCTTGAAGACAAAAGCAAACAACAATGAAAAACCAACAAAAAACAGAGCAAAACATTGATAAAACTGAAAAATAAAGTTTCCTTGTATTTTATTTTGTTGTCTCTATTATCATGAGTGTACTGGGGTAAGTATGTGGTCTCAACATTGAAAGAAGACGTAGTCACGTCTTTTTGCTGTATCAGAGCACTTCTGGAGATACCTTGTACCTCTGAGAAGAGTAATAGATGCCCCAACCCTGCTAGTGTCCAAAGGGAGGTTTGATAAAGCCTTGAGGAACCTGGTCTCACGCATAATGTCCCTACCCCTCGCACTGGTGTTGGGCTTAAAGATCATCTAAGCCCTCTTGTTCCCCTACCTTAACAGTCGCTGATTCTGTAACTTCTTTCCCCTTTCCCTCTGCCTTTCACTACTGTCTGCCTTGGCCGCCTGTGTGAGCCTGNGCGCAAGGCCCGCAAGCAGCGCGGAGCCGAGGTGGAGCTGGCCCGCTTCCTGCCGCCAGGTAAGTGCGGCCTGGACCGGCCCGCGGCCGCCCCGTGGCGCCCGCGGCCGTCTGACCGCCGCGTGTCTTCCTGCAGAGCCGGAGACCGGCAGAAAGAAGCTCTCCAGTCACGGGAGAAAGAGGTGAGGGGGGTGGTTCGGCGGGCCGGAGTGTGCGGGCCGGGCCGGGCTGGGCCGGGGCTGATCGCCGCTTCCCCTCCCGATCCAGGGCTGCGAAGAGGCGACTGGGAGCGGGCAGCGGCCCGGCGGGGACGAGGCCGCTCGGAGGAGGAGCAGGACGGGAGCCGACAGGTGAGTGGGAGCGGGGCCCGAACCGAGCTGACGGGCTGGCAGCCCTCCGGGCGCTACCGCCACCGGCCTTCTCCGGCGTCTTTTTAAAGGCAAGAGACACGTGGAACGTCATTATTTTAAATCACAGAATCCTAGAGTATCCTGAGTAGGAAGGGATGCGCAAGGATAATTGAGCTCCAGGCCTTGCACAGGTCCACCCCAAGAGTCACACCATATTCCTGAGAGTGTTGTCCAAACAGTTCCTGAACTCTGACAGGCTTGGAGCTGTGACTACTTCCTTGGGAACTTGTTCGAGTGCCCAACCACCCTCTGGGTGAAGAACCTTTTCATGATATCCAACCTAAACATCCTCTGACATGACTTTGATTGCCATTCCCTTGGATCCTGTCACTGGTCACCACAGAGAAGAGATCAGTCCCTGCCCCTCTTTCCCTCACGAGGAAGCTGTAGCCTGCAGTGAGCTCTCCCCTGAGTTTCCTCCAGGCTGAACAGACCAAGTGATCTCAGCTGCTCCTTCTCCTCCAGGTCCTTCATCATCTTGGCCCTCTTTTGGGTGCTCTCTAATAGATAATAACAACGAATTCTGATTTCTGGTGGCTGCTGTGCCGGGAGGCAGTGTTGTCTGAAGAACTAGTAAAAGGTCTCTCTTGTGTATGTTAAATGTTTTTTTGCTGATCCTCCATTCACAGCAATGTTGTTGCAGGCTGCTTTTCTAGCTGAGGCTTTTAAATCTCTGTGTTACATCTTGTGTAGCCTCAGGAGCTCTTGCAGTAGGAAGAAGGAAGGATAGACAAAGATTTGGGATAGAAGGTAACACAGTGTGTCAGAACAAATACTTTAAGAATTTTGTGGCAATGTTTTAATTCGGTAATTTTAGTTATATCTCCTTAAAGGTCTCCTGGGGGAGAGGTGAGAATATGCCTAGTACTTTATGAGATGTAGAGAGCAAGCAGTCCTCGCTTCTGGACATGCAGCTCAGGACTAGGATGAAGGCTTTTTTGTGTAACAACTGAAAAAGTAGAGCAGCTGCTTTGGAAATAATGCCTATCTTTACTCATCTCTTCTACCTCTAGTTGAAGAGCAGGTGTCCCCACAGAAGGAGAAATCTGCTGTAAAGGCAGCAGGACAAACTGCCTGTGGTCGGTCTGGCTTCAGTGATGGCAATTCCAAGTGGCTGGCTCCAGCCAAAGCAAAGAAAACCCAACCTAAAGGAAACCATGTGGAATTATCCAGCGATGGTGAGGTGGAAGAGGGCAGCTGGGAGATGGAGGAGGATGAGGATGGGAGCAGCGAGGAGATGGTGGATGATTATGGTGCCTTGTCATCAGAGGAAGAAGAGGTAGGAACTTCTTCCCCTTAAGTACACAAGAAATACTTGGTGCTGTTGGCTGAAAGGACCCCTCAGGCCTGGGGAAAAAGGATGGTTTTAGTGGGTGGGGGTGGTGAGATGGTGGAGAACTTTTCCCTTCTTTCCTTCACAGGAATGATTTCAGGTTTAGCGCCTGATTCCAGTGTAACATTCATTGCTTTTGTTTGTTGTCCCTTTTATACAGAGCAAGTAAATTTCACAGTTGGTGGGAAGTAAGGGGATAACTATGGATGTTTTTTGATTAATGTTTTGTTTCTATTTAGCTGCTGCCTATTGAAAAAGCTGCCATGAAGCAGAAGTCTGACAGGTGAGTGTGTAGAGCCTTTCCTGGATAGATGAGGAGCATGTGTTGTTATTCTTCTGTCTTTTCTGCCTTCTAAGAAATGGTAGTTGTGAAGTGTCTTTGGGATCCTGTTCTTTGTCCTTAGAGAAGGCCTCGGTGAATATGACAGTGAAGAGGAAGAAGAGGAGGAGGAAGAGGAAGCAGAGAAGGCAAGCAAGCAGAAAATGGGACAGAAGGAAGAAGAGGGCCCGGATCTGCAGCTCAACCTGGATATAGATGAACCATTTAAACTGCCAGCTAGTGAAGACATTGAGAAGGAGGATATCCTTTTTATCTGTGACATCCATAAGCCATGTGCGTGATGCAGCACGGGGCCTGGATACAACCAAAGAACTTCACTTGGACTTTATCATGCATATTGCTTAGCAAGAGTGTCTGTGCATGACAAGGTATTTTTAGCTGAGCTGTCCTAATAGATAGTGTATAATGCTGTGCTTCTGTATAGCACAGTTAGGAAATCTGTGACGCCCTGTATGGGGCTTGGAACCTGCCCTAATTTCTTTTCTAGTCCTAAATACATATGGATGTCTTATTATGTGGTTTGTTCCTCTCTACCCTGATTTTCCTGGATGCTTGTGTAACCCATTCCCAGAGTTTCTGATGACAACGGTTCTAGAATCCAAAGTGCTTGCTTCTGGACTTTGGTGATTTTAATTTCCTGCCTTCCTTCTTACTCTCCTCTGTACCCCTTGGTTGCTGGGAACTTCTAAGTCTCTTTTCTGCTGCAGGTAATGTTTTCAGTATTAAAAGGCTTTTTTTGTTGTTTTTTTTTTCCTGTTTTTCTTTGTTTATCTAAAGTAATTCTTTTAAACACCCTGTAGTTCTGCCTTGTGAACTTTGTTGTCCAGTTCTGTCCTTTGAATCCTGCATCTGCTGAGCTCTGATGAAAGCAGTGTTCCAGCAGAGCCTTTCTAGTGCAGGCAGCGTTGTGGCGCACGGCTCCCGCCTGCCTGACTGTACTTGTAAAGAGCCTCTGTGTGAGTTCCTTGGCTATTTGTGATTCCTTGACGGTGTTCCCACCTGCTGAGCCCCCTGACCTGCACGTCATTCACCAGCGCATCCAGGGCAACATGGAGGTGCTGCAGGACTTTGCGGTGAAGCGGGAGGAGGGGCGCTCGCGGCAGGAATACCTCGCGCTGCTGCGCCGCGACATGGCCGCCTACTACTCCTACAGTGACTTCCTGCTCACCAAGCTCATGGACATCTTCCCACTCCCTGAGGTGGGATCCCACCCTGCCCATAGCTGTGCTGACCGATGGTGGTTTGGCTGCCTCCCTGAGAATTCATTTTCGTCTCTGTTCTCTGTCCTTTCCTCCATCCAGCTGATAAACTTCCTGGAGGCTAATGAGGTTCCCCGTCCTGTCACCATTCGCACCAACACGCTGAAGACGCGGCGGCGGGACCTGGCACAGGTGAGCAAGAGCCAGTGGCTGTGTCCTGAACTGCCTGTCGCATGGAGTGGAGTCTCAGTCCCTTCTCCTTGTCTTGCAGGCTCTAATCAACCGTGGTGTGAATCTCGACCCCTTGGGGAAGTGGTCGAAAACGGGACTTGTTATTTATGACTCCACTGTCCCCATCGGTGAGATCACCTTTACAGTGCGGGGCTGAGCTCACCCGCTCCTGCTTCCCTTTCTTTCACGTGTCATCTTCTTCTGTTCTGCCTTCCCTGCCCAGGTGCCACCCCGGAGTATCTGGCAGGACACTACATGCTGCAAGGAGCCTCCAGTCTTCTCCCCGTCATGGCGCTGGCTCCACAGGAGAATGAGCGCATCCTGGATATGTGCTGTGCCCCAGGAGGGAAGACCAGCTACATAGGTATCACCCTGGAGCCTTGGGAGGGATGCTCTGTCAAGTGAGGAGTTTTCACTGGTCTATGCAGAAGGAGGGAATAGAGGGGGACTGAACTCAAGGAAGGGAGGGGGTGGCTGTCAGTGCAGACAAAAGCACAAGAGGTTTTCACCTTGCTGGTATGTTTTGCCCTCTGGCAGCTCAGCTTATGAAGAACACAGGGATGATCCTGGCCAATGACAGCAGTGCCGAGCGGCTACGTAGCGTGGTAGGGAATTTGCACCGTCTGGGAGTCACCAATGCTGTCGTGAGTAACTGCGATGGACGCCAGTTCCCCAAGGTATGTTCCTGTTCACAGTGCTTACGTCGAGCTGCTGTGCTGTCCCTTTAGTGAAGCCATGTTCTCCAAAGTCACCTGTCACAGGAGGATGAGCAGAGCTGCTGGGGAGTGTGTTTGTTATTTGATACAGAGGCAGGAAGGTGGACAGGGAGGAGGGAGGAATGTTTTCTGCCTTCCCAGTCTTCTGGTTCCCCTTCTAGTCTTGGCCTTGTGTTGAGTCCCCACCTGTGAGCATAATTTCAAATGTACATTTGCTTGTAGGTGCTTGGAGGGTTCGACCGTGTCTTGCTTGATGCTCCTTGTAGTGGAACTGGTGTCATTTCCAAGGATCCTGCTGTCAAAACCAACAAGGTGGGTGAGCGGTGCAGACTCATATGAGTCATGAGAGGAAGGACTTCGGGGCAGCTTTGTTCTTGAGAGATGCTTACAATACATTTTTTCTTTTATTTTGTGTGTTGTACCAGGGCTACTTTTTTGAGATTACTTTTATAGAAGACTCCAGACTTGTATATTATATGTGCTTTGCTCTCCTGTCATCCTCTCGTCCACAGCAGAGGCGTGAGGTGCTTCCCTGTGCCTGTGGCCTGCTAACACTTTTATTTCTCTTTCAGGATGAGAAGGATATCCTGCGCTGTGCCCACCTGCAGAAGGAGCTGATTCTTAGCGCCATAGATTCAGTCAACGCTGCCTCAGAGACAGGGGGCTACATTGTCTACTGCACTTGCTCCATCATGGTAAGTGCCTTCTACCATGATTTTCTGTGGTCATCTCCTCCTCAGGAGATGGTGAGTTTTGGATCCTAAAGCTTAGCCTCTGGCAGGTGGAGGAGAATGAGTGGGTTGTGGATTATGCCCTGAAGAAACGTAACGTCCGTTTAGTGGCCACAGGCCTGGATTTCGGCAAGGAAGGCTTCACCAGGTACGTGCCAGGTCACGAGCTGCACATGTGACTGCTCCTTGGTGGCCAGGTTTGAGCAGAGGTGTTCTATCAGTTCTCACCCCACTTCCCTCCTGCAGGTTCAAGGACCGTCGCTTCCACCCGTCCCTCAAGTCCACGCGGCGTTTCTACCCCCACACACACAATATGGATGGGTTCTTCATCGCCAAGCTCAAGAAATTCTCCAATGCCATCCCGCAGGCACAGAAAGGTAACATGATGCTGGAGCTCAGCTGAGCTGGCTGGGCCTGCTCTCGCAGGCTGCTTCCCCTGCAGAAGCCATGCAGGTTCCTCTCACAGCACCTTTCTCTTGTTTCAGGTGAAGAACCTGCTGTGGAAGCGGCAGCTCCATCTGCTATCCCCGATACCATCATAGAGCCTCCGCCAAAAAAGAAGAAACTTGAGGGATCAAAAACTGACAAAGAGCAGAAGCTGCCACAACCTGCTTTGAAGAAGAAACATTCATTGCAGGCACAGAGGAGACCCTTGAAGGCTGTCCGGCCTTCTCCCAAAATGAAGAGGCCTAAAGTCCCTACCAGGAAGAAGAAGCATAGAGTGAAAGTGAATGGACAGTGAGAGGAACTGCTTTTCCAGGTATTGGTCCCTTCCTTGGAGAACAAAGGCTGCTGCAGCTCCGTGTGTACCCACCACATTGCTGCTCTGTGCAGATCATCTCTGCAGCTCTGAGCACCTGGGACAATGATAGCCCCCTTTGCTCCTTTCCCTCTGCATCAAGGACTGATGCACTGACCCATTAAAAGTTTTATACTCTTGCTCAAGTCTTGTCCTTTCCCTTGGAACACAAAGCACAAAATTCTGCTGTGTCCCCATACTCCTTTGCAGCAGAAACCCTTTTCAGTCCCAGCTGATGCTCTGACATTCCTGGTGTCTGTTTTTATTCCCTATAACAGGGATGTTTGTGAAGAAGCAGTGGGAGCTGAAATCCTTGCTGCCTGCATGAAGGCTGTATTGTGTGGAGCTGTCAGCTGAGTGCTTTGTCTGGGCAAGGCTCTAGCCCAGCGGTTCCCTAGTTCCCTGTTGTCATTTAGTTCACTCTTGTGACTGTCCCCGTTTCACCACTTTTCTGGTCCCCAGCAGTGTCAGTTCTTGGCCTCCCGGACTTGAGTGGGGATTTGCTGTTGGTTTGTGGAGCTGTACAGTCAGGTTCTTTCTTTGTGCCTCTCTGTCTACCCAGATGCAGCTGCTTCTCCTTAATACAGAGCAAGCAGTGGTCAGGGCTGTTTCTATTTAAATGTCCTGCTCTGCTACGTGTGAGGCTGCAGCTTTCCCACACACCATCAGTGCCACCAGGCACAGCCCGATCAGCAGAAACTGAGCAAAACTGCTGTGGTGAGTGCCCAGGGAAACACAAAACAGCACTTAAAAAACATGAACAACAAAAAAGGCCTAATCCCATTCTTGCTCTCTGGCCCATCAAACCTGGACTGTAGATTGTCTGCCCACACTTTGGTGGGTCGCTGGCAGCTGGTCCTCACACTTGTGGTCTGTCTGGTGCCTGGCTCTCAGACCTCTTTTCCTACTTAGAGGCTAGTCCAGCTTGCAGTTAGCTAACGGATCACCAGCGTGCATGAGTGCAGAGGAAACAGCTGGGATTAGCTTAATGCCAGGCCAGGACAGATGGTGGTAATTGGGAGCAGGGCTCAGCCACACAGGCACGCCGACCTGCAACCAGTCTCCGTGTGACTGGCTCCTATTTATTCCTCTCTCCATTTCCCATGCTCAGCTCTCCCTGCTTTGATGCCTCCCTTTCGCCTCCTTCCCACAGTAAGTTTTGCTCCCATAATCTTCCTTAAAACATTGCATGATAAACTACAGTCCTGCAGTTACCCTCAAACATCCCATCACAGATCTGCTTTCCCACGCAGCCCATGGTAATACTGCTTTTTTATCAGTTGTGAAGTTTCTGGCTGAAGCTCTTCAAGGTTGCACTTGAGTGGTTCCTGTAATCATTCAGTCTCTCAGTGTCTCAGGAGTGCTGGTCTTTGTTACAGACCTTGTTATCTTCTGCTTTTTAGGGCTTATCGATCTGTGTGTTTGATTTACTAAAACTCTGTTGGGGGGGCGGCTGACTTTATCATTTTGTGTTGAATAGCCATTAACCAAATATATTCATTTGAAAATTAACTTTTTCCCCATGCTTCCCCAGTGAATTAGGGCAGGGAGGAGCCTCTGAATGAAGCTATCTCACTCTGGTCTTGTGTGGTGAGTCTGAATTGCTGGGTATAGAGGACCTGAGGGAAGCTTTTCGGTGCCTTTCAGAATAATTAAATAAATGCTGGGTGCAATGGGACCCAAGGGAAGGAATTACTGCTTCAATACTGCATTTCTAGTGCCCCCCATCTGAATAAAGACTGTAAAGTTGGGAAGTGTTCAGAGAGGTCAAATACATCCTAAATTTTGGTGAGAAAAGCAGCAAGAGCTTCTTTAAGCCCTGGGCCTGTCCTTTTGGGAGCAATACTGATCTGTCCCACATTGTTGCTGCCACTTGCTGAGGTCCCTGTGTGAGTGTGCAGCTTCAGCTTGAGAACCAGTTTATCCTGATAACCCCAGCAGCACGGATAGAGTTTTCCTGGTTGGAATCCCAAGGTAACTGGTTTCTATCAATCTCCAAATTATGATGGAAGTTCAGCCCTGAAATGCAGGAATAGCTGCTGCTTTAACTGTGTCAATAAAACTCATCTCTTGCCAAGCATTGTTCCAATCACTTGGCATGCCTGCAAACCTTTCGTTATAGCTGGGAAGAGACAGGAAATTTTCATCTCTCTTTGGTGGTTTGACCTCCTTCTGCTCTTGATTTCAGCCACTGTAGTTATCGCTGCTCAGAGAGATAATGTTGAGTGTGACATTGAAATGCTGCCATTGAGCTTCAGAAGAAGCACTGGGGATGCAGTGGCTGGGGACAAAGCTTGGTGGTTTCCTCTGCATTCTGGTACAAGGCTGTGGTCACATTAGGTTGGTGCTTGCAGCTGCCTTCTTACTCTGGGAATCTTTTGTTACCTGAAAGCTGAGATTTCTGGAAAATGTGGCTGCTGGATCACCTTTCAGTACCTTCCTTTAATGTGTTTTAATATCTAAGAGCTGCTGATAACGTGGCTTGTGAGAGCTGAGACAGAGCAAAGCAAGAACAGAGGCATAGCAAGGATTGAAAGCAGATCTGAGGGATAAAAATGCTGTCATAGATTAAAAGCTGGTTGAGAGGAGTCGTGATATCTGTTCGCTGTGCTGCACACAGTCCTTCTCCCCAAACTGGGAGTTTGTTGGAGAAGCCTTATCAGGGCACAATGAAGACAGCCAGCTGGCAGCTCCTGCCTTGCAGGCTCCAAAGAGCTGCCAGCTCCCCTCTGCACGCCGGGAGGGAGAGACAGGCACTGCGCTGGTGCACCCTTGGGGCGGTGCAGGAAGGAAAATTAAGACTTCTGGGGACAATAGTGCGTAATGGAAAGAGAAGAGACTCCGGTAGAGACGGGGGTCGGACACTGATTCCAGTGATGTCATGTGCTGTAATGTCTGTTCCGGGCCAGGCGTGCAGCCTTTGGTTGTATTGCCTCATGTCTGGCTGTTTGCAGAGGAAGGGCTGAAATCATGCACTGCACGTTTCAGGAACCTGGGTATGAAATTTGGATTTTTGTGCACACAGTACATTGCACGTAGCACCCCTAGGTATGGACCCTTTTGTAGGGGCTGAATCCACAGATGGCCTAAGTCCCATCAGTGGGTCTTGCTCCCCAGGCTGTCCATCCCTGCTAGGGAGGATGTGGAGAGCTCCTGAGGAAGATGTCTGCAAGTCCCACCTGCCTGATGGAGTCAGTGGGGAACTGCTGAGAAGGTAAGGTCAGTTAGGTCCTGGGCTCTAGCAGTGCCTAGAACTGCCTTCTCATGAACACCTGGCTCCAAAACTCCCTCCTGGACTGGCATTTGTGTATTTCTAGAAGAAAATCCGTTCTCTCCTTTGCTGTTAGACAGGAACATTTATGTGTGATTTAAGTGTGGACATCACCCAGCCGCTGGTGGCAGCTGCTCCTCTGCACCAATTTCTCCACATTTGAACCCAATTTCTCCACATTTGATTGGGCTGATGACTTTGCTAGTCCCAAAACTTGTGTGTACATTGCAGCATCTGCCTCTGATTGTATTGAATTGGATAGAAGCAATTTTAGGGGTCAGTTTTAGTGAAGAATCTCAGAAATTGGAAGACTTGGAGAATTTACGCTGAAATTTTTCAGCAGTGTGGTGCAAGGGAGAAGGTACCACTGAGGTACTGGGAGAGAAAGAGAGCAGGAAGATGGGGTATAGACACACAAATGAGACCTATGCCCTACAAAAAGAGGCTCTGTGAAAGCAGTGGAACTGATTTGGACAGGTTTCACCTATGAAGCACCTTCACAAGGAGGAGGTGCTAGCTTACCAAGAGGCTCTGAGATCTGGGAGAGGAGAAGCCTCTCAGCCTGGCAATGGATGTTACAGCTGGGCAAATGTAAAGGAGACAAATTATTTTAACAGAGTTGCCACCTGGGGAACCTACCTTGATTTGCCCATGGAGGACAGTGGTAGAGGCTTAATCTCTTTTTACTGTGCTGTCAGCAATTAGAGACACAGACCCACACAAGCACCTGACCTGAACTACAGGAGTTTGCACTGTCTGTTTGGCACAGGGTCAGAAAATGCAGTGCTTCTTTTTTGGCCTTAAAATCTGTGGAAGTAAGGTGAATATTACCATATTTGTGAGTAAGTGTCTTTTTTTATGCTGGCTACAGGTATGATTTTAAGAGCAGTAATGAGCAGTTCTGCATGTCAGCAGCTGTGGTCCAGCAGTGTCACTGTTGACCCTGAGCTGATTAACTGGGGGTAGGAGCTGTTGGAGGTTCCGGAGAAGTGCCAGGGGTTAGGTGAACCAAGAGGGGGAAGATGAGGAGAAGGAGCTGTCGTGCTGCAGTGAGATTGAGGCCCAGAGGAGGAGTGCTATCCTCCCCTGGGTAGCAGGATTGCCGCTAGTTTCTGGGTTTCTGCAGGAATAACTAGAATAAGTCAGCCTTTTGCCCCAGCCATCTTCTGCATCAGTAGGAATCCTTTACCCTAGCAAGTATTCCAAGCAAGGGAAGTTAGAGAAAAAAGGAGGCCCCACACTGCCTCCTCTCCAGGAGATAGCAGGAGTGTCGGTGGGAAGAGGTGCTGGAGGTCTGTAGCCCAGTCCGTGCTGTAAGCAGGGCTGTCCTGGCACTAGGTCACATCACTGGATTTGCATAGCTGAGCCCTGAGAACCACCATGGACAGAGATCCCATCACCTGCTCCAATGCTGTGCTGGCTCCTGGTAAAAAAAGCTTTTCCTGATGGATGGCAATGCCTCCCTCCACTGGCATTTCATTAATCAGCTCCACTTGCTGGGTTTCCCCAGAAGGACAGGAGCAGGCCAAGCAGAGCTTGGGAAAGCACTTGCTCCACAGTTTGTGGCATTGCTCTTGCCCGTGCTCCTTGCTGGCTGCCAGTCTGACCCTGCTCTCCCAGGTGCAAGGGTGTGGAGGGGTAAAACCAGGAGTATGTGAGGGGGAGAGGATGCTGGCAGAAGGCATGGGCTGCCAGGCACGCAGGCAGGCTGTGGCAGCGTGGGGGCGGGTGACAGGACACGGCAGCAGGAAGGAGGGAGTCAGCAGTGGCTAAAAGGTCACATGCTGGGAGGTTTCCGAGCTGGAGCTGTCACTGCTGATTCAAAACAAGCTTCTTGCCCGGCATCCCTCTTGTCCATCTGTCCTTCTCTTTTCCTTGGCTGTTTATCTGGTAGCATTGCTGCTGGGCACATTGCTCCCTACAGGCTGCTGTTGCAGCACTAGCTTTGGGAAGATGGGGATCTCTTCTGCCGGTCCATGAGGAAAGCCTTCCTGCCCTCCTCTCCCTGACAAAAGCACTGCTTGCCAGTGCTCAGCCTCTCGAGTTAAAAAGGAGGTGATGGAAGAGAAAAGCTCTCTTCTTTTCCAACCTAAGCCCATCTTGGAGGGACTGAAGTCCAATTGAGTTCCCGTGGTCATGGGTGTGTCATGGAGGATACCGATGGTTCCTAGTGGGAGAGGAGGTATTATAAATGCAGCTGGGGGCTGCTGTGGGGAGCCTTGTGTCATGGGTGGGACAGGGGAGACAGGCAGGCCACAGGATATAACTGATGCTGGACACAGCAAGGCAGGAGAGGGGAACAAATTTGATCTGGGCTACTCCCAGGCCAGGAAGGCAAAAGAGTAAGGGAGGGATGGAGGTGATCTGTAGCCCTGGAGGAGAAGCAGCAGGGATCATTCAATAGGCACACTCTCAGTCAAGACTCACAAAGCTGCCCATCCTCAGTGAAGCTGGGAAATTCCTGGCAGTGTGGATTGAGCCATACCTTCGATCCCAAGGGAAGGGCTGTAGCACACTGCTCTACGCGAGCATGCCAGCTCCTTCCACAGAGCTCAGTGTAGTGTGGTGCTGGGCACCTCTTTGAATTCAAACCCACTGGTCGCTCACCCCTCGCTGATGGCTCGGCTGAGACGTCAGAGACCGCTTTGCCCAAGTGCCACACTCGGCTCACCTCCTCAGTGGAAGTCCTGGGGGAACGGGGAGCACACAGAGAGCAAGGGAACACAGGTGTCCACATCCATAAAATACTTATGTAGGGATCGATTGGTGCGCAGCCTCCTCCCACTGGATAACGGGGTGAGGGGCGACGCCAGCGCTTCTTGCAAAATTCACCTGGGGTCGGGGTCAGGAGGTAAGAGGGAATGACCTAAAGGCTAAAATGAGGGACATGAAACAAGACCCGAGGCTGCTTTGTGAACAAGGAAGGAGGAAGCCAGCTGCAAGCCAAGCATGATATCTGAGAGGCTGCCTCCACACAGCCTCCTCTGCCCGCTGGCTCGCCATTGTCCAGTGGCAGCTCCCCGTAGGCGGGCTGCTGGCACAGCTAGGGCAGGGCTGTCTTGGGGGGCTTGAGCGGGGATAACGAGAAGGTTTGGGAGTGCAGAGGCGAAGTTATGCCCTCTTTAAGAAGAGGTAGCTCAGGGGAAGCACTAAATTCTGTGCAAAAAATAATAAATTATTAAAATGAAGGAGGTAGAGGCACACTAGTTACGGGAATCGGTACCAGGCGGGGCTTTCAGCTAGCGGTACCGGAGAGGGACTTTCCCCCGGGGAATCCTGCCGGACCCGGCGCCGTCCCTTCGCCCCGCGGCGCCCCGAAACCCTCCGGGGAGGCGGGGGGAGAGGCAGGGGGCCGGCAGAGGAAAGGGAGGTTCTGCCGTGTCCCCTCCTCTGCTCGCTCCGCCCGGGACCGGCGGCGGGCCCGGGGGCGAGCAGG
>VZTN01019905.1:105828-130472 GCA_013400515.1 Erpornis zantholeuca | reverse complement strand
CTCCGCCGGCTCTCGCTTCATGCCCGGCACCATCTGGTCCTTCTCGCAAGCCCGGCGGCTCGGCCCGGGGCCCGAGACCACCCTGGTGCAGGGACCGGGCGTCTCCTGGGTCCACCCCGACGGGGTGGGTGTGCAGATCGACACCATCACCCCTGAGATCCGAGCCCTCTACAACGTGCTGGCCAAGGTGAAGAGGGAGCGCGACGAGTACAAGCGCAGGTGAGAAGGGGCGGCGGGAGCGAGGGGCACCGGCGGCATCCCCAAGGGACCGAAAGTGTCGCCGGGGGGGCTGCAGGGCTCTGCCCGGTGGGCGCTATGCGGGAGAAACAGGGAGGGAAGGCGACAGTCCTGGCCAGACTTCTCGGGAGCACGGGCTGCAGGCAGCATGAGGAAAAATGTGGACCCCTGAAAGCATTTGTTTGTGCCTGTGTCTCCTCCCTTACCACCTGGTGTGTGAACCCTTGTGGGATGTTTGTTGAGCCTTTTTCCATCTTACCAACGTGGCATGAGGGACTAGAAATGCCCTTCCAAGCAGGGAAGGAATAACTCTAGGAATGACTCCAGAAGCCGTGTTGTAAAGGCAAGGGGATCTGGAAATGCTTTGGAAGGAGGAGCAGCCTGAAAGTAGGTGAGGAAGCTGGACATGCAGCAGTGAGCAGGTTTGGATTGGAAAAGGCTGCTGGGATGAGTTCTCTGGATATGTCAGAAGGTGTCTTGGAGCCCCTCAGCAGCGTGGCTGGCTCCCCTAGGCCCTTTCCCTTGCCAATGCTCTCCAGCTGGCCCCTCAGCAGCAGAGAGCTCGGGTGGGACACCTTACTCCTCGGGGGCTTTCCTCCTGACCCAAAATAGCTGTGGCTTGGCATGTGCCTTGGAGAAGGCTGAAGCAGAATGCAAAGCTAATCTCTTGGCCAGTTCTTCTTTCCTGTGCAGGGTGGCTGCTCTTGCCTTGCATTGGCACTGCTTTTGTTTCAGGCCAGCTTCCGAGGCTGCTCCCGGATCCGCGTGTAGGATGAGATTAGGCTGGGGCTGGCATTGTGGGGTCAGAGCACGGGGCTGGGCGAGAACGTCACTGGTGACTGACACCACCCAAGTGACTGGTTTTGGTTTTTTTCACAAGTCACATTATGATGCTTTAGAAGCATTTAGAAAGTTTCTGATTCCACACCCAACTCCCCATGGGAGCTGTGCCACTGACCGGTTCTGCACAGCCACAGGCTCCGGTGCCAAGGTCAAGGCTGGGGTCCAAGATGACACCTTATGCTTTTGGCCACCAACTGCTGCATGTACCTAAGGCCTTTTATTATTAAGCCAATGGTCAGGCTCCTTCTCCAGAGGGGAGCAGCACTCCTTGCCTTGCATTTTCAGATCAGATAGTGGGAAGCTGGAGCCAACTTTTTAGCCAGGAGAGCTTGAGCCTCAAAGTGGGTCAGCCAGAGGGGACCAAGTTGGGTTCCTTGGTGCTGCTGAAACTTTGGGAGAATGGAGAGCTTTACAGCATTGTCCCGCTCTGGCAAGTGAGCTTCAGGGAAGGTTGCAGAAGGGGTGGCAGAGGGACTGCTGGGGGTGAGCAGGGGGGGCACCACAAGCTGCTATGAGCCAGTGTTATTGGTGGGATCTATTTTTGGAGTGTGTTACCAGGAGCTGGGGGAAAGCAGACCCCACCCCCAGACCCTATCCAGTACTGGGAACTTTCTGACGGGTACAGCCAGGTCCCAAACAGGGGAATGGGACAGGAGGATCCCATTTCTGCACCCTTCTCCATGTGGGGGGCTGACACCAACATCCCTTGGGAGCTGAGAGTTCCCTGCCGTGGTGGACTGTGATCTGCCACGGGGACAGTGCAGCTGGTGGCATGTCTTTGCCACCTGCCTGGAGACAGATGGAAGAGCCCATATTAACACAGGACTTCCCAGTTCTCTGACCCATAGCTTGGGTGCTGGAACTTGTGCTTTTTTCAGGACAGTATTCCGCCATGCGTCCCACAGGACTTGGAGCAGTGCAGCAGGAGCTTCCCTCTGGATATGCAAGGCCTGAAATTCAAGTCAGGGATCCAGGAGGGGTGTGGGGGCCATAGGGAGAGATGAGAATAGTTTCAGCAGCAGGAGAGAGGCTCACAGGAGCTGCACTTGGGAGGAGCAAACTGAAATTAGGTGGCCTTAATAGGGGCAAAGGGTGCCTGTGAGTATCATACAGACTTTCTAAGTGCTGGGGATCTGGGAGTCTCATAATGTTTCTACTGTCTGCTACATCTTCTGCTTGTATTCACAAGTAGTTCTTATGCTGGATGTTGCAAGGACACATGCTGGAGGTGTGGAGTGAGTAGTGCTATGACACGGTGTGTTAGAGTCGCAGAATGGTTTTGGTTGGAAGGGACCTTTAGGGATTATCTCGTCCCATCCCCCTGCTGTGGGGTTTCACTAGATCAGATTGCTCAAAGTACTGACCTTGAACATTTCCAGTGATGGGTCATCTTCAACTTCTCTGGGCAACCTGCTCCAGTGTTTCACCACCATCATAAAAAATTCTTCCTTACATCCACCCTTCTTTCAGTGTAAAACTGTTGTCCCTTGTCCTGTCACTGCAGGCAAAAAATCTGGTAAAAAGTCTCTCTCAATCACTCTTATTAAACCCCCTTGTATATTAAAATGCTTCAAGAAGGTCTTTTGTTGTTGTAATCGCCCTCCAAGGAGCTGTGCCAGGCTGCAGGGCCTTCCCCATTAAGGTGAGCTCAAACAGCATTCAGGTGTTTCAGGAGGAGGATAAGAGGAGTTTCAGGCCCAGAGCAGCCCAAAGCCACGGTGTGCCCTGACCCTGCAGGATAGGGTAAAGCACCCCAGTGCCTATTGCAGCGAGCAGGATTTTTAAAGATGGGGGAATTGTTTATTTTGCTAAGTGAACTTGTTGAAGGGACACACCTGGCAGGGACAGTAGTGCATCTTTGCACGTCCCTGGCTTTGGGCTGGCTGTCCCATAGTGGCAAGGAGATGGTCAGGTCCGCCTGCAGCTGGGACCCTCCTGCCCTCGCTGTCTGCCTTTGGGGAGGTTGTTGCTTTGCAGCAGTGCAGGAAGGGCCCCGTCTCCCCTTGCTGTGCCCCGGTGGCTGTGGGGTTGTGTGGGGCAGCCTTGCTTCCAGCTGGCAGCGACCCGGCAGCGGCCAAGCAGGGCTGCGGGTGCAGTGCTGCAGGCAGGTTATTATTAGGAGTGGTGCATTGCAGGAGGGAGCAGGGGAGAAGGAGCCAGGCAGGAGATGAGCTGGGGAGAGGTTCGCAATGGATGGGTGCACGGGTTTGTCCCTTGTGGTGTGAATTGCTGTTTTCTCCTGCCTTTTAAGTTGGTGTTTATGTGACCTGCACTCGTCTTCCGTAGCGTTGGTGTGGAATGAACTCTTACCAGGATTTGCGGCTATGCTTTACGTCCCCAGCGAGTCTGGGCTATATAGAGACCCAGAGGGAGGCGGGGACCAAAAAAGAGGCAGTGCCATACTGAGAAAGATGCTGAAATTTTTTTCTTATGGTAGAAGGCGTTTTTGTCCCTGGGGAGGGAGGCTTTGTTTGAGCAGTTCCCATATAAGGGCAGTTCTACCTTTTAACTTTCTCTTTCCTGTTCCCTTCATCTCTCTTTCCCCAAAGGGATGGGAACACTCTTTGATTCCCCTTCTGGAGCTGTGGTATGGATCCAACACCAACACGAGGAGTGCACGCTTTTGTCCTTGTTTGAGTAAGGAGCAGTTTTGCTGGCTTTAAGAGTTTAGAAATTCACAAGCCAGAGCTCTCCCACGTCGTCAGAGTGTCCAGATACCCTGAGATAACAAATGTGAGGGCTTTTCATATGCTTTCTGGCCTCCTAGACCTTAGGATTTATTGTTCAAACTTGGTGTGGGTAAGTGAGAGGAGAGATTTTTCACATCCTAGTGCAGAGTCGCATTGTCTGTGTTGGTGCTTGCAGGCATTAAATAGAAACCAGAGCTCACAGCACCAGGAAGGGCCCAGCTCTGGTTGCTTTCCCAGAGTGGTCTTGCTTTCTCAGGAAAATCTGGCTCTCCCAGAAGAGCCAGGAGCTGGGTAAGAATGCAGCAGCCCTTCCCCATGCTGCTCCGCAGTGCATGCCAACCCCCCTGCTCCATGGGATCGTCATTTAGCCAAGAGCAGTACGGCTTGATGGCCTCCCAACAGACCGTGGGCTGGGCCAACACTGCAGCATGACCCAAGAGGTTGATCTCATGCAGTGAAATATAATATAATAATTGCACGGGGATGTGTCTTTGCACAGCAAGGCCAGGAGCCTTGCAGCTCCACTTTTTGCAAAGCTGCAGAGCCTAATACCCACTGGACAGCCTGGCATAAAGTGGCACAATCCATCCTGCTTCTTTGTGGGATGAAAGAGAGTTCTTTAATCCGACCTGTTATGTGGCAGTAGAGCCAAGGAGTCTTGTGCCCCTGCCTGGGCAGCGTGGCCTGGCACAGGGCAGCCCTCTGCATTGGGACAGGCAGAAGAGCAGCCCTTCATGCACACCGTGGTCGCTCACACTGTGAGCTGGTTTGGTGTCAAGATCAGGGTTTGTGCTTCTGGACAGCCTGAACTGCGACACTGCAGGCACACAGACGTTGCAAAAATGATGCAGATGGGGGCAACTCTGCGAGCTATTTGCAGACCTGTTGTTTGGTGTCGGAGCTGAACCTAATGTGACCCAGGGCTGTGGGGCTCGGGGGCAGATGGAGAGGCCAGTGGGCTGTGATGGGCCACGGGCCAGCCCTGGCGTGGCAGGACGTGTGGCGCAGCTGCCGTGCAGAGCCTGGGTCGGTGTCCCCAGCTCCCCCCTTCGCAGGGCGGGTGGCCATGGTGGGGCAGGATTTGTGGCGGGGGGGGCCAATGGGCTTGGCTTGGCAGCTGCCATGGCCTGAAAACAAGAGGCTGTGCATTCCTGGGCACGTTCTCCTTCCCGCCCCGGTGCTCTCATGCCCCGCTCTCGGATAGCTTTGGGGTGAGCAGCTGCCGCTCCGTCCTCTCCCTTTGGCAGCCAGCGAGGCGAGGCCGATGGGATCTGACCAGCATTTGTCTCCCTAGATGGGAAGAGGAGTATACAGTGCGTGTCCAGCTTCAGGACCGGGTGACTGAGCTGCAGGAGGTGAGCATCGCTGTTCCCCCTTCCCCTGCACCCCAGCTGCCCCACGCTGGTGCTGATTTGCACATCTCCCTCTCCCCGGCGCAGGAAGCCCAGGAGGCTGAAGCTTGCCAGGAGGAGCTGGCCATGAAGGTGGAACAGCTCAAGGCAGAGCTTGTTGTCTTCAAGGGACTGATGAGCAATGTGAGTCCCTAACCCCTCTCCAACCCCACAGCAGTGTCCTACCTGAGCGATGTGGCTGTGTAGAGTCAGCAGTTCCCTGGTGGGGCCTGTCCAGCACTGGCAGGGTTGGTCCTGGGCACAGTGAGCAAAGTAGGGATGTGGGAGCAGTCCTGTACCAGGGGGAAAGTGGGGGCACCAATTGCCATTTGTCTTGCCTAATGTTCCTCCTTTGTCCCCTTCCTGTGGTGCTGTGGGTTCAGAACATCACGGAGCTGGACACCAAGATCCAGGAGAAGGCCATGAAGGTGGACATGGACATCTGCCGTCGCATCGACATCACTGCCAAGCTGTGTGATGTGGCACAGCAGCGGAACTGCGAGGACATGATCAAGATGTTTCAGGTGAGAAGCGCCTGCTGCTGCTCCAAACTGAGCCACCAGCTCTGGGGAGGAGAGTTCCCAAAGGTGGTAGAAGAGTCAACACCAGCCCCCTGCTAGGGGAGACACTTGGTCACCCTCATCCTTGCTCCTTGTGGTCCCTTGCTTTCTGTCTCTCTTGGGAGGACCAGGCAAAAGGGCACAGAGAGGAGGTGGAAAGCTCCAGATGTTGCTTTGGACATCCAGAGTCCCCTCAACCTCTTGCTGACCTGTTGTGTTGGGCCCGGGGACCCCACAGTGATAGGGGAACAGCTGCAGGAGGGAGACTAGTTGCTCGAGCGTCTGTCTCTAACTCCATCTCTCTCCTTCCCCTTCCCCTCTCCGTCATCTTCTCTCTGTCTCTCTTCTCTGTCTCTGTCTCTTTTCTCTTTCTGGATGTTGCTGCCTTTTTGTCTCGCTCTTTGTCCCTACAGAAGCAACTGGTTAGTTCCATTCAGTTGAGAAATTTTACAAATTTTGATTTTTCTGTAAAAAAGGTCGGACTATAAATATTGACGTATTTCACCTTTTTCAGACTGTCTCTTTTTTCCTGCTTCTGTCACTATGTTTCCCTGTCTCTGGACTGGGGTGGTGGGTGATTTGAGTTTTTCTGCAGTAAAACCACATTGTTTTTTCTCATCAGATTCATAGATTCCATCTTTAGTTGCTTAGTTTTAATTTTAGAAAAAGCTAAAACCATGTTTTATCCATTGCACCCATCTTTAACCTAATCATAATGAGCCCATCTCTCTCTCTCTCTTTTCTTCCTGCCTTTCTTTCTGTCTTTCTCTCTTTCCCTGCCTTTCTGTCCCTCCACCGTTCCTTTCCCCTCCATCTCCTCCCAACTCCCCGCTCCTGACCTCGGACCCGGCCTCGTTTCTGTAGTCTCTGCACTTGTCTCCCGTTAAGGTCCCAGCCTCGGTGGGGCGGAAGCGGGAGCGCAAGCAGGTCAGCGACGAGGACACCTCGCTGTCAGAGAGCGATGCCTCCCGGAAGCCTGATGAGGAGGAGGAGGACGAGACCACAGCCATGAGTATCAATGAGGAAATGCAGAGGATGCTGAACCAGCTGTGAGTGCGGCTGCTGTGCATCTCTGCCCATGGTGTTGAGCCAGGCTCCAGGACCAGGCTCCCTGCTGGTCCTGGGATGGGGAGGGCTAGGGTGGTCTGTGGCTTCCCTTCCCAGGTGAGGGCAAGATGGGAGATGCTGCTGTGGAGTGTGTTCAACCTGTGCTCTGTGGCACAGTGGGACTGACACCCTGGGATACCTAAGCCTACCTCTTCCGAGAGTGAGAGCCGGTCCAACTCCCCTCCTCTTGCCCCCCTTCCCGACTTTTGGGAATCTGTGTCTGAATTTGCTGGCGCTCCTGACCATGAAGCCAGGCCCTTCCCCATCAGCTGTTGGGTTTGGGCACACCTGAGTTCACCCTGACCCCCAAGAGCTGCAGCCCTGCCCGTGAGCGGGGGCAAGGCTTTGGCACCGACACAGCCCCCTGCCTTGCTGTGGCTCTCCTGCTGAGTGCTGACATGGTGTTCCCTTGTGCCCAGGAGGGAATATGACTTTGAGGATGACTGTGACAGCCTCACGTGGGAGGAGACAGAAGAAACGCTGCTCCTCTGGGAGGACTTCTCCGGATATGCCATTGCAGCTGCAGAGGTGCAGGGGGAGGTAACGGTGGTGTCAGGGCCCTGAGGTCGCTTTGGGTTGGGATACTCGGTCCTGCCTGAGCCTGGGAAGATGCTCTCTCAAAGACCAGGTTTTAGCCTCTTTCCCTTTGCAGGCCTGTACAGATGCTTTCCTACCTTTTCTGCATGGATACATTACAGCATCCCTGTTGAGGTCTCCTTGTTAGAGATGGGCCAGGGACCTGTAGCCTGAGGGGTGTGCTGAGGGCAGGGTGCACACATGTGGGGAGAGCCACAGCCCTTCCAGAAGAGAAGACTTCCTCTGGCTGGGTGGGTCTCTGGTGATCCTTGCTCGTGTTTTCCAGCCCACATACCCACTGTGCAGCAAAAGTGCCCCAACAGAGGCACCGGTGCCTGGCCAAAGCCCTTATCATCCCAAACTTTGGCTCTTGGCAGTCCCCTGGGTATGTGTCATGCTCGGGAGTAGTCTGTGCTCTCCGAATCTTCAGTGCAGTGCTGGGCTTGTTCGGGTTGATGTGGACACTGCCCAGTGTGGCGAGTCCTGAGTCTCTCAAGTCTGTGCTGGCAAGACTGACTCATGTCTTATTTGTACTACATTGTATATGTTTCTTCCTCTTTTCTCAGTGCTGCCAGTTCTTTCTCTGATTTGTCTCTCTCTTGCCTTTGGTTCCTCATGTTGGATGCTTCCCTGCCTCTAAACCTGCTGTCTGCTCTCCTCAGCAGCAGGACGACAGCCTGGAGAAGGTGATCAAGGACACGGAGTCGCTGTTCAAGAGCCGTGAGAAGGAGTACCAGGAAACCATCGACCAAATAGAGGTGGGAGAAGGAGGAGATGGGGAGGACGTCAGAAGGGTGTGAAATGGGGGAGTGGGTCCCTGGGGAAGGGAAATACAATTCTGGAGCAGGTCACTGGTAATGTGGGCAACAGCCCTGGGTCTGTCTGTGTCCACCGCCCTGCACCACGTCCCCTGGGATCATCTCTGCACCATTTCCCTTGCGCAGCTGGAACTGGCCACAGCCAAGAACGACATGAACCGGCACCTCCACGAGTACATGGAAATGTGCAGCATGAAGCGAGGCTTGGATGTGCAGATGGAGACCTGCCGGCGGCTCATCACCCAGTCTGGGGACAGGTGAGCTTCAGCAGGAGAGCCGAGATACTCGTGCTCTGGGTCTGAAGCCAGGGTGGTGGTGAGAGGGAGCAGAAGGTGTGGGTAGTGCTCCCGCCCTGCCCTCATGGGGCACAGAGAGAGGGCAGTTCCCAGAGGCTGTTAGACTCCTGGCTGGCCTCCACACAGGTCCTGGTGCCACCTCTGCAGAAGGCAGGTGACACACAGGAGTCACTTTTGACAGGTGAAACCAGACACCCCCATGGAGAGAGGAGCTGCCATTGTGCAGGGACACTGTGTAAGTCCCCAAAGGCCTGTGGAGCTAGGGTGGCTCCAGGCTGGGGACCCCTCTGGTGGACTTTCACAGACCCTTAGCCATACATGCTTTGCCAGGGTCCTGGTGTGAACAGACCCCTCTAGCATCTCCCCCAGTTCTGCTTCATGCTCTTGATTGGTGTCCTCTAGACCACCCTCCCAGCACCCAGGGATTCCTGCAAGACCCACACATGCCCCAAGTAGCAAAAAGGGCACTTCAGCTTCTCTCTTCCTTGCTCTGGTGACCCCTGCCCACCCCAAACTGGGTCCTTTCCCTCCCCCTGGGCAATGCTGTGACTGCTGCCCTTTACTCTTCTCTGCAGAAAGTCTCCAGCCTTCACCCCGACCTCCAACAGTGAGTCAGCCCCGAATGAGGAGAGCGAGGAATCTGACCGTGATCCCCCCAGCGATGCTTCCATCAGATAATGAGGGGAAGCCCTGCTCCCTCAGACCCCCTTCCTGGCATGGGGGTGCCTGAATCACACCTGGGAGAGACTGTCAGGGACGTGGAACCGCTGGTAAACGTCTGTCACCCAGGCTCACTCCCATTTTGGGGTGCTTGGCAGATCCCACACACCCCCTCACCGGATACCTTGCAAATGGGAATAGCTAGATAGACCTGAGGGCCCTTGCCCGGGCTGCTCTGCCTTCAGCCCCTTCTCTATTCCCTTTCCCTGCTTTGGTTAAACCGTGGTTCAGGCAGGGAGGCTGCAAACCTGCCTTGGTGGCGTTCTGCAGGACCTGTTCCCAGGCGCCCCCAGACCCACCTCCTCTGGCCTCCGTCCTGGTACACCTCACCTGCCCCTGCCCTCCCTGTGCTACACGGAGCCGAACGAGAGCTGTACCTCCCTGCAAACTGGACCTGACACTGGTGCCAACTGGACCGAGCCCGGGGCTCTCCCTGTCCTTGCTGCTGGCTGGGCACCTGGCTGGTCCCCACTCCGTGCCAGGCACCCCGAGCCCTCCCACGCCTTCTCCAGGGCAGGAGCCGAGTCCCGCTCACTGTGCACTTTGCTTTGCCGCCCGTCGGCGATGCGCTCACGTCTGTGTTACGGGGGCGAGGTCATTAAATGGGACAATTTCCTTTTCTACAGCTTCGCTGGGTGTGGGCTCTCCCTGTGCTGCCGCGGGCGACGCGTGGCTTGAGGCGGGGCTGTCCTCCATCAGACCCCAAGCCCACGTCTGTGGGTCCCCCATGGGACAGTCCCATCCCTTGGGCGTGCCAGGTGGGACTGGCAGATGGGACAGTGGTGAGATCCCTGTTCTGAGAGCCACTGGCCCTCAACAGGCACTGGTGCTGCATGGGCTGCCTTGTTTTTAACCTGGAGTATCATCGATGCAGAGGCTAAGGGATTGGAAATGAACCTGATCCTGGCTTGTGACTTGTGAACCTTACTCTTCCTGTTGCCTGGTCTCCTCTGCCACACCAGGGCATCCCAGAGCACCTTCCTGCCTGCCCGCAGTCCCATATCCCACCTCACAATGGGGGATCCCCTGTCCCACCATCTCTTGTAGCATTTTCCTGGCTAGCTGCAGCACCTGCTCCTCTGGTTATGGTGATGGGAGGCTGGGGCCTGGCAGGGTGTCAGGAGGGAGCGAGCAACCTCCTGAGAGGCAGTGTGATCCAGAGAGGCACTGGGATCCAGAGGGGCAGTGGGATCACTGAGAAGTGGACACAGGCTACAAAGCCAAGGCAGGTGAAGCTCTGGAGAAAAAATGCTTCTCACTAAAGGTACTGAAGGGAGGAGAAAGTACATGGCAGCAGAGTTTTTGGATCATCTTCAGGATTAGGTATGGAAGATAAAATGGGGGCTGAGGGATGCAAGAGTTCCCCTCTGTAGGTTTGGCTTGGATTGCTGATGCTGCCAGGTGCTTGACCTGGGAGTGCTGTGGCATCCGTGCACCCCAGGACAGAGTGTCCATGTTTGGGCAGGGTGAGGTGCTCTGCCCGTGCCTGCAAGATGTTGTTAGGGCATGTGTTGGCATTTCAGCAGAGGCTGAGCTGGCTGGTTAGAGCTGGCAGGGAGGTGAGTTCCTGCAAATGTCAGGAAAATTGAGCAGGAAATAGGAAATCAGGACACAGGTGGAGCACTGCTGCTGCTGGGGAGTGGCATTTCCTCAGTCTTTGGTCTACTGTGGCTGGGCTCTGACTCCTGACTGCCATCTTCGCTCCTTGCAGGAAGTTTGGAAAGTGTTTCACGGGAGCAGCAGAGTCCTGGGAAGCAACAGAAGCCCTGTGGGTGTGCAGGTGGATGGGAGGTGTGTGCCTCAGTGCCTGCCATGGCCCTCACCTCCATGCCACCTTGCTCAACTGTTCCCATTTCTTTCCCTCTTCCTTCTTTATTTTTCTACCTAAAAGAGCTAAAGCCAGAGGAAATATTTTAATATTTCAGTCTTGGACTTTCAAGTGATGATGTCTCACATACAGTCGATCAGGGATCATTTCCTATCCTGCCTGGAGGCTCTTCTGTTTCACGTAAATCCCCTTTCCTGGAGGTGTCTTTGCAGTTTTCTGCTCTTTCTGTCCTGTGGAGAGTTCTGAGAGTGGCCGACAACTTCTGGCTTCCCCGGTGCACAATCCAGGATGTGCATACCTTTGCCTTGGTACTGCTTAAGGAACCCACAAGACTGCAGAGTACATACCCTGAGAGATTTCAAGCATGAAGCACAGAAAGACTGACATCTCTGCCTCGAGCAGTCATTGCCCAGAGGAGCAGCAAGTGCTGCCAGTGTCCCAGGACACTTGGAGATCCTGGTCCCACACTGCCTGCCAGGGCTCCATTTGCAGTGAAACTGAAATCTCTACCACCCACATGTTCAAGATGCTGTTCCCTTGTGAATTGTATCACCAGCAAGAGTCTCTGATCCCCCACAGGTTTGACGAGCCTCCGGGATCTCTCGGGCAGGATATGCGATGTGAATCCTTTGCCTCAGCAATTTCTCAGTGTGGGAAGCCAAGCCCAAGGCCTCTGGTGTTAGCTGGACCACCTACCTGTCCAGCAGTGGTGACCCACATCTTTGGTACTGGAGTGAGAGATGTGGTCCCTCCATCTACTGAATTCTTCTCTGTGGGCTCCTTTTCATTCTTTGCGAAGTATCTATCCTGCTTTTCTCCACCATGAGCCCTGCTGGGAACTGTGATGTCTAGGAACTACTCAGTGCTGTGTTGCTTCTTGAGTCCCTTAATGTCACCCCTTTTCCAGGACAACTCTTGGCAGTGCCTGCTCAGGAAGCAATATCAAGTCCTGTCTAGATCAGTGTCCGTGTATTAATGTGAATGTTTAATGTCCAAGAACAATCCAAGCACAGACTGAATGGGGTTCCATGGCAGGATGAATCTGGGCAGTCCCTCTGTCAGCATTCAACTCAGGACTGTGGCTGCTGAGCGCTGACCTCTTGAACATTTGTCCAAGACCATCATTTTAGGATCCTGCCTCTGGATTGGCAGTAAGACCTTCCCATTGAATATTTAGGCAGACTGGTTCATCAGTTTCTTACCCCTCAGAAGTCAATGTTGGCAGAGACTTACTTGGACAGCCTGGAATGGTGCTGGTGATTGCTCTGCCTTCTCCCTCCCCAGCATTTGGGTTTTTGTGTGCAGGTGAGGACAGGCACAACTTTCACTCTCAGCCACAGGAGTGGCACAAAAGCTCCCTTGAGGCAAGAGCTGTCCCTTTTGGGGTTGGGACAGACCCACTTGTGAGCATCCTGCCTCCATGAGGGACATGATCGGCCTTTGAGCTGGGGTGAGACACACAGGTCTCTGCCATGGCTGCTGCACTCCATGCTGCCTGTGCTGAGATCAGCCTCTTGGCAAAGGGCTTAGGCAGGCAGTGCCATCCATGCTGCAGAAGTGAGACCTGGCTCCTTATGGGAAATGTAAAAGGTGAGAAGGTTTTCACTAGAGGTGTCCCCCAAGTTCAGTACTGGGTCTATCATTGTTTAACTTACTCGTATCAGTGACTTGGATGAAGGGGAAATGCCTCCTCAGCAAGTTCATTGATCATACCAAGCTGGGGAAAGTGGCTGATACCCCAGAGGGCTGTGCAGCCCTGCAGAGGGACCTCGACAGGTTGGAGAGATGGGCAGAGAGGAACCTTCTGAAATTCAGCAAAGGCCAATGCAGGGTTCTGCACAAGGAGAGAAAGAACCCCATATACCAGCACAGGCTGGGGACTGACCTGCTGGACAGCAGCTCTTCAGAGAAGGACCTGGGAGTCCTGGTGGCCAAAAAGCTGTCCATGAGCCAGCAGTGTGTCCTGGTAGCCAAGAAGACCAATGGTGTCCTGGGCTGGATTAGGAAGAGCATTGCCAGTAGGGCAAGGGAGGCAATCCTGCCCCTCCACTCAGCCCTGGTGAGGCTTCTGCAGTGCTGTGTCCAGTTCTGAGACAAGAGAGAACTTGTCCAAGAGAGGAGAGACATGGAGCCACCTGGAGCAGGTCCAGCAGAGATCATTAGGTGAGGAAGCACCTCATGAGGAAAGGCTGAGGGAATTGGGTCTGTTCAGCCTTGAGAAGAGATGTCTGAGAGGGGACCTCATCAATGTCTATAGGTATCTGCAGGCTGGGTCAGAGGAAGGAGCCAGGCTCCTCTTCTTGGTGGTGCCAAGCACTGGGACAAGAGGCAATGGGCAGAAACTGGAACACTGGAAGTTCCACCTGAATAAAGGAAGAACTTTACTGTGTGGGTTGACTGACCACTGGAGCAGATTGCCCAGAGAAGTTGTGGAGTCTTCCTCACTAGAGATAATTCCAGAACCATCTGGAGGCAATCCTGTGCTATATGCTCTGGGATGACCCTGCTTTAGGAGAGAGGCTGGACCAGTTACTCCACTGGTAGTTCCTTCCAGCCTTACCCACTCTGGGATTCTGACCAGGCCCACTGAATTTCTTGATGAATACTAGCAGATAGTGCCACAGAGAGGCTGAGGAGCATCACTTTTCTTATGCCTGACCACACAAGTGTGGAATGGTGCTTACTTGCTTTAGAGGGTTCAGGAAACCTAACCACTAAGTAGCCTACATCTTCTTCCTTGTGTTAAGTGAATGTGCACCCTCCCTTCACTCATTCCTGGATCCCATCTTTTCTAGATCATATCATTGAAAGAGTCTGACTTGCCTTTTGAGTCAGTCAAGGTCCCATATTTTCCACCCAGCACCCTTCTCCTGGAGGTGCTTTTTTACTCATCCTGCATGACTTGCAGTTGTGTGAGTTAGCTGTTCCCCATATCAGGATTCCTTGAATGGACCTAAATGTGATGTTGACAGCCTTCACTGAGACACATTTGGATTCCCTGCTAACCTGTTTTATTATTGTGTTTATCAGGTTTGTTAGGCAAGAGTTAGGAGAGGACAAAGCTGCATAGAAAGTTGTTCTTGTTTCTAGGTTTGAGATGTGAGCTTGAACTTTCCTAAGCCTTATACTTTTGGCCACAGTCTTTATACATTTATGGTTGTTGTGTCTCAGATACGTGTGGCACAGGGTGTCCCAAAACTTGCACATGATCATCAAGTCGGTCAAGTACTCTGGCTACAGGTAAGAAACCTCCTTTCAAGAGGAGAGGTCAGAATTAGTGCAGAACAGAATGGAGTCTCATTGGGACTGCACCTGGATGATGCATGGACAGGCTCCTGAAAACATCTGGCAAGCCCCTGCACATAGTAATTTGATGCTAGGAGGGATGGTAAGGCAGCATGGAGAACTGGAAGGGCTGTAGTCAGCTTTAGGGAAACCCAGTCATTGCTTGATGTTCCAATGGATGTATGAGACTGTGAGGAGTGTTTTACATGCAAATCTTCTAAATGCTTGGGACAGAGCAAGGAGATGATGCTGTAGGTTGTCTGGTGGGTGATATATAGATGTCATAGCTTGGAGAGCAGCTGTAAGAGCTGGGCACTGAGATAACACTGTGGAAAAGGAGCTCAAGTGGCCACCAAAAGTCATCATGATCAAGTTGGACAAATGTCACAACAGATGGGACAAGGCGGAATTTTCAGCTTCGAGAGAAGACTGCATCTGGGCAAAGTGCAAGAGGAAATGGAAATCATCAGGGTAGGAAGAAATGTAATTAACTGATATTTTTAAGGGTCACAGCCACATGGTACAACTGCTAGATCAGTCTAACTTGTTGAATAAAGGAATAGGGAAGTGCCATTGTAAATTGGGTTTACAAGGTGTGTTAAAAGTCCTATTCACTCTAGAGCTGATAGCCAAACATGCTCTGATACACAATTTCATCAAAGCATTGCAGGGTCTTTTATATACTCCTGAATCCTCCCCAAAACACAGTGATTTATTTTGTAAGTACCTCCCTGCTTTGCTTGACAAGGAAAATTGTGTTGTCAGTGGGAGATTTTGGCTTGGGATACCAAAGAATATGCTGTGCTAGGAGGAATTTCTCATCAATTTACAAATGATGGCATGCCCAAGTAAGGCAGTGATTTTAGATGTCCTTATGACAGATGAAGATTGGGTAAAGATTGATGGTTGCCTAAGGATGAGGGATCAACCGAGAAACAAATTGAGACATGAGGCAGGACAAAATGTCACAGCTGAGAACTGTGTGGTGTTATGTAGCTTTTTCTTAGAGGGAAATAAGAGGCAGACCATGGAAAGAGCATTCAAAAAGCTGTGATTTAGTAACATAAGATAGCTTTCAGTGAGTGAACTTCCTTGAGTAAGTGGCCATGTGACAAAAGTACTTAGAAACAAGAATAACTAATAGAAATAATAATAAAACTTGACCTACATTAACAAAAATAAACCTTGTAAGAACTACAGCAACTGTGGTTAGGAGTAAAGGAATAGAGGGACAACAAAATACTGCAGCTGTATGAAAGGTCTTCAGCTGCTCATATCACCTCAAAAGAAAATAAGAATACCTGAATGTCTCAGGAACTAGCATGCTGTTTTAGTTATATTTAAAGAAAAATAAATCCTAACAGTAGTATTTTTTTAATTGGCTGAAATTGGGGAAAAAAATAATAAAAAAAGGAGAAGTACCGACCAGCTAAGTCTGTTCTGTATATGGAAAATGCAGAATGTGGTCAGAAGGGAGTGATGAAGCACTTTCCAGGCAGTTAGCAATAAGGAAGATCCTTGACAGGACCTCCAGATGAGCACTGTTACTGTTCCAGATGCAGATGACCTGGAGCACACTAATGTGGGGTGCATGGGGTGCTGCATGGATGAACAAGCCCCCATACAGAGCCTGAGGCTGCCTGGGGAGTTGGAGTGAGCAATGCTGAAAATAAAGCGCGGTGCTGTCGCTGTGCTCCCGCAAACCGTGTTTTGCAAAGCATGGTAACCTCCACACTGAGGAAAAAGCACTGCCTGCTGAAATCCGTGGTTTGCGAGGTCAGTTTTTAAAAGCATCAGGGAAGACATTTAAAGAAACGCCTGGGTGGATGGGCAAGCAAATGACGTCAGTGCTTAGTCTGACAGGGCATGGACAAAAGCCAATGAGAAACCAATGGAGGGGGGAGGAGGGGAGAAATCATGAAGGAATGGAAAAAAATCTGCAATTTAAGTAGTATTTATAGAAAGACAAGGAATTGACAGACAAAACAGATACCATTTTTGATGCTTAGAAATGATAGAGACTCTTAAAAGGAGTAAATATGTCAGTCAAAAGTACCAAGAGGCATTACAGAATATTTCTGAATAGGGTCAAAAGAGAGATTCTGTTGCCATATATATATATATAGCCATGCAAAGATACATCTGAGAGCAAGAAATAGTGACTGACCTTCCCTGGGACAACAAAAAGGTTGGAAAGACCTGGGGAACAGGGCTCATGTGCAATCATGTGCAAGTTCTCAGCCAGACACTGAAGATGCCTTTAAACATCTTTTATCCACGTGACATTGGTGTCTGTGTCCTTTGTCCTGCTTTGCATCAGAAATTGGAATAGATGGACCAAAGACTTTTAACCATTGTTCCAGGCTGGAAAAAAATGTTTTGAGAATGAAAAGTTTGGTTGCTTTGGTCCTTGAAAGAAAGCTGAGTGTTTTTTGCACAGTGCCTAAAGTCACTTCATCATGTTGGTCTACATGGCAGTTTAGTCAGGCTGATAAAGGCTTACGAGGAGTCTGAGAAGATGGGGAAGCTGGAGGCCTTTTAAGATTTGATGCTTGGTGTCCAGCACCTAAAGCAGTATCCAACTTGGCAACTAAAAAACTGGAGATTAGAAACATTACAAACCACCTTTTTTTTCCCCTTCTGTCCCAGGGCTCAGAGCAAGGTCAACGAAAGTTGCTCACTTGTTTGTTGGAGGTTTGGGCAATGTCAGAGGAGGGCTTTGAGACCTGCAATGTCAGAGCTGTGGCCCACACTACATGAAGTATTTCTTGCTTAACAAACTTGAATTTCACCCAGCATTTTAATAACCCAGTCACTTGGTCACAAGATCCTTCTGCACCTTTCCACAGGCTGATTCAGGGCTGAGTGCATTGGGTCGTTTTGTATAATGATCAAACCTTGGCACCCCATGCTCCAAATTATTCTGAAGGTGTTGACTGGTGGGGCAGATGGCGTCAGATGCTGTCCACTCACATCTTCTCTCAGTTGCCACTAGCCTTGCCACTAGTTTTCAGCCTGGACAGGATGGTCTTCCCTGTCCTAGGACAGTTCTTTGAAAGGTTTTTCCAGCCTGTTTTTTCCTAAATCCCATTGCTTTTCATCATGGTGGGGGGAGGGTTTGAGGTGAGTGGTGAATTACTTGCAACACAGTTACTTGTTCCTCCATTTCATGCTGAAGACCACCTGAGTCCAGCACATTGTTTGCTGCCCTTCATGTCACAGACACGTTCTCAAGTCCTGATGCTTCAGTTTTCAGTGGTGGCTTCGTCTCACTGCTGCTGAGGGAAATCTGTCTGGCAACACCCCAAAGCTCTTCTGAGGCAAAACATCAACTTTACTTTTCATTCATGGCCTTAAGCTTCCCACACCATCTTACAGCTTTTTGGCAGGTTTCTTATCTCCAAGATGCATTTGAAAGACATTTTTATTCTTCTTACTTTTCTGTTTGTCACAGAATCTCCTTTTGGGGGGGGGGTTATTAAGTTCCATTTACTAGTACTTATGAGTTTTTATTTTATTTTCATTCAACTACAGCTTCTACTTTTTGACAGCTGCCTTTTCAAATCTTATGCTGTAAAGTATAACCCAGCACTACTGTTCCTTCTAGGAACACTTAATTGAGAATAACTCTCTCAAGAAGATGATACTTCTGTAGTAAGGTAATATATGGAGGTAAGTCAGCTGTCCTAGAGTGAGAGCTCAGGGGAGTAAGTAACAAATTACTTGTTTTTGCAGCATGTACACAGGGTGATTGCCCAAAGGTAGGCAGCTTGGTTTTGATGAAATGTGAGTACTGCTAGAGCCTGCTGGGGTGTTTGCTTAGCCTAAGTCATGAACCTGCATTTTGTGAATGGCATCAGTTATGAAAGAAGTTGAAACATTACCCTTTAAGATGTTTGTCTTTTTTAATAGTGTCATAGCCTCTCAGAGACCTGTATCTCCTCTTCCTTTCCCTGGTCTTGTCAATTGCTTTGCTCAAAGACTGATTTACCTCAGAAGTGGATACAAGATGTTTTATATGTTTAAGACCTTTTTTCACTGTGCTTACACAATTATCATTTTGTTATGTTTTGGAGTGATTTTTCAAGTGAACTTAATTATTTTCCACATCTGCTCAAGCTGATTTTCACTAGATGGCATCTTCCTTAATGCTGAAGTTTCATGCTGACATCTCAACATGAAGGTGGTCTGAGGACCTTTCTTGGGGAAGCAATGCATGTTGCTAGAAGTCTGTGCAAATGCCAAGGAAGTATAAAATAATTTCTCTAAATGTTCAAAGTTACCATAAAACTAAATTTTCCTGTAACACCACTGCTAATTACCCTTAGCTGTGTTTAAAAATGGAGAATAAAAGGTGGAGCTTACCACCCCTAGAAATGGTTGGCTGCCCATCAGAGAAGCCGTCCCTTGGGTCGGCTGGAGAGCTTTCCCAGGCACATCCCTCTCCTGCAATGGCTCTGCACAGTGAGCCCTGGTGCCTGGCCAGCCAAGGGTGGCAGAGTCAACCCTTTAGCCAGGATCAGTGTCTTTCTGAATCTTCCCCTTGCAAGGTGCTCACAAACCAGAATGGATTCTGGCTTGCGACAGCTGCTCTTGGAGTTGGTTTGTCCCAGCAAAGTGGCACAATTGCTTTTCACTCCTTTGCTGAACGAGAGCCTCTTTATGTCTGCCTGAGCACCTGCCTTGCCTGACCAAGCATTTCTTTCTGCTTTCCTTAGAAATGCTATCAGAACAAACCTAGAGCTCCCCTCCTTGGGGGAAAACTCTTCTCCAGAGAGAAAAGTAGCTGCCACAGCAGATCTCCCATTTTTATCCCAGTATCATGCACAGTTATATATGTCAATTTTGCAAATTGATGAAAAAGAAAAAAATTACATGAGTTTTTTTTAGGTCAGGGTTGCAGTTCTCAGACAGGCTGGCCACTGAGCTACTTTCACCATCTGTCCAGGGGAGCCTTGCCGTGGTGCCATCTGCAGGCACAGTGTCTGGATACAAAATGAGGAGTTGGGAGAGCTGTGCATTTTAGGGAGGTTATATTAGAGAGAGGAAACCAAGCCCTCCAGGCAGTCCAAAAGCTGCATGACTTGTTTTCCACACTCACTCTCCCCATTTCCATACAGGACCAACCATGTTTTAAAGTGATTCCTGGCTTTCCACACCTCAGTACCATATCATTTCTCTAGGAATTTCAAGCAAGATTGTAAACCATTTGAAACGGTATTTTAAAACAGAGTTAACCTTTATTCAAGACATACCCAGCAACTGTTGGTCTAAGAGCACATTCTCTTCCTCCACCCCCAGGCTCTACGACTTTGCTCATTCCCAGAGCAATTTGATCTCAGGGTGGATAGGGCTCACACTTGTTAAATAACAAAAATTCTTTGCTTTACCAATTTTCAGGTAGCCTTATCTCAGTTAGGAAACATAAGGCTTTTTAGCAGAAAAAGTTGACTCATAGAAATATTCCAGCTTTTAGCTCAGTTCCAAATATGTTTTGCATGGGAAAACAGGACATCCATCCTTCCCCCCCCACCATGAGGTGTTTCAGTAGCCTCTGCAAGAGAGACACTGACTGGCACGCACACAAATATGCAGGCAGCAGCACACAGCACAACTATTCAAAGCACCCAAGCACAGCAATCAAGGACAGGATGGGACCAACCCAAGACTCATTTGGTAAGCCTGAGAGGTCTCCAGGCTATACAGTGCCCCGGCAGAAACCCAGCGCCACAGGAGAGCTGCCTCCAGTGAGCTCCAGCACCAGGCAGTTCTCACTTAACACCAGAGTTACCTAAAGCTCCCACAGGGCCATTTGTGGTGTAATCCAAGTATTTCTGCTGTCCCAAGGCTAGCAAGCTGCTCAGAGTCCCAGTTCCTATCCAGAGGCAGGTTATTCAACCTTCTTCTCTTTGCAATATAACTTTGAGTCATCGCCCTCTAGTCCAGCAAACATTTAATTCTTACGCAGCCCAGCTGCTGGAGATAAGCAGCTCCAGGAAACCATGTCCAGCATACCTTGATCCTGAGAGTTTAAGTCCTCCAGCTTATGTCCTTGCTGCATCCAGATCAGGGTCTAAAGTAGTTGGGGTCTGGACAACAGCTCCAACCATGCCTGCCAGGGAAAGAACACATCAGCCCTGAGATGCTAAATTAAGCTGCTAAAAATGGAGGGCCACGTGATATTGTGCAGTGCATCGCTTATCTGTCCTAGTGCTCACAGGTCATGGAAGGCTCCGTCCCTGCCCAGCAGCATTCATGCTTCCAGAACTAATGCAGGGAGGCAGAGGGCTGACACTCACCTTGCAGAGATTTGCTGCTCAGCAGCTTAACTGCAACTGCCCCTCCTTACGCACAGAATTAAGCCAGAATTAAGACTAGCCACCACCATGCCGACACCAGCCTCCCACACGTCCCTAGGCAGCTATTTCCTATCAGGCAAAGCCAATTCATTTCAAAAGGTAAAAGCAAATGAAATACCCTCCTAACACCAGAAGTATCTTCCTTGTCCCTCCCTAAGGCAGGTAAAGGAGAACTGATTTGTTTTTTGTGTCCCTTTACTAAACCAAGTGCAAGAGTCATCTGCTTGAGCACTTTTATTCTGCATACACCCATCAGACAAGCAAATCCAGAGCTAGGTGGATGGAGCCACCTTCTCCTGAGCTGCTTTCCCTCCTACCACACAGGAGGCTGTGGAGCACAGCCCAGCACCACACCTTGTTTTGGCTCAGGGGCTGGAGTCTGGGCTCTCCGATGTGGAACAAGCAGTTCAGCAGGCTGCACTCCCCAGCTCCTCACTGCAGCTGGTGGTGACTGTGCCATGCAGGCACCTGCAGCTGCTCATTACATACATACCCTCCCATCTCCCCCTGACAGACAGACAAGACTTTTCAGATGGTGATCACTTTTATTGATGTAAGGTGGTACACAAACAGATCAGTTTCTATCAGCCTCTCCACCTCCCCCAGGTTCGGGGAGAAGTTGGAGGAGTGGGGGAGACAAGGGAACAGAACTGGCCTCTCACTGCAGGATGCAGAGCTAAGCGGTGGTGAACAAGGGCAGGGGCTCCAACAAAGGAGAATCCTGCTTCCCTAGGCAGCAGGGGGGGGGCTGTGTGCTCGTCTTACTCCTTGGATGCCATATGGACCATCAAGTCCACAACACGGTTGCTGTATCCATATTCATTATCATACCTGGGGAGAGAACACAAGTGCTGTCAGGGCTGACCCATTTCTTGCACCCCTTCTTCCATTCTTCCTGCTTCTCTGCCCCATCCCACACAACTAAACTCCCATCTACTCTCCGAGGGAGAAAGGAGGCAGCTACACTAATTTCAGGTAAGAAACCATCTCACTATTGGAGACACTCTACACCACAGGGGTGTGTGGTGTAGAGTGGCTCCAACAGGACCCAAGTCTGTAACCTGTCCGTGCCATCCCCTGCAGCCCCCAGGGCTACACCTACCAGGAAACCAGCTTGACAAAATGGTCATTCAGTGCAATGCCAGCACCCGCATCAAAGGTGGAGGAATGGCTGTCACCATTGAAGTCACAGGAGACAACCTGAAACAGAAGAAATTGTAATGCATATGACTGCCCACAGCCAAGTGCCCAAACTGGGATCCTGGCAAAGCTGCTGCCAACAGTCTTTTAGAAAAATGAGGTGAGTGCCAATAACCATAGGCCAAGAGAGCAGGCATTCCTTACCTGGTCCTCTGTGTATGCCAGGATGCCCTTCAGGGGCCCATCAGCAGCAGCCTTCACTACTCTCTTGATGTCATCATACTTGGCCTGAGGAGAGACAGATGCAAGATGCTCAGATCCCAACTCACAAAATGTCCACCGGGGACAGGGGAGGGAGGAGACACACACAGGCACACCCCAGCAGGTGCTCTTTTCACAAGATCACATCTTCAGGACAAGATGGATGCAAAGAGGGTAATTCCAGGTGCAAGACAGCTTAGAGGAAGCAGGGGCAAACCTGGAAGTTGTTAGGACCTCATCTGCAACACTTACGGGTTTCTCCAGACGGCAGGTCAAGTCCACAACAGAGACGTTAGGGGTTGGCACACGGAAAGCCATTCCAGTAAGTTTCCTGTGAGAGACATCAGTTAGCAAGAACAGCATCTGGCACTCCTCTGCCAGCCTAGGAATGTTCTGCCTCCTCCTGAGAAGGAACAACACTCACCCGTTGAGCTCAGGAATGACTTTTCCCACAGCCTTAGCAGCTCCAGTAGACGCTGGAATAATGTTCTGAGCAGCACCTCTGCCATCTCTCCAGAGCTTCCCAGAGGGCCCATCCACTGTCTTCTGTGTGGCTGTGATGGCATGGACAGTGGTCTAAAGAAAGAGCACAGGACTAAGAACAGAGCCAATACTCTCCAAAAAGAATATCCCAGGTGACACAGGGAGGGATGCCTTCCCTCTCACACAAGGGGATCTGTGGATATGTCACCTTCCTCAGCACCAAGGTGCAGACCTACCATAAGACCCTCCACAATGCCAAAGTTGTCATGGATGACCTTGGCCAAGGGCGCCAGGCAGTTAGTAGTGCAGGAAGCATTGCTGGGGTAGAGAGATAAAGGCTCATCAGCCAGTGGCAACACATCTACTGAGGTGAAGTGAGATGCCTGACAGCTGGTGAGAGCTCCAGGCGAGAAAGTGGGTTCCTCTCCTTACCTGACAATTTTCAGAGACTTATCATACTTCTCATGGTTGACGCCCATCACAAACATGGGAGCATCAGCAGAGGGGGCAGAGATGATCACACGCTTGGCACCACCCTTCAGGTGAGCCTGGAGAGAGAGATAAAGAGATTACATAACTCAGGATCCTTACAAGCTTGCTTTTTCAAATCTCTTCCCTTCACAGCTCCATCTTGAGTAGCTCTGTACATGGGGATGTGCCCAACAGGCGGCAGCAGCACTATCCCTTCTCTCCCATGCCTCTGCGGCATACTCACCCCGGCCTTCTCCATGGTGGTAAAGACACCAGTGGACTCCACAACATATTCAGCACCAGCATCTGCCCACTTGATGTTGCTGGGGTCACGCCTAAGGAGGGAAAAAATTTTAAGAGCTGCTCCATGACACAACTGCTTTTAATCTCCAGAGGGGCAATAGGGAAAAAGACACTTACTCCTGGAAGATGGTGATAGCATTCCCATTAATCACAAGTTTCCCATTCTCAGCCTTGACAGTGCCCCGGAAGTGGCCATGAGTAGAGTCATATTTGAACATGTAAACCTAATAAAAAGAGGAGGAGTGGAAGGTCAGGCACCCAAGGCTGCCATCATCCTCTAATGCCCTGGGAAGCTACTAGAACAGATGCAGAGGAGCCTTACTCAGAAAGACCCAGAGGGGGCACTGCAAGGCAACTCACCATGTAGTTCAGATCAATGAAGGGATCGTTGATGGCCACCACTTGGACTTTGCCAGAGAGGACGGCAGCCCGGGTGACCAGACGGCCGATGCGGCCAAATCTGGAGAGAGAAAGACACGGGTGAGGAGGCGCAACAGGGAACCTGCCCAGCTGGGCATGGGAGGCAGTCCTTGGCAGCCTTCCCTAGGGATCATCCGCTGCTCCCTGCCCGGCAGGGTGGGAGGGAGCCCTGCAGCTTGTCCAAAGGCCAAGGCACCCCAGTTAAAGATTAAGAGCGACCCCCACCCCGGAAAGGTCAATCGCTAAATTTACTGAGAGCTCTGGGGATCCAGTTACTCCTCGGCCCAGCACGAGAAGGTCATATCCCCGGGGCCGCCATCGACACACGATCCACCGGGAGACCTTTTGGTGGGGGGCTGCGGGGATCCCCGAGAACTTGGGGGGGGTAAGAAATTGGGGCAGCCGTGCAACGGCAGCTCTTTCCGGGGTGAGTCACCCCGAATCCTAAGGGAAATGAGTCAGCAGAGCCGCTTTGCCCCGGGGGGCGCCGGCGGAGCGGGACCAGCGGGATTCAACCTCTCCCTCCTCCCCAAATCTTCCTCCGTGCCCTTGAGGCGACCTTGTCGCCCCCGCCTCCCGCCCCCATCCCAAATCCTTGCTGGTCCCGGCACTCACCCATTGACTCCGACTTTCACCACCATCTTTACTTGTTCGGGATGTTCCTGCGTGCAAAAACCACCGGTGAGGGCATGAGGGGAACCAGCAATACCCGCCCCTTGCAGCCGCGCCCGCACCGGGAGCCGTTAACGTCTCACCCGCTCCGAGGGGCGATGGCAGGGCGGGTATGGGGGGGGCGCGGAGAGCGCAAAAGGGGGGGGCCCGCGCGCCGAGATCGCCCCACCCCCCGGGGCGATCA
>VZTN01019905.1:72191-103618 GCA_013400515.1 Erpornis zantholeuca | reverse complement strand
AGCGGCGTCCTGCCTGCCTGCTCTCGCCCCGGCCGGGCCCCAGCACAGCGCCGGCACCACGGGGCGTCCCCGGTCCCGGCCCTTGCCCCGGCGGCTGGCAGGTGGTGGCCCCACAGCCTCCCCCTCTGCCCCCATCCCTTCGCTGTCAGTACGCCAAGTCTGCCCTGAACTTCTTCCCTGCCCGCTTGCTTGAACCCCTACTGTTGGCCCTCTCACCTTGGAGCCCTTCCAAAGCTAACACCCCAAACCACTAAAGGTCCCGATTCGGTCCAGTTTCAGCCCAAAGCAACCCCTGGGCATGGCCTTCCAGGCCCAATCTCCAGGTAGTGCCCACTTGCGACTGGCGAGGTTCTTGCGCCAGAGGGATGGACGGGCAGCTCTAGCCCCAGATGGGAGGAAGGGGAGATTGGAGGAGAGCAGCTGAGGACCAAAGCTGGACCCCTCCTTCGTGTCCTCTTCAGTCAGTGTGGACTCAGGCTCCAGGGGCAGCAATCGTGAAAGGAGCATCTGGGATAAACAGAGGAGAGTGGGGTGATGCCTATGCTTCTGGTGATAAGCCTTGTACCCCCTGGTACCCCACTGCCCACACCCTCCTTAGGGCTCAGGCAGAACATGAAGTGATGCCTGCCCACAGCACTGTGCCTATGACATTGCATGCAGACACAGGGAAGAGATTGACCAGCAGCTGCCACTGTCTGAAATGACTTTGCTGTCCAAAACAGCAGGCAGACTGCTGCTATGAGCTCTGCCTCCGGGCAGATTGCCCTGCTCTTGTAAAACCATACACACATCCTGCCCTGCCCCGGATTTGGAAGGTAACTGTCTTTAGTCCCTGCTCTTTTTGTGGATGCTGAGCACCTCTGTGTGCTCAGGCTGCTGTGCGGCATTTCATTTATTCCAGAGGGCTGCTGGGAAGGATGGGCCTGCTTCAAATACCTGCTGATAAAGATGAGGGAGAGGCAGGAGCAGAGCAGGTGTGAGGAAGGGGGAAATCCTCTGGAATCTGCTGGAAATCCTCTAGGTTAGCTGTGGTAACTGAAAATCTCCAGCACTGCTGGCAGACAAGGGTTGGGGGGGGTGTTGGGTGCAGTGGAGGCATGACATGGCTGCCCAGAGAAGCAGCCTGCGGGAGCCGTTCCACATCTGTCTCTCACATGGATGCTGAGCTAAGGCTGAAGATGCCCTTGTGCAGCTTTTAGCGGTAGCAAGTTAACTGAAGCGGACACAGGCATCCTCAGCAAGGAGAGAAAGTGGTGAGTCATAGCAGGATCAGTCTTGTGATTTTAGTTCATGTCCTGACTATTTCCCCATGGCTTTCCCAGGGTGATGTAAAGGCAAGGTGCTGGGGCTCAGGTTAGGGTTTGGGTAAGAGGGAACTGGCTAGATTTGAAAGCCAAAAATATTATTGCTGTAATTGCTGAGGATAAAAGATTTACTCAAGCGAAGAAGCCCTTAGCTGGCATCCTTACAGGGTTCTCGGCCTTAAAGAGGGTCTTTAAGGCATCTCTCCTATTGAGCTTAGGAGCAAAACTCCTGGCCTAACAGGATGCATCTTCCCTTTCAAACATCAGAACCAGGCACTGAACATGATGAGAGGCATGACTGCAATATCTGGTGGCTGCTGACACAGAGTGGTCTTAGAGATGACTAGGCTCTTCATTGTTAAAAGCTTTTGCAGAGGACTAAAAAGCTTTTTTCTGTTTCCTGTCTTGAAATGCTGGTGCTCCTTAGGGGCTGGGTTGTAAAGATAAAGTCACCCTTCAGAGCTGAGGCTGCTGAAGGGGAGAGTGCAACAAGAATAGACAGCAGCCTCCCTGTAGCAGGAATTTGGGATCACCTCTCATTCGAGGTTCAAACACAACCTCCCCTCCTCCTCCCCTCCTGAAACCAACCTCAGCTCTCTCCCAGTCCCTCCTACCTGTAGCCTCTGTCCTGGTAAGGACACAGTCTGAACACTGGCAGAGAGCAGAACCAAGAAGAGGAAGAATGAGCAAGGCCACGACTGAAGCCCCAGCATCTTCTTAGCCCAGGGCTGGTGGGAGGCAACGCAGGACTCGCAGCATCTGTGTCAGATGTGGTCCCTAGCTCCTCTCTGCCTTTATAGCTTTTGTTCTGGCAGGCAACTGGCCCCAGCTCCCTGCTGAACCACCCCCTGGAGCTCCTTAACCTTTCAGCCCTTTTGTCCAGGGTGATATATTTCAGGGTGAGCTCAGCAAGACCCCTTCCTCTAAAGAAAAAGGACACAAAGGTGTTTACTGAGTGTCTGGGAAGACAAATGTGAGCTGAGTTGCTGCTGTCCAGGACCTGGAGGTGTCTGTCAGGGTCAGGGATGGGGTCACACTTTGAAACACGTCCCAAAAGGAGGATATTGAAGGCTGCATTGTGTCAGAGTATTAAACATCCTCTCATAGGCAGAGTGCTGTTAATGCTATTTCTCTAATCAGTGTGAGCTTGAACTGCAGCTCAGCTAGAGGTAGGCACACTGCTGGCTGCACAGAGCAGACACAAATTCAGCTCTGTGACAACACAGGCTTTTGTTTTTAATATTTTTATTTTGGTGAGACAGTTGGGCTGGGAACGAAGAGCTCCTGCTGCAGAAGGTGGGTGAATTCCAATACTATACAGAATTTGTAGCAGTGACAGGAGTGTGGGTCTAGTACTACTGGGCATGTAATTTGCAGGTTTGTCCCAAGTCACCATCTGGAGGACTAAGCTGAGTTTCCAGAGGAACCGTCACAGAAAAGAGCTTGTTGAGACTTGGCTTGCACTTTCTCAAGCTCAGGCACACAATGGGAGCAGGACAGCAAGGAGCAGATTCCTACCTCCTAAATCTTCTGGCCATTAGTTCCCCCCACTTTGTTTACCTCTTCCATTTTACTGTAGTTTCTCACCAGCTGAACAAGGCAATGAGGTCACTGTTTGGAGATCAGGGTGCAGAAGTCAGCTTGAGTGTGAAGACAGAAAGTAATCAGCAAAGTTTGACAGGGGAGAGGAATGGGGGGACTGTACCCCAGTACAGGATTAGCAATGGGTGTGCTGGGAGAGTTTAACCCATTGTTTGGTACTGTTGCACGAAATAGTCGAGTCAGAACTTGACAGGACGTGTTCTGCTGTCTGCTTTTGTTTATTTTTTTCAAGGAAATAAGAAAATTGAATAGAAGTCTTCTGCAGAGATAATGAAAGTCACAGTTCAGATATTTCCTCTGTCTTTCCCTTCTTCCCTCCCTTTCTTTCTTCCAGCATTTTGCACTTGCAGATGCAGATTTGTGGGTCCATTTCTTCCCCGCCCAAGGAGACAAGGTTTTACGAACCATTTTGTATCCAGTCCATGGAAAGTGAGTAGGGCCTTCAGGCTGGAGCATTAATGCTAGAAGCAGAAGAGACTTTGCACAGGTGGGGCCGTCCAGTTTTGTTAGCTCCACCTGATGGCTGCGACCCGCTGATGGTGCTGTTTCCAGAGCGATGTGATGCTCTGGTGATCCTGTCTGGCATTCTCATCACCCTCTTACCTGGACCAGGACGTGGAGGGGCTCCTGAGGCCCCCACCGAGACATTTTGTGGGAAACAGGATTACTCTCATACCAGTCTTTCAATCTACAAAGCACAGGGGACTGCTGTAGTCACGGGACATGCTCCCCATGTAGGCGTTTGGATGTGGTGCCTGGGCACAAGAGGAATATGGGATGTGTGCACACAGCCAGCCCCTCCTTATGCTGGATGCTGGATATGGAGCTGCGTAGTATGAAAGTTTCAGAGGGATGGAAAAGAAGGGGAGGATGGGAAGTGAGCACATGTTCATGCTGCATGCCAGATGTCCCAGAGGATGCTGTTCTGTACTTCCCAGTCACATTTGGCCATCCAGAAACAGCTGAGTCAGTGTGTTTGAGCACTCCTGCTGCCGGCAGGATGGACGCAGGCAGGCGCAGCTCCGCTGGAATGCACAGGTTGCTTGAGTCAGTCAGTCCTTTCCTGAGTGAAAGGTAAGTGCAAAAGCAACCACACTTTGGTTTTGATACGAAATGTAGCAGCAATTTGATCTGGCATTCCTTGAATGGGGTGGCCCCCAAGATGCCCCCCCTCCATTCTTCTACTGCAAGAAGAATGCCAGAAATGCGTTTGCATCTGCTCCAAAATTCCAGTCCACTTGTGCAAAAACTGAGCCCTGTAGGTGGGCAGGCTCTGAGAACTCAAATGACAAGTGCCCTCCTTGGGTTCAGCAAGAGCTGGGGCTGGCAAGAAGGAAAGAGCCATTGCTCTCCCATATCAAGCAAGAAACTTCAGAGACTGTAGAAAATTTTCAAATTTTCTTGCAGATTCTTTGTAAGTTCTTGCAAATCCAGCAAAGCCTGGATAAAATGCAGGTGCTCAGTGACTCAGGTGCTGTGATGTTGCAGCTGCTCTGCGTCCCAGATCCTTGCTTGGACTGCAGTAGAACTGAATAGTTACTCTGACATGTCCTGGCAATGACTGTGAAGTGAAAAGGATTTGGCAGACGAGTCCCCGATTGCCCCAGTTTTTTCAGACTCAAATAGGTTATTGTCCTTCTTTCCTCTCTGATGCTAACAAGTTTGCTTTATAAAAACCCTTCCCCCTTGGATTCTGGGGCACTGACTCTAGAGCTCGCAACACCAGAAAAGTGGTCTCCTGCTGAATCACAAACAGCCTTCTACAAACAGTTGCTTATATAGGAAAGGAGCAACTGGAGACTGGGAGATCTGGGAACTGAGTGAAGTACCCTGCAGGAACACCCCTTGGCCCAAGGTGATAGAAAGGGATGATGGTTGCTGCAGGCTCTAGAAGCATACAATATTCACATTATTCCACTGGTGCCATTTGTAGCAGTTCAGAGCAACCATGGTCAGGAGTCCCTAGAGAATGGAAACACCCTTGATCTTGGCAGAGTAATCCCACTGCCTCAGGAGCAAAGGAGTGGGATTACTCCTTCAGCTGTGATTTCTGGTCATTGTGGTAGCCACCAAAATATGTATTTATAAGGAACAGAAGGGCAGCAAATATCTTCTTAAGGCTGTAGCCACTGTGTAGCTGCCCAAGCCCCTGTTGGGTTTTGCCTCATCTTTCCTCAGGACTTCCTTTATCCATGACACAGGACTGCTAATTCGTCCCATATCAGAAGAGGACAGTGAGGAGAGAAGGATGCTCCACCTGAACAACCTGCAGAAAGGAACCAATTGGAGCTCTCACTCATCAACTTTTCACTCTCACTTGCGCAGACAGCACAATGTCTGGGACTGAGCAAAGGACAGACTGCAAAGCAGTGAAGGAGCCAACGTGTCAGCCCCGTCACTGATTGCCAAACCCTCCTTTCAGAAAGGTGACTGTGTGGATCTCCTGAAGGAAAAAGTTCAACCACTTGTAGTGAAGAAGTATGGCCTGAAGGTGAGCCAATAGCTTTATGGCCACCTCACTTCCTCTATCCACCCATTCATATCTCCCCTACTGCCTCATTGTCAACATATTATCTCACATCTACGCAAGATTTATTGCTTGTAAAGCCTTGAGCCTGGGCAGACATCCATATATGCTGTCCTTTTCTTTTTTTAATCCCATATGTGAGTGTCATACCCTGTGGGTGGTGGGGAAATCACGTATGGTGTGCATGACTCTGTGTTGTATTTACTGTCAATGCTGTAGCTGCTGCCTCTGCCTCCTGGAGCCTTCACTGAATATTTTATCAGGAAGGAGGGGAGAGGGGCAATATTGCTGTAGCTTTCTGATCTTTGTATTTCACGTGATTGTCCTGTTGCTACTGGTGTGCGCTCTGGAGTTGGAGCCTAGCTCTATTAGTATATGGCTGTTGTGCTGGTGGCAAGCAGGCAGTTATTTTCACTGAGTCATGGGAATCAAGTGCGGTGTTTGCAAATACACCTGTCACCCCATCATTCCCCCCTTTACTTATTTCTGTAAGCATTTAACATGATTATGTCCATTCAGGTATCAGCATGAAAAGCCTATGCTCAGGTCAGCGCAAAACTGTGCACGTCCTAATGACTGTTTTTTTAAACAGGGATCAAAATAAGCTAGAGCAGCTGCTTCTGCAGCCAAGCCAGAAGGGAAGTGAGCAGCATGGTCTACTTGTTGGGTGAACCTAGGGTGACCACAACTGCAGAAACATGGTAGAGCCTCAGAGACAGAAACTGCAGATCTGCAGGAACCAGCAGAGGAGGAGGACCCTTTCCATTCCTGCCCAGCTGGTGACTAGTCTGCCTTCTAGGCAGCTGACAAGGTAGGAAGGAATAATTCTGTAATAAGAGCTCTAGGACAAATGCCAACTTCCCTCTAGACAGAAGGTTAAAGGTTATTTATGTGATTAACACAAAATCTAATTTAGGGCACTTCATGTTCACAGTGCAGGTTAAGGAGTGCCAGGAATGACTTGAAAACTGATGTGGCACTCCTGAAAGGAAAGAACATAAGTGCCAGTTTTACTTGAAATATAATTGGATTTGCAGCGACAACGCTCCAGGAAAGCAATGAGACAATCAAGGGTATCAGGATAGTTAGTAACTTATCAAACTAGTATTATTAAAAGTTAATTCTAAAGTTTTAGTGTTGGGTTGGTTTTGGTTTTATAACTTTTAAAAGATGTATTTTTTCTCTACAGACTTTGGATATTGTTTATTGAAGTGCTCTAGTCTAAGTTAGCCTTTCTCTTTCACCTCACACCCCAGTCCCTGAACTCTTCTTTGATGAGATATGTACAAGAAAAAGATGCACATACCTTCTCCTCACTTGGAGAGGAGTAAATCCTGCTTGGCTTTACAGGACAAGAGCTTCAAAAAGGATGAAATATAAAAGGGCCTAAACCCAGCACAGCCCCATTGGTCCTGTCTTAAAAGCTGAAGAGTGTAGTATAAGCACATACAAAATGAGAAAGGAATGAGCATTTTGTACTCTATGGGTAGTTTGGCTCTTCTTAGAAAGACTTTCTTCCAAAGATTTTTTTTTATTTTAGAGCAGCTTATTCTCATCTGCAAAGCCAGGGCAAAATCAATCCAAGTGGCAGCTATGTTCATCATCACTGCCTGTTGTTGTGAAGATATCAAAAGACAGGTTTGGAATTGCTTTAGCCTGGTGTTAACTTCCATTTTGTCCTCATTTAAAGCACTGTCATCATATGGGGTAGTTCAGACAAGAGAAGGAGACTGTTGCATAAAATGAGTTTTATTTTTAGTTAAAGACAGTGGCAGATGGTTTTCTCAGCGCAGCCGCCGGGCTGAAGATCTGGTGATGGGAGTTGTTTTGGTGGGATTTTCTTCCTCTCTTAATTCTGCCGATAGCTCTAAAGAGAGTATGACATGTCAATAACAATCACTCCACTACCTCGAGCAGAGAAATCTACAGGCAACCTCCACAGTGCTCTGAAGCCCATGACCAAATGGACATCCCTGTTGGGCCAAATGTGTAGTCCTTCATCCCCTTTCACCCTTAGAGCACACGTGTACAGTGCCTTACCATCCTCAGAGCTGTTCTCCTCGTCACTGGAGAAGGTAATGATGGCTTTTTTGCGTGGAGGGCGCTTTTGGGCACGCTTATGATTTTGGAGGGTGCGGGATGGGGGTGTGACAAAATCGTCATCTGTGTTGACTGGGCCCAGGGGCTGGCGGCGTGAACCTGTCAAGAAAAAGGGAAAATAAAAGAGAAAGGTAACAGCCTTCTGTCTGTAAGGGTGAGGAAAAGTCCCTAGGTGTCTCTGCTGGACTGCAGGATGGGGGAAGGCTGCAGTCTCACAAAAAGGAACATACTTCCTATTGGTTTCCGCTTGGCTGGCACTGGCATTGGAGTTTGACTACCATCCTGGCATGTCTCTGTTGATTCCAGTCCTCGGTTATGGGAGGCAGACAGCTTCTGCTCCAGCTCTTCAGCTAGAGCCTGAGAGATGTAAAAGAGTGGTGGAGGGGAAAAAGAAAAAGAGGAGGTGAGGGGAGAAAAGTATGACATCCATAGCAGAATTCCCACCAAGTTAAATAAATAAATAGATAAATTTCTAGGGGTGAGGAATAGTCTGGTTAAAATGGAAAACTGCAGGGCTTTCCAGTCACTCTATGTAAAAAGCAATCATTTTTCTGGCCTGGACCCTTGTCCCACATCCTTACTTTAGTCTCAGGTTTGACACCTGCTCTGTGGAATCGAGCCAGCACAGTTTGGAAACAATTGTAGACAGCTGGATCTTGGAGCTTGTCTGCAAAGCAGTCATAGTTGTCCTGCAGCTTGTGGAGGCCCCGTTCTGAGACTGGAAGCAGAGCAAGGCAGTGGGACAGATCCCGATACTGACGCTCAGTCCTGGGAAAGACAAAGATCACCATTAGCTCTTAAAAAAGGAGTGTGTGAGGACAAGCACATCTCACCCAGAACTAATGGCATTTCCTGAAGGTGCTTTTGCACTGCAGAACATGAGATTCAGGTTGTTCTGTTACAAGTCAGTGACAGGGTGCTGTGCCACACCACACACAACCACCACTGTATTCCATGACACTGACTTAGTGCCTGTTGGAAAAACATGAAGGCTCCACTGCTACAGTCATTTGTCTGAAAAGTATCAGAAGTTATTGCTGACCAGGAGGAAAAGACTCAGTGACATCAGGACTCCTTTTGAAGGGCCTTATTTCAACCACGTAACAAACCCACCCTGGCTGTTCATTTTTGCATGTTTGAGATGATCTCAAGCAGAAGCTGTATTTGATGTTCTCTCTCTTTCCTGGCTAGTTACATAAAGAAGGTCATATTCATTAAGTTATAAAGTCAACAAATAACAAATGCTGTATCAGAGAAGGACTACATTCAAATTCCAGAAAAAATTACTGGAATAAAACCAAAGGGAAAGAAAAAAAAAAAAAGGCAGCACATACTAACATCCCTAATGTAGATCACTGTGATGGAATGGGAGGCAAAGGAAAAAAAGATTTTTAATATACACAAAGCGAGGGCCCAAAGTCTGTCCTGCACATGCTGTCTCAGGATGCTCTGCTCAAACTCAGGGAGATGGAGAACAAAGCTGCAGCATCCAGGTGTTTCCACCTTTGAAGTCTGAATGACACCTGGAAAGTTGCTATGTTTAAAACTCCAGAAATGCTGAGGAGGGTGATGATGGCTGCAAAATCTTTTCTGATAAGCCCCTGTTTTAGCCTGGAGCAAGAGTCTTGCTCTAGCAGTACTTCAGTGTGCATCAAGCTGATCATCTTTGTGGTAAAGAAATATCAGGATATTCTCCTAAAGGCCCAACTTACACACAGATGGTTATTTACAAATGTGGTGAAGAACTCACCAGTGCTCCTGGGAGGCAACCTGGGAGAGAGGGACCACTCTCCACTCTTGCTCAGGAAACAAAATCCAAATATTTTGGGAAATATGCAACTCCCTGAGGCAGCTGAGCGGGTCACACGCCCAGGCACTGTGTACAAATGGCCAAGATAAGCAGATACAGCTTAAACCTCAAGGGCAAAGCCACAACAATGGAGCAGGAAAACCACAAGAATGGAGGAAAGCAGGGTACACCAAAGCCAGTGGAAGTTAAAATGAAGATATCCCACTGGAAGTACATAACAGCAGAGAAGATAAATTTCTATTATCCTTCTTCTTGGAAGGAAAAAACCAAAAGTGTACACCTGGGTCAGTGAGGTTCTAGCTTGGGGAAAAGGAGAAAAACAGCAAAAAAACCCCAAAACCCAGAAAGGAAAATGATATACCAGATTCACAGTGTGGGTCCTGCATTCTGTACTCTGTAATCGGCACAATGGGCAAGGTATGCACACCTTGGAGCCAGAGCAGAGCAAAAGCCAAAGTGTATGGTGGCACAAGCCCTAAAGTAAAATAAGTGTTCAGGTCTTTTTAGGAGAAGGTACTTAAAAAAAAGAAAGTGACTTAATCCAAGTGATGCCATTTTGCCATGTGAAGAATATAATGGGAACCTGTTAGAACCATGACATACAAGCTCATTTCTTCTAAAATTTCCTGAGAAGCAGAAGCCCTTGGCAGGAAAATGAAGATTACAACCCACCTGGCAGTCCGGAATCTCTGACAAAGTTTCTCCACCAAGCTCTCTGTTTGTTTGTCTTTTGTAATATATGAGAACAGATGTCTGCAAGGAGGAAAAAAGTGCAAAAGTTCAGAGCTCATAGAGAAATTCCCAATTCAGGTAGGAGGGGTGCTGAAAAGGCAACAGTGCTGACTTCTAATCTGCTCCTCCCATCCAGTTTTAAGAGCATGTCTGCAGGGGCTGCAATCTCATCACTTCACAAATTGCACTGACAGACTGGTTTGTCTGACAAGCAGACCTTGAGGGGAGCACTGTGGCATGCAGTATTTTTTCCCCCCTCAAAACCATGCTTGTGACTTTTTCATTACTAATTTGCTGGAAGTGTCTTGTTGCATTTTGGATCAATGAAAAAGTGAGCATTCCTTTGCACTAAAATGGGAACAAAGCCTAACAGAATTTAAATGCTAACCAAATCCCATTTTTACTTAGCTTCTTGAGGAATAGATACCTGGACTTTAGCCCAGTTAAGTACTTGTGCATTTTGCACTATGTCCTCTTAGAAATCACTGAATAACTTCTATTTATTAAGAAGGTCCTGCTGCCCTCCCTTTTTCTTGTACCAACATTTCTGTTAACTTTATCTCAGTCAGGTTGCCACTGGCCTTGATATAATTCTTCTAAAGCACTTCCTTGTTCAGTCTTTGTTATGTCTACAACCACCACACTGAGCTGCTTTTCTAAGATACAGAGACAGCATTCTCAAGAGTCCTCCCTTTGCATTTGTTCCAGCATCAATTCATCTTTAACTTAAGTGACCAGAACTGTGGCAGCACTCCAGGCAAGGTCTCACCAGCACTGCCAAAGCTTCTCTATACCAGAAAAAACTGGGCTGCTAAAGCAGGAGGTAGAATGCACCTCTAACTTTAGTCATACCTTTACAGAAGAGGTTAAACAACTTCTAAACATTCAACCTAATATTTTGTTCTGCTAGTTTCCATCTCAGTTTTTATCCCTGTAACTCTCTCACATTCTCTAAAGTTAGTCCTTTAACAGTGATGGTCTCCCCACTATCCCTATCTTTTTTACACCTCCCTATTCTCCAGTTTGGCAAGTATCCCTGGAGCATAAGGCACTGCTTCATACCTAGCCTGTGCTTTTTTCCACCATGGTTTCCAAGTTAAACCTGATCCTCTCCACAATGTAAGCAGTTCATATGCTGCATGGGGAAATAGTTCCATTTCAACTGCAAATTCTCTTATTTTCCTATTTAAACAATATGTGGTGTGTTAACTGGTGATCAGGTCTTTAAAATTAATTATCCTTACATTAATTTGATACCTGTCTACTTTGTTAAATCAACACTGCCTCTTCTCTTATTTGCCAGACACCTCCAGTTCTCTCCGTTTATGTTGTTGGAAGTGTAAAAAAGTCTATCTTACACCTTTCTTAACACCACCAATCACACTTTAATGCAATTGCTACACTTATTATGCTCTATGTCTGTGGTAACACCTCCAGTTTGACATTAATTAAAAACAGTACTGAGAATTCCAAAATAATTTTGAGTTTTTCCACATGCTGCCTCTTGTCTCCCTGTGATGGTTTGCTTCACTTCAGACATTAACTTACACTTCTGTGTGTGCTGTCAGGAGCCACAAGCTATATTTCCCAGTATTTCACATTACCCTCCTTAATTAAAGCTGAAGCAAAATATCCATCTACTTTTGCCACCATAAATTAACTTCAGTCTCAATTACACCCTCACAAATAGACCTTTTCTGTGTCTTGCAGTTCCTATCTATCCAAAATCCCATCCCTCTTCCTAAATGCACTGGATTCTCATAGATAGAAAGACTAGTTGAAAAATCATGGGAGATTTTATTGTTCCTCTCTTCAGCCACAGCAATACTTTTGTCTAACAATCTATAACCCATAGAGATTCAAATGACTCAGAAAAACCCTCATGTGGCTAAGTTTCAGAAATGAGAGGAAAATTTCTGTACTTTACCAATAAAAACATTATTAGTGCTGTCTATGAACAACCAATAACCTCAGATTGAAATATTCCAATATCTCTACACTCCAGAGTCAGGCCTTCTAGAAAAAAAACAAAACGAAACCGAAAAAAACCTCACACAAAACAAACCACCAGAAAGCCACCCCAGACCCAAACCTGTTACTATAACTACAACTTTACTAAAACTGCTTACAAAACTCCAGCAGCTACCAAAATGACAAAGGCAGCAGAATCTTTAAAATCTGTTGTGTTTTCCTAATGTTGCTTATCCATGTTCCCATGCGTAAAACCAACTATTTTCCTTTTCTAGAGGGAAAGTAATTTTCAGTTAGTGGCAACTCTTTATAGAGTCTCTCCTCATCCCCAACTATGTGGCTTTAAAATCAATTCCCCTCAGCATGACCATTTCCAGTACAGACTAAAAAAGTCAGATCAAAGAGAGCAACTGAAAAAGCATTTTGTACATGTCAGTGTAGTTTTTCTTTCCTTGGTATCGTGCCCCCTTTGCATAAACATAGTCCTGGCAATAAGAGATGTATTTAACCTCAGAATACCTCATAATAGTGTGGAAGGATTCCTCCTCTATGCCGCTGCTAGGATCCGAGAGATGACTGATGATGTCTGGAAGCAGGTTATAGACAGCATTACCCTGTGCCGAACACAAGTTTCTACATGAGATACAGAATTATAAAGCATAATTTGAGTCAAGCCAAATAAGCTGCCCGCTTAAAATGACCTCCTTTCTCTCCATCCCAAATCTACTGACTGAAAGCATCAGCTTTTTGAAATGAGCTCTACGCAGCCAGCCAAACCTATCCAGGACTTTTTGGCTGGGGGGAAAAAACTCAGCCAACCAACAAGCTAAACACTGCACCTCAGCTCAGCTCTTTGGCAGACTTGGATGCAGTTTCTTTGCTTTCCAACCTTGTCACAACCCAACAAAAAAAGCTTTATGATAATGGAAACATGGAACTGCTTCCCATCTTGCCTGAAAAGGTCCAATCCACATTCTCTTTCCCACTGCTTATACATAGCTTTGTCACACATGATGCAGGGATAGGAAGTCAGTGCTGTCAGGTGGCGAGCTCTGCTTTAACAAAGCAAACCAAGACAGAAAAGCCCCAGTGTCACTGCAGCATCTCAGGCAGTAAATCTCAAACTCTGAAGGGCCCATGTGAGCCTACACATGGAATGGACAGTGTACAGGGGGTAATGTTGCTGCTCTTGTTCTTACCTGCTTGGGCAGAAACTGCTACAATTTAAGTATCTCAGTGTCCCAGAGCCAAGAACAACTCAGTGCATTGCCTGAGCCATAAGGTCAGGAAACTCTGCTGCAAGGCCTAAAGGTGAGCTACAGAAAACTGTTCCCAACCCTGTGCTGGGCACACACAAGCAAGCAAAGGGTAAAGGCAGCAGTTTGGAGCCTTCTGGTACGAATGGATGGGGTCAAATTCAGCAACATCAGGCAGGGATGAAGCAAAACTTGTATTGCAAAATTTCTTTTAACTACCCTTATTAAGTCCACAGAGAGACAGAACGATGGCTCTACACCATTAACACACCTTCTCCAGGACTTATGTAATTGATCCAGCCTCCAACAGCCCTTCCCTGCTCTTGTGAAATAAGGTCCCTGAGCATCCACTTGCCTTGCTGGCGAGTTCACCGAAGAAGTTCTGAGCCACTCCCACAATTGCCTCCTCTGGGTCTATGAGCAGAGCTGCCATTTCACTCACTTGGCCCTTCACCTTTACCATGTCTTTGAGGATGAGATGAGTCATCACCAGCCCAGCCGTCTGCCTCACGCTGGGGCAGGGGTCCCGCAACCTGACAGGAGCAGAAAGCAGCGAGGGAGTGTCTCTGAGTTATTGGTACTCATGACAGCCTATTCCACAGCCCAGGGCTCTGAAGTCCCTGCACCAACATCTTCAAATTTGCTTTCTTGGGTCATTCTCACCTTCTGGGGCCTGGTGTCACCCCTTCCACAGGGTTTTCATCACAAGGCCTCTCCCAACAAAGAGTGTAGCATTACCTGGCATAGAGATGTGACGTCCAAGGCTCCACTAGGTTGGGAAAGCGGATGGCCAGATCTCCTGCTGCAATAATGAGGTTGGATCTCACACCAGGCAGAGTGGACTTCTCCATCATTGTAAACAGCAGACGCAAGTGGGAGTCACAGAACTCAGAGCTAACAAGACAGGGTACAGGAAAGAAGGGATAGATAGCAAAATTCCATCTCTCAGAGAGCAGAGAAAAAAAACAGTTAAAAAAAAGCAATCTATAAACGCTCTTCTGTGTTTGTTCTTTCCTTGGGAAAGGAATTGCAACATTTGCTTGTGCTTTAGTACTGGGAAGGCTGGGAAAAGAACTCTGGCTTGGCTCAGCAGTACCTGATCATGCAGACTTTGCCAAGAGCGAGGGCTGCGGCAGCTGACAGCGCTGGGTCACTGTACAGTCCAGGGTTGTTGCAGATCTTGAGCACCAGTGGAACAAAGGCGGAGAACAGGTGCTTCCCTAGAGTGGGGATAAAGACAGTGAGCATGAGAGCACTGTTTGTGCATCCTCCTTTAAGAACAATGACTCCATTTATTCCAGAGCTGCTGCAAACTACAGTTACTGGTTGACTCACTTTCACCACTGAACAACCACCTCCAGAAAGGCAGAGCCAAGAGACAGACAGCCTACATGGAAACCGACACCATGGAAAATAACAGTGCTCCCTTCCAAAGGAAACAGCCTTTCTCCTTCAGGATGTTACCCACCGTACCTGCTCTTTCACACAGGCAGGCAGAGCCAGTATTCCTTGGTGGCAGCCACTTACCATCTAGTAGTTCCGTCTCACAAATACTGCGGATGAGCTCAGCCTCGGTGTCATCGGCTGTGGCTCCCACAAGGCCCAGCTCCTCCTCCATAGTGGTCTCATTCCCTGTGCTCTGTGCAGAGAGGAGATTGTAAGAAAGATGGTAGGCAACAATAACCTCTTCCTTCTCAGTGTTCTCTTCTCTCAGGTGTGAAGTATATGCATATATATATATATATATATACACATATATATGCAGCTGCACAACTAGAGTGGGGAACAGACTGACACAGAGCTTAATAACCCACTTTCCCCCAAGGACTAAATGAAGCTGTGAAGGATAGCCCAGGATTTGCCAGTCCACATGCCACAGAACACTGGTCACAGGATCACATAGTATGGTTGAAAGGGACCACAGTGGATCATCAGGTCCAGCATTCCTACTCCAGCAGGGTCTTCCTAGAGCAAATTGCACAGGAATGTGTCCAGATGGTTCTTGAGTATCTCAACTGAGGGAGACTCTACAACCTCTCTGGGCAACCTGTTCCAGTGCTTGGTCACCCCCAGAGTAAAGACGTTCATCCTCATATTCAGGTGGAACTTCCTGTGCATTGGTTTCTTCCCCCTTGCCTCATGTCCTAGTGCTTGGCACCACCAAGAACAGCCTGTCTCCATCCTCTTGATACCCCCTCTTCAAATACTTACAGACACTGAGGTCCCCTCTAAGTCTTGAGGCTGTTTAAGAGAGCCAGCTCCCTCAGCCCTTCCTTCTAAGAGAGATACTCCAGTCACTTAATCATCTTTATTGCCCTCCACTGGACCTGCTCCAGGAGTTCTGTGTCTCTCTTGTACTGAACAGCCCAGAATGTAAAGCTTAAACTACTGACACTATTAAGGTAAGACAGACCTAGGAGACATCCAGCATCAGTGTGTGAGTCCTGCATAACTTAAGGGACATTCAAATCCTAAAATGGTCAAAGTAGCCTTTGAATTGCTGGCCTTGTAAGACAGATTATGGAAAACCTTATAGCAAATAAAAAGCAACACAAGGGAAGAAGAAAAATGGACATTGCAGTTGGGACCAAATCTGTATCCAACTGCTACTTCTTGGAAAATCTCAGAGTAACCTCCTCTTGTGTGGAAAATGGGAGTGACACTGATAAGCAGGTAGATGAGGAAACGAACTACAAATTTCTCTGTAGACTTAGCAGTATAAGCATCTAATAAGAGACTGGATACCTAGATGGACACAACATTTTTCTCATTCTTACCTGAGAAAGTCAGCCTCATTACACTCTCTGGAAAATGCTCTAAGGTAGACTTAACCAAACAGGGCATTTGTAGCATCCAAATCACATTAGAAAGACTACTATTAAACCTTCATTATTACTACCTAACAGAGGATAGGACTCTCAAATCTTCTGAACTGGGGTTCAAGCAAGCTTTTTTCCCAGAACTCAGGGCACAAATGGATGTTCTTCACCACTACTGCAGCAATTGCAAAAGATTGCACCGGTAAGAAAGAAGGTGATAAGTGAAACAGGAATGTTTGCCTTGAAGCAGGAGGATAAGCATGGCCAAGACATCATACTTCACTCCTTCCCCTCTGCCTCTTCAAAACTCAAGACCAGTGTGGGAGTTTTACTGAGTAGGAAAATTCAAGGACCTCAGCTCCTCTGGTGAATCCTGACCAATAGGTGTCTTTTTCTATTCCTGAAGCACACATTGCCCTAGACCTTACCCAACCTCATGCATTCTCGAGAAGTTTGCTGTAGGTGGGATACTAGAAGAGCTGCCCATAGATAAAACCCCCTTGGTTCTCACCTGGGGTCTCTGCTTCTTTGTGCTGGTGTCAGATTGCTTCTTGGTCTTCTCCTCTTTGAGCATGCGGCGTCTGCGTAGCTCTGCACTCACCGACACTTCCAGATATGCTACCTGCTGCAGTGCCACCTGTCCCACAAGGGACACCAGGTGCAGCAGCACAAATGTGGGTAGACTGCCAGCACCATCAGACACTCTGCTTGGAGAATCCCCTGCATCTAAAGGAGAAAAATTACCACAGTTCAATGTTGATCTAGACCTCCTCCCCATCAGTTAGTGCCAAGCCTCACCATATAACCCATTTCCACCCTCTGCAGACTCCTTCACAGCACTTGCACCCTCCCATGCCAACACTTCCACCAGCCCCTCAGCTCTGTTCTCCTACAGTTACTCTAGGCCACCCAAAGCAGCACTGGAAACCATAGGTACAGATTTCCTTCACCAGCTTTTTGCTCACCAGCTTTCTGCTTATCAGCCTCCTGCAGCATCTCCAGAGCTTGCTGACTGCACACATGCAGGATGTCAGCACAGATCTCCTCTGCCCCTTCTGCCAGCTGGTAGATGAGTGTTACTGCTGCCTCCATGAAGGGGATCCAGTGACTGCTCGGCTGGGTGAAGCCTGATGAAAAGAGGGAGCAATGTACCACACATACCAGTGACAACACAGGCAGTCTCACAGCCCAACCCCATCTCCTCCACACCTCCTGCTGACTTGAGCTTACCTTTACTCACAGTCTCACTCAGACAACCAAAGAGCATGTGGTCCTGTGGCAGTCGAAAAGGGGCACTGTTCTTCTCCAGTGCTGGCTGCAGAGACAGCAAGTGAGTTATTCCCATGAGAGCAGCACATGCCCTTCCCAGTACTTAACCTTGCTGTGGGCACAATGTTAATCAAACCCATGCCAGGCCCATGCCAGAGACATCCAGTATTGCTCTGCAGCTAAACATGCAGCAGGGACATTAGTGTCAGTTGTGACAGCATGGTGACAACACTGGGTGCATTTAAAGCTTAGCCAAATTATGATCCCAAACCAACCCAGATGGTTACACAATCTCACCTTAAATCAAAATAACTCTTTTGAAATCTCAAAAGGATTAATTTTAAGGATGTTATTATTTAATCCTTCTCCAGAATGAATGAAGAGGGAAACCTTGGAGCATCTTACAGTCATCAACAGTAAGTCAACTTGCCTTGGAGTACTCCAGAACCATAAGGGTTTGTTTAAAAGCAAAATACCATCAGTGGAAATGACAGAGGATAGGTCTGGATCCAAGACCACCTCACACTTAGGTTGTTGCATAATCTGTATCAGTCACACCACATTATAGGTTGGGAGTAAGATAACCTAGAGAACTACTAAACCAAGTATGACAATATCTGAGATATCCCAGCACACCTGTGTCTGCCTCATGAATATATACTTGATCAAAACAGAATTTACTTGAGGATTTACCAGCTTCCAGTACCTTGAAACAAAAATTCCTGATTCACCACAATCCTGTCTTCCGTACTGAATTTCTGGTTGGGAGGACGGGTGGGATTAGAAGAGCTACTACCAGTTAGACAGTCAAATATTTTCAGTTCAGCCCCTTTTCACATACAAGCTTAACTGCAGACTTAGGTCCACCAAAAATTGATTTACAGCCATCTTTATAACATTTAAGAATGTTGTGATACACATTAACTCATGAAGTTCATGCAGCAGCACCCCCAGTGGAAGGGGCTGTCACAGAACAATGCTGCTCTGTGAAGGAGGGCTGCTTTTGTGCTATAAGAATGCCTCAAATGTTTGAGTCAAAAAAAGTTATTTTTTTAAGTGCATTAAAAAAAAAAAAAAAGTATAAATTGTTTCCCAGGGAAAGAAGCCATCAACCATCGTGTTGTTCTAAATACAACATGGACAGGTTTGAAAACCTTTCATGTTTTATATTCTGCTGTACAGCTGACAACTCCTGAATACCAATTAATAGGGAGGGCAAAAGAATCACACCACCAGAAAACATCAGTAGAGGAAAGGGCTTCATGGTTGAGAAAACACAAATCAGTTTAGAATTGGGAGTCTGAAGAAGAGAATTGAAAGGAAAACATATTTTCTTGTGCACTGAACTCTTTACTAATTGAATTCAGCCTGTTGCCTAATGAAAATTCTTTTATTACATGTTCACTGATGTGTGCTAAGCTTTCCAGACAGTGCTGCTGAATGGTCTCAACCTACTTAATTTCAAAATATGTAAAAATTTAATTACCTCTCTCTCTTCTTCCATACAAACCATTATCCCCCTTTCTTTGTTTCTGGATGACCTTAAGAACAAACCCAGAGCCTTACCTTAGGGTTACCGGCAAGCTTGGAAATAACATTGCACACTTCTTGAGGCAGCCTGTAGTCTTCACATGCCTTCTCAGACAGTCCCACTGTCACCAAGATGTCCAGGTTGCTTCCTATGATCTCTGGCTTCCCTCTGTGGAATGGAAGGGATGACGGTATCACATGAGGTGCTCCTGAAAGTTTACAAAAGTATGGAAAACCAAGAAAAATATTCCTTGTGCCTTGTGGAAGGGAGTGGTTTGAATAAGAGGGAAAAAAATAAAACCCATCCAACGACTCAAGACACAACTAGAGCAGCAGCAAGCAATATTCCATAGAAGCCAGTATAATCCACTCTCCACTAGGAGACTAGTTTCTCCAAAGTGATCAACACTTCTTTGGAAATAAAGAAGATTCTTGACTCTTCTTTCTTATCAGAAAGGACCAAAACTTATAAGGGTAAGAAACACAAAAATGTTGGAAAGTAGAAAAGAGTCCAGGAGCTCAGGACTTATGAGAGACACTATTTCTTCCCCTGCTGCAGGAAACAAACCAAACCAACATCATCCATAAAAAAACCCAATCCCACATCTGCACCCACCCATTCCCCTTCTGCCTGCGAAAGAACTTTAGGATCATCACTATGCAGGCCTGTTTCTGACTAAGGAAAGACTGAATCAAGAACTGCAAGAAGAGCAGGTAAGTTGAATGCCAAAGGGTTACTGGGCTGGGAAGCTGAGGAAGTGAAAAACTTTTAGTACAGATACATTCTTTTTACCCCCTGAAAGTGAAACAAATTCATTTTTCTTCATGCTACAGGCTTCAGACATCCCTACTCAGCAGCTTCTCACTGTTATCCAAACACAGACAAAGCTGCAGAGCTGTGACACTGTAAACTCTGAGAAAGGATGGACATTAAGAACACAAGGAAAATAATCTCATCATAATCATTCAGAGGCCGTGTTCGTGGGACCCAGCACAACTGTTTAGTTCCAGGCTTCATTACCCCATGATAGGGTTACTATTTTTGAAGCTAGAGCCAAAAGAGTCAGCTGATGCAGCACCCACAGTTCTTCAATAAAAATCGACTCCCTGCACATCCTTCCACTCACAGGCTTCGACCTGGCCCCAGGCTCACCGTGCCATCATCCCCAGCAGCATCACAGCAGCGCGGCGTTCGAGCGCCGAGCATGGAGATTTTTCCGTGAATCGCTCCCAAAGCAGCTGGGTCACAGCTGGCCTTATTTCATCTTTCTGCACAAACTCTGAGATCTGCAAAAGGAATGCAATTAAAAAAATCAGAGAGACGCAAAGGAAAATGAACTTCAAAGTAAAGATGTAAACTGCAGTGACTGCCACTTTAATAAGCAGACGCAATCCGAACTCAGGCAAGGCAAATACTCACTATTTCCTCTAAGCATTGTATTGTTCCCAGTGATGCATCCACCATGATGAGAGAGAGAGAATGCACCAGGCTCTGTGCCTTGGCCCTTTGAAAGGGGAAAAATAACAATAAAAAATTAAAAGGTAAAGAAAAAGCAACTGTCACAATTACTGCCCTATTGAGAGGGCTGAAAACATCTACTGGGTAACAGAGATGATCCACAGGGTCGGGAAAACTTCTCCCACCACAACTTGAGTTCTCGAAGCCATGCAACTTGAGTGCCAATGACCATGACATGGGCTTAAAAGTTCATTGCCTCGTGCACTGGTGCTCCTTCTGGTGCTCAAAGACGCAAACAGAGGCACTTAGCAACCACTTCCCAGTTTATTCTCAACCACAAGTCAAAGTACAATAAAAAAAACACAGAACATAAAAAACTGAAAATCTCTCTATGAACAACTGAGGACAGAGCACAAACTGTAGAAGTGCTGTCTCCAGGCAATATTATGAGGAAGAAATAAGCAGCAGGGTGCTCTTTATTGCCCTGATGGTAAAAATGAAGGTGAGTTATGGTATATCTCACCAGGGATCACACTTATCTTATTGCATGAGTATCCAATAAGATTTACAAGTGGGTAAGCACTAAAAACGGGCAAGTGCCACAGCAGAGGCACAGCTTCTCTCTAGTATGGAAGAAACAAACTTGCAAGCGATACCCAGCTCCCATCCCCAAATCCTCAAAAAGGATAAGCAACAAAGACTTCAACATTCTCCCAGCTAACACACATAGAAATTTGTCAGAAAAATATTTAAGATTGGTCTGACTAAAATACAAACAGAAATACATGTGAAAGCACCCAAATAATAACTAACCTTGTATAGTGTGAAGGATAAAGAAAAGGCGAATGTGTTGTATACATCAGAAGTAGAATGCCTACACTAGACTATGGCCACAGCATGTATGACTTGTCAGCAAAAAACCCCTGAACTTTGGTAAGAGAAATATAGCTTCAACTTTAAACTACATTGTTCCTCTTATTATCCCAATAGTATGAACAACTGCAATTATAAGAAATTCAGAATGGGACCACTGACATTGGCCAACAACTTTGCCCACAGAGAATGAAATACATATAACTCTTGGACATGGGATAACTCCATATTAACAGTTGACTCCTACCAGGCTGAAATTCACTGTTGCCAGTCAAGAACTCTGCTCGCAAGAGCAACATTCATAATTGACACCTCTTGTTCCCTATCAGGTAGGGACCCTACCCAGACTATTTAGGCAATGCTTTGTATGAAAGCAAAACTTATTAGAAAAATAAATATTAGTGCCTGACAACAGTTTAACTTCAAGTAATTTTCAGCATCTCCTTCACAAGGTCTTACAAGGAGTTTTGCTGCATGAATTTTCTACATGTGAGCTCTGTAACAAGCCAAGAACAGAAGGTCAGCAGAAGGTCCTGCAGGAAGACTGGGATACTCAGATAATAACCTTACGTTTCAGCTCAGCATGAAGCATGGCAACTTTTAGTTCTCTTCCTGTCCATACCCATTCCCTATAGCAGAAATGGGATGGGGTGGGGGAAAGGAAAAAGAAACCCAACCGTCTGATTAGGAAGATCCATACCTCTCTGAATCCTCGCTGGGGCTCAGATAGAGCTGTCTGTAGGCATTCAGCACAGCCTCCTTAATTCCAGGCTCCTTGGACCATATGAGGGGCAGCATCCTGCGGACTCCAAGGAGTGCCTGGGGCACACCAAACTGCGAGACTGTCACAAAGAACTCAATGGCTTCCTGCACCACTGCAGAGAGAACAGTTGTGTTAGTGCAATTCTTTCCCAGTTCCCATCTGAGAGGCCATTAAAACAAAATTCATAGCACTGGTCTTGCAGCAAGCTCTACAAGCATCTAGCACTGCTACTGTCAGCAGAGGGCTTGAGTTAGAATGGGATCACTAGTGCAAAGATGTAGATGTCCCAAAAGAAAGACTAAACAACAAGTTAATATTACAGCTAAATCCAATGTGATACAGTTAGTCCCTGTGCTCTTTCCCTATCTTTGAGAAAGAACAAAATTCTCTTCTCAGAAACTAGCTTTGGGAAAAAAGATCTCATAGTCAGAGCAGACAACAGCTGAATATAAGCCCCAGTGCAATGCTATAACCAGAGGAACTAAGATATTTGATGTAAAAATGGGGTAAGGAATACTGTGTTTGGTATCAGCTTGACTACTCCTGAAATACACTACCCAGTCTTCTGCTCACAAGACAAGAAAAAACATTGCTAGACAGCATCACAAGATATCCACAGCAGTGATCAGAGGAGTTGTACAACAAACAGTTCATAGAGTCTGACCTCTGGTTAAGTAAAAGCTTTTACCAGTATAAGCTCCAACTTACAAATCAGAAGTAAGAAAATCTATCAGGCAAGCTGGTATGTTTTCCCTGCCCCCAGTTACACCAGAATACATAAATTTGCAACAGAAAAAAAAATTGAAATCTTCAAATATTAAATCTTTAATTTAAAAAGGCTAAATCTGAGCACACACATCCCCTCACAGCAGTCCCTCACCCAGCAGCATACTCTCTCCAAATGGAGACAATGTCTCAAAACACCTCGGCTGTTCAGACACTGAATTTGCCTTCCTTACACTACAGCACAGGACAATGGGGAGATGAAAAGTTATTAAAATCTGTGCATTAATAAAAAAAACACCTCTACAATCAAACCCCAGGTGCTCAGGTATCAGGTAGGGTACTTTCTTGGCCTTTTCTTGGCCTTGAAATTCAAAGGACCATAAAGGCACTGAACCCAGGAGTTCATTTTCACATCTGCAAAGAGCTAATGACATCAAACCTTGCTGAGGAAGTAAGTCCACATGCTTATCACAAGTAACATGAGCCTTCAACACAGACCAAGCCTCAGAAGTGTTAGCAGGAAGCCCGGGACACTGCAATGCTCTCACCCATCCATACCCGAGATCTGTGCAAGTGGATGTGCTGGCGAGGATGGGAGAGGGAGTTGTGCCCCTCATCCCTTGGAAATGCCAAATTCTGATAAACACTACAAAAAAGCCTAAGTGGTTACAGTAGTTCTAATATTAAATATGAACAGCTGAATTAACTCAAGGGCCTTCTGATCACCACCTTTCTCCATAGCACTGAAGAGGACGAGGCCACAGAACCTGTCGATCAGGCTCATGTTTAACTATAGAATAAAGTTTGAGGAAAGGTGAGACCAGCTGCTTAGTTCCCCTCTTGTGGCCAGAAAAACACCTGAAGCTGTGTCAGGGCACTGAGCAGGTAACCAAACCCAACTTCACTGGCAAGGCTTACTTTGGGAGAACCTCAGCTGAGATGATGAACATACATCCCTCCCTTCAGGAGGCAGGGTAGCTTTAAAAAGTGAACTCACTTTTATCACCTGGCTGGTGTTTTTCAGTTCAAAAAGTTCAAAACCATTTCAAATGTTTTTAAAATCAACTTTTAAATACTTAAAAAAAACCTTTTTCAACCATGATATTTTAAAAAATGGACTCCTAAAAAGCCCCTTCATGCCCTATTCAACCCCTTCATGACACCTATGCTTTTCCAATATCCTGGAATTATCTATGACATCTACTCAAAGAAGAGCAGCTTTTTCAATCTTTTCTCCTTCCCCTGGAGCTCCACCACACCAACATCTTCTCTCAAGCAAGGGGAAAGAGCTAGAAATGCTGAATGGGGAAAAAAAGGGCCCCATGGTTATTTCACATACCTGAAACAGAGTTTTCGTACATCATCTTGCTGATCAGGTTCAGAGCTTCTGTGATTTTCACTGAGAAGTTGTAAGCATCTTGCAGGTATTGCACCAACATCTCCTGTTTGACCAGCTCTGCTGGAGGCTGCTCTTCCTGTACAACTTCTTCAATCTTATTACTACTGTTGTCATGTGGAGGATTCTCACTGTTCTCACCTGGGCATGAACCTATACAGCACATTTTTTTGTGAGCAGTACTAAAGAAACAAGAGAAACAGGCAGTTCAGGGCATTTTTAACCCTCCTCTCCCCATCCCACAGAGACACCTTCTGAGAGACAGGATACAAAAATTCAAATTCTGCCATCACACCTAGCTACAAAATCTCAGCAGGCTGTGGAGGAAATCCAGTACTACAGTGTGATGCTCCAGAGACGTGCCAGCTTAGTATAAGGGTATAGAAAGGCATGGTCCAGTTGGGTAAACTCCATTAAAATGCTGATGGTGTTAATTGGAACCTGATAATTACCCAAAGATAGAGGAGGGCCCTAAAAGGGAACTAGGCAGAAGGCAAGCACTACTATTCCCTAGCAAAGTTTGTGCAAGTGTGGAGAGTTGACACAGTTAAGATTTTTAGACAATAGATTTCCAACAGAAATATGCTCAAGGTGATTGTCTTAGCAACCTTATGCTGAAATAAACACCAGACATAAGTATGTGAAGTCTTGAAAATACACCAGGGGCTCAGGCCCCAGATAACCAAGACTTTGCTTGAACCAGATACTTGGTCAAGGCTGCTAAGGGTAAGCATTATGTGCCACCACCTGTTCAGGAAGCAGAACTCCTGGCAAATTCAGACAGGGCAGAAGGGTGTGAGTGGCAACACTGGCTTCACTTCCCTCAGAGTTATGTGAGAACTCCCCTAGAACTTATGTGAGTTAAAGCACCAGAAATGCACCTCTGGTCCCACTGGGACCATGGGACTGCTCCAACCAGAAACTAAGATCAATATGATCCAGCTAAAATGCCAAGGTACAAGATGCACAAAGAACCTAGAGATGCTGCAGCTCTGTGAGCTGTCAAGTACACAGAGACTGAGCCCCACAGGTCAGAAGGAGGAACAGAGCATTCCAGAGAGTTTTAGTCTGGCTCTGGCATTATCTTGGACTTAGGGAAGAGACAGAGTGGTATGGTTACCTGTGTAAAGTCTCTTCAGAACACCCAGGATTGTTGCCTCCTCATTTTCATCTCCAGGGCTATTGAAAGGCTCCTTCCCCTGGAAGCGACACAGGGCCTTCTGTGTAAGGCGGGCTGCGCTCCTGGACAATGACATTGCCCACGAGAGTATCAGCAACACGTCAGAGCAGAACATAAGGGAAACCAGACAACTTTGCCCTGAGCACCTGGGAAAGCAGCTCCTACCAGCATCTTGTGCTGGGTGCCCACATCAATCTCCTCCTACAGAGTAATGTTACTGGATATCATCCCTTGGGATAAACACTGTCAAACTGCAGAGCCTTCTTACTTGTAATTCAGCTTCTTCAACAGCCCAGTGATTTGCTCCACTGTACTCTCCACTGTTTCTTCAAGTTCCAGCTCCTCCTCCTCCCCTTCCTGCAGTGGTTGAGAGAGCTGCTGTGTGGCAGCCCTAACTTCTGGCAGCATCGCTTCCCACTCTTCCTCTGGGGTGATCACTGGAGCTACTTAAAATCATAGGGAGTGAAGAACACAGACTCAGGTGACACCTTTAATGGGAAGGAAATATTCTTCTGGAACTTAGGAATTCTACTTCCCCTACCCCCTTCCCCAGGCAGGCACTATTCCCATTGCTGATCCCACCCAGACTGCTCTAAGGAAAAAAAAAAGAAGAAACCATTGAAGGTAGAAAAAAAAGACGGGTAAAAGAACCATCATTTGTTTAGCCTTGGAGATGGTGCTGCCTACAAATCAAGTTTAAATAATATCTGACCAAAATCATGACTCTAGCAGTCCTTGAATGGTAGAAAAGAAAACCTGGGAGGGTGTTCATAGACATTTTCAGGTTCTTACTCTCAAAACAGGCTATATAGCTATAAGCACTGTTGATTTAGACATGGACATTAATATGATCCTTTTTTATAACACCACCATAAGGAAAACTGTTGTGAGTTTAATCCCAGTTATCTGGTCTCACCATCTCACACAGGTAAGATCTGAGACAAAAACTGTCACAACCTGGGAACAAATTTAATATGAAGAAAAGTTAATTCTGGACTGTCCTAGAAAGTGGAAAGATGAAGAAAGGAAGTTACCTGCTGTGGGTCTCCTACGATCCCTCATTTCTTGCAGTTTCTGCACTTCTTTCTTCAGTGGCTCATCCAAGTCAGTCCAATTTAGCTAAGGATGTCAGGAAGAGAAGAAGAAATATGTTACTTATCCTCCTTTTCCTGAAATGCCAGAATTCTCCTCTCTCTTCCACTCCCTGCTTTAGTTGTCAATCCCCACAGATAACCCTGTTTTGGGAAACTGGAATAGTAGACTCTAGCCCCAATCCTAGAATGAGAACTGCTCTAAGTTGCCAGTCTAAGGCTCAGAAACTCAGGAGAAGGTGCAGCTAAACACAGAGAGCTGAAGATCCATAAAAAATATTCTAAGAAACTAATTCTGATACTTAGGAGAGAAACCCCACAATGGATTCAAATAAAACTGCTGCAGGTTTTTTACTGCAATCAATTACATCCCTCCTGGTCTTCAGCATAGCTGTGAATTACATCAAGAGAGGGATGAGCCCAAGAAAGCAAGATCTGAACCTGAGAAAACCAGAAACTCCCACCTGCAGAGTCAAAGGCTACCTTGTTCCTCCCACAAGACACAGAAATGCTATTGCCCTGGCTATAGCACATGTTCATCCTGCACAAAGACATCTAATTTACCCACCATATTTATCAGAATTACCTTGCTGGAGAAGGGATTATTGGACAAAAACGCAGCCAGGAGCTGAATCGCATTTTTAACCACTATGACAGATTTGTCTTTGAGCCGCCCAACAGCCAGCAACACCACAGACTGAAACTGAGTCAAAGGCAGGGCCTAGCACACAACGAGAGCACAAAGTTATCAAGGAGGCTCAGAGACTTGGGAATATTTACTGCAGGGATATTCATGTATTAAAAGACACAGATTGTAAATTTACAAAAAAGTCAAGGGCTCAAAAGACCTCTAGATATATTCTGGTCCAGCCTCCATTGAAAGCAGTGATTTAGGTTATGCAGGATCCTCTTGAGTCTTAGACATCTGGTAATTGTGATGTTTTCCCATACCAGTGTGTGAAAAGAAGCTATATGCTGTGCTCTTTCTTCTAGTTTGTCCCAGTAACAAAGAGCAGCTTTTAATTTCCACCCCCCAGTTCCCCCACCCCTGGAATCTTTGGTCTCTTAGAAGAAACTGCAGACACTACAGTACACAGGAACAATACCTTACTCTGTTAAAACTTCAATCTCTTCAAACAAAAAGCAGGGTGGCAGAAATTCCCTTAGAACAAACAAGAGGGGAAGGGACGACTGGCAGCGCCACTTCCCCAGCAGACTTGCCTTGCGCTGAACAATGCGAGTGAAGAGCTGCAGCACGCGGCTGCGCACAAAGCTATGGATGTCACACACGTGGTCCTGCAGCATACCCAGGAACTTGTCCCGAGTACCACGGGCAGCTTCCTCCAGCTCGTCACCTTCCAGCACCTGCACCAGCACTTCTGCCATAGCTGCCAGAACGGCATTTCGCATCGTGTAACTCTGCCAAGACAGGAGATGTTGAACTAGGAGCAGACAAAAAGACATTATTTGATATGCCCAGAGTTTGGGCCTTCCGAGGCCCAGGCTCAAGCCCTAAGTCAATTTTTTCAGTATGGACATTGTATTAAACTTGGGTGAACATAGCTGTGCCTGCAAGACAGAGTAACTTCTGCTATGAAGACAGGCTGAGAGCTGGTCTTGTTCAGCCCACAGAAGAGAAGGCTCTGGGGAGGCACCTTCCAGTACCTAAAGGGGGCTATGAGAGAGTTGGAGAGGGACTTTTTACCAGGGCATGCAGTGATAACAGAAGAAAGAATGGCTTCAATGTGAAGGTTGGTTTAGATTAGATATTAGGAAGAAATTCTTTACTGAGAGTGTGGTAAGACACTTGAGCAGGTTGCCCAGAGAAGCTGTGGGTGCCCCATCCCTGGAACTGTTCAGGGCCAGGTTGGATGGGGCTTTGAGCAACCTGGTCTAGTGGAAGGTGTCCCTGGCCATGGCAGAGGTGTTAAGGTCCCGTCCAACCCAAACCCTGCTATCCAGGTAGGTTCATAGAAGCCAAGAACTAATATGAGAAACACATCAGGTAAAGAAACAGTAACACAGTGACAAACTCATTAAGTGCTGAAGAACAAGGGACAACGGCTGGGACCTTAGATGAGTAGGCAGTCTCCTGTTCCCTGACATCTGAGAGTGACAATCAGACAGTGACAACCAGACAGGAGATGTAATGGTTTCTGTTTCCTTTGCATCTTTTAGGTGAGGGAGGAACCTATTCCATAGAGCAGGTTTTGGTTACTTGAGCTCTGTGAAAGAGGTTCTGTTTTCAGACAGAAAAACAGGATAGCGGCATCTCTACCATTTGACTTTTCTGGACAGGTGACTTTGCAGAAACGTACCTCCCCATCCAAGTGAGGCAGGAGAACACTCATGTTGGAGAGCACCAGAGCTGGCATCTGTTCAGCCAGTTCACTTATAAAGGTAGCATAACCCTTGACTCCAGAAGCCTCACGAGCCAAATCCTGAGGACATTTCTGTCCAATTTCCCTGCACAGAAAGACAAAACAAGGAATGGGGTGCCTCAAGTTGCTAGAGATAGAAGGACAAGCCTTCAGGTATTTCTCTCACCTTAGCAATTCACCCACCAGGCTTTTCAGACCATACTCTTTAGCCCAGAGGCTCACAGCCTGTGCAAACACCGGGGCTACATGTTCAAAGTGCTGCAGCATCTGTGTGATCTTCAGAGTGGCACCTTTCATACACGACAAGAAAGAAAGAAGTCAAGGAAAGTAAGTCTCACAGCCCAGGAATGGCTTCAGGAAGAAGGCAGAAGAGCAGGAACTCACTCAACATGTGGTCACAGTGAACCAGAGCTGCAGCAAGCAGATGTGTCACAGCCTCCCGCGTGACCCGGTACCTCTGAAGGCCAATGCTTGGATTCTCCAGGATACGGTAGCAGTTTCCTGTCATTAAACTAAAACCACAGAAGACAGACAGCAAACCTCACTATCACAACTTGCACAAACATCATTCTAGCACGCCGCACATTTCTATTTGAGAGATTCTCCAGTATCCTCTAAAAATTAGCAAACATCAGAATTTTTAAGGCCTATGTGAGGAAAGGAAGTGGTTCCTATATACATTGCTTTTGCCTCTAGCTCTTTCCTCAGTTTCCCAATGATCTGTACCCCACAGAGGGCTGTAATACCACCTCGCTGGTAAATTTATCATTTAACCTTTTATCCCTCAGAACCAGCCACTCATTCCACATATACATCTGCTCCAACCCATACCTGACAAACTCTTCTTCCACTGTTAAACGACCCCAAAGCTGACGGAGATCCAGCTGCAGCAGCTGTGTAAGGAGCCGTAAGAGCGACTCCCTCTCCTCTTCCCACATGGATCCAGAAGACTTGGCATGGTTCTTCCTGTTCTAGAAAGGAGATTACACGGTGTAATACATCAGCAGCTTCATAACACATAAAAAGCCATCACTACCCTGCTTCCTTCAGAATATAAAAAGTCTGTTAAATTCTACAGCATTAAGAGAGACAGTGAGATGTGAGAGATCACAGCAGGCTTTTTTCCCCCAATTCCTCCCTCTCAGCTCAGGCCAGCACTGGTGCCTTTGTGTGGTTTAAGGATTATGCCTGCATCCACTGCCATCATTTCCACCTATAGAAAGGAAATCTTGAGAAAATACTGGCACACTAAGTTCCAGCCAGAAACTGAAGAATTAAATACAAAGGCCTGGGCATCCAAGTCTCTGCTGGTGTTTAGACACATGATTGTCCCTTTGGCTGTTTTCCATTTACAGTTTCACAGAAGCACCAGTGCTCCAAATTACGCACTGCTCTTGCTGGCATCATGTTTATACAAACCCTGTTATAACATCTGACAGATACCACAGAGCTTGGCAAACTTAAAATTTTATTCTGACTTTTATCATCTTTCCCTCAGCCCCCTCACCTACCTTCCTACCAGGATCTGCCTCCAAACAACTGTTCTTGCCTGTTTCCATTTCAAAGGCATTCATGAGACCAGTCAGCAAATAGCAGTTCATCTTAAGAGCATTGAGGTGAGCAGCACGGTCTGCATGGCTCAGCCCAGAGTCGCTCAAGATAGCAGGAAGTTCATTGGAATGATGGGACACCACTGCGGAGAAGCAGAAAGTCATGAGCACGCCTTGCCAGGTCCCTAAGCCATCCTCTCTTTTGGAGGCTTAGAGCAGCCATCAGATTACCAAAGATGTGTGCTCACATCTCACCAGCTGTAACACGGGCTGCCCCCTGCAACCCAAGCCTCGGGCACTCTGTCTTGTCCTATCCCCAGAGCCCTTCCTCAGCTCAGAGAAACACTCACTCTGAGCTGGTATGTCCCACAGATCTATTTTCCAGGGATGCGGGCAAGAGGATTTTCTGTCGGTCTGCCCTTACAGCGAACATGCACAGCTCAGCATCGTCCACCAAGATTACAGACCCGTATGACAGGAGTGGGGTGAGGGTACAGCCCAGCTGGCCGAGTCACATTAGCCTTTATATCATCATTGAGCTGCCAAGAGAAAAGACTCTCTCCCTTAGTGCTGCGCCGGCCGGAAACAGCGGGTACCCACCCTTCATCATGAGCTCCAGGGCGTCCTCCTTGACAGCCGTGCCCACGGTTCGGAAGTGGCTGCGGAGCAAACACAGGGCGTAAGGGCGGCGAGCGAAGAGCGCCTGGCAGAGGGCGAGCGCCCGCCCTCCGCCCCCTCCCCGGCCCGTACTCACTGAAGCACGCTGTACACGCAGTCGAAGTGCTGCAGCACGGCAAGCGCGCCCCGCGCACGGAAGGCGGCCCGGAAATCTGCAGGAAAACACGGAGAGAGGCGGGGGGCATGGCCGTGAGCCGGCGGTAGGACCGGGCCGGACCGGGAGGAGGGTGTGGGGACACCTTACCTGCGAGCGCGGGCGGCAGCTCGCGGGCCGACAGCACCTCCTGCACCACGTAGCGCCCGGGGCCGCCATCCCGCAGCAGATCGGCGGGGGCGAGGGGCAGGTGGAACTCCGGGACCGCCGCCATGGCCGGCACAGTCCCGCACGGCCCCGAGCGCTCAAAACAGCG
>VZTN01019905.1:51727-72152 GCA_013400515.1 Erpornis zantholeuca | reverse complement strand
CTGGCCCGGGCCGAGCGGGGCATTAGCGACTGCGGCGGGGCGCGCTGGGCGCCCGTGCGGCCCGGCCTCCCCGTGCCGCTTTCCTCGCCCCTAGCAGGGCTCTCCCGGCCCATCCGCATCAAGGAACCGCACAGGCGCAAGCCGGTGGATCGGTGGACGAAGAAGCGGGCCTTGTTCGGGGTGTATGATAACGTGGGGATTCTGGGTAAGACACACACCCCGTCCGCATGTCCCCAACGCAGTGGCCGAGGGGACGGAGGCTGGACTCACCTGAGGGCTTGGGCCTCTGCCAGCAGCGACAGAGCGGGGAGAATTTGGGTCGGCCGCCCTGAGAACAGCCTTCTCCTGGCTTCATCTGTCTCTGCTCTCCTGTTCTCAGGTGGCTTCCAGATCCACCCGAAGAATCTCATCATGGGGCCCACTTGGCTGCGAGGCTGGCGGGGGAATGAGCTGCAGAGGTGCATCCGCAAGAAGCAGATGGTGGGCGATCGTATGTTCGCAGAGGACTATCACAAACTCAACAAGAGGATCCGGTACTTGTACAAGCGCTTCAATCGCACCGGAAAGCACCGCTAGGGAACAGCAGTGGCTTCGGCATGTGGAGTGTAATTTTGTGGCATTGCAGTCAGAATAAAGCCAGCTTCCACACAATTGAGTTCCCAGTGCTTTCTACAATCTTTGCTGTGTATTTCTAACCTGATCCCAAGGTCCTGCTGCTACTCCAGGCCTGAACTCCTCTGTGCCCCCTCCATCATGTCTGACATACTTCTTGCAGGCAACTGTTCCAACCTGCATCCCTGAACTTGACTCTCTGGTCCTCTTTTTTGGCCAGGCTTCTAGCATCCTTCCAGTCTCTGAGCCACAGGTTCTCACATCTAACATGACAATTCCAGTACTCTCCATTGTTTATGTTTCCTCATAGCCAAATTTTTCAAGTTAGTGCCACGAGATCCTGCTAATATGTCTTCCTGCTCACTGCTTTTCCCCTTGCCCTCCACTTGTCTGTGATTAAGTGTGAATGATCCAAATGTTAGTTGAAATGCATCAAAACTTGTCTTAAGAGTGGGATTTGTCCCATTCCACACTCATGATGACTTGAACCCCTACTAATGACACTTAATGACCAAATGGCCTTTTGTTTATAATTTACGCAGGACTTGCAAAAGTAATTCAGGTATTTAGATGTTTTTAAAAACTCTAGCTTCTACTTTTCCATAATTGTCAGTTCCTTTAGAGGAGAAGTTACAGTGAGTCACAGCTGGCATCTCTCTAGTCCAACGTCTCACCACTGTACACTTGGGAAAAATCCATACGATGAGCAGGCATTTGTGTAGCAAATCTGCCTTAGTCATTAATTTAGCTGCTAAGTAATTGGGGAGTTATCTGCTGACTTGATGTATCTTGCTACAGCGCAATGCTTCTCTGTCTCCAAAAGCATTTGCTTGGAAGTGGCAAGGAATGAATGGAAAGAACTTTAGGTCTAAGCTTGAGGAAGGTGAAGGCAAACTTTCTGTTTAAACAACTGAAGGCCACGTTCTCAGGAAAAGGGTGGCAGACCTGTGGCACTTGCGAAAAGGTAGTGTGGATTCAGGAAGTGTGCACAGATCCAAGTGGATACTGAGCAGGCATAGCAAATCTTTGAATATATGTCAGAAACTGGAAAAGTATCAGAGAAAGTATCTTGTACCCCTTGTCATCTCTTAATCCCTAAGCACCAATGTGGCAAGGGCTCTATGGCCACTAATTCCATAAGCTCAAACGTCAGTTATTTGCAGTGGTAATTGGAATGGTCCTCAGACTGCAGTGGAAAGGCTGCCAGGCTACAGAAGCTTTTTCTTTAACTTGTCCCTTCTGTCTGAAGGCAGAGTTTAAAAACCTTGAGTTCTGAGGTTAGTGCTGGTCTGCTTCTATCTGCAAATCACTTGTCTCTAGTCACAACGCTGCATTATGTCTTCACCTTGTAACCACAATCTTCTTCTTACCATGTTGTAATCTGTAACATATCTGTCTTCTATACCTAATAATCTATGGGATCTGACACTAAAAACTTAGATGAACGATCTGTATCACCTTATGGAAGGAAAAGGCAGCATAGATGTGAGCCCACACTTGTCACTCTACTCACCACGCAAAATTCTGTATGAAGAGTCTTGTTCCAGTGCACTCCTGCCCCCTGAATCTTTGTCCTGAGTTGAAGCATCTTCCCTTCTGATCCAGCAGGCTTCTCCAGATCTTTAGACAGAAAACCCTCAAACACATTGCTGTTCTTGGGGCTGCTGTGGGAGCCTCATTTCTCCCAGCAGGCTGCAGAAGCTCGACTGGGACTTGTTCAGGTTTGCTTTGGTGCCGTGCTGTATGGTGGAAGAGGGCCAGCGACACCATCTCTTAATTGCAAGGCCAGCGGCATAACCAGAGCCAACAGACACACTGCGGAGGTGGGATTTCGGGAGCTCTCCGCTGCCCCCACCCACAGCGGCGCCAGCCCGGCTGGGCTCCAAGAAGAAAGCTGAACGGGGCAGGTAACCACAATCAGGCCCTGCGTGACCTACACGGAGCGCGGCGGACCCGCTCAGGGCTGTCAGGGCCGGCGGGTCCAGCGGCGGGGCCGTGGATCGGGGCCGTGGATCGAGACCGAGGCCCTGCGAGCCCCCGGCCCGGTGGGNCCGGGACCTCCGCAGGGGGCGGGGCCAGGGCGGGGGCGGGGCGAAGGGCTCTGCTCCCATTGGACGGCCGCACGGTGGGGCGGGGCTTGTCCCACGGCTCTCGGGGGCGGGGCTAACATATGGCCATTTCCGCAGGGTGCGGAGCGCTGATTGGCTGAGGAAGAATTCGGGGCGGTGCCGAGCTGCCGCTCCCGGCGGAACAACTTTTGATTGGCTGATGGCTCTGTGGGCGGGGCTCCGTCTNCGGCCATGTGAGTGTCCGCCCGACCGGCCCTGGGCGAGCTGCGGGTGGGGGCGCGGCGCGGGGGTGGTGGCTGGAGCGTGAGGGAGCGGAGTCAGTGCAGAGCCCGCGTCCTGGCCGGCGGCGGTGGGGTCGGGTGGCGCATTGCAGCAGCCGCAGGCAGGGCTGCCCGCACCGCCCCCAGGCGGTCCTGCTTCCCTGCTGACTGCGTGGGTGAGTGGGTGCGTGGGCCGTGCCCCACCGGTGATGTGCGGGGTGCTCGCTGGAGCCAGCCTGGACGGCGGCCACCGCTGCATCCAGCCCGGTGGCTGCCGCGCTGCCTCCCTGTACCTCTTCCCCCACCTTCCTTCCCTGTCTCCTGGTCACCTCCGTGTGGCCAGGTCTCTATTCCCCCTGGGAGGCCGCAGTGCTTGGCGCGGCCGCACCTGCAAGCTCCTTCGACAAGGGGCTGGTTCCATTCCCGCTACCTCTGTGGGCTTGTCTCTGCTTTGGGCTCTCCCACGAGCCCGCCTGTTCCTGATCCGGTGGGATCCAGGGAGGCTGCGGGCTCCCGAGGCTGCTGCCAGCACTGCTCCAGCCTGGGGGCACTGGGGTTCGTGTGGATTTGGGGGGGTTCTCTCTCTTGTGGCTGAGTTTTCTCTTGGCTCATGTGTGTGTTTCCTTAGGTCTGACCCAGCTCAGCAGCCTGCTCCCGGGGCTCCCGAAGGAGGGGCTACCGAAGGAGGAGCTCCCGAAGGGGCAGCCCCCGGTGGGGGTCCCCCCGGGGCTCCCCCCAATCTGAGCAGCAATCGCCGCCTGCAGCAGACGCAGGCCCAGGTGCAGGAGGTCAGTAGCTCTTCCAGCCCTGCTGGCTTCCCTGAGGGATGCCTGGACTCTTCTCCCACTGCTCTGCAGCAGCGATGTTCTTAACTGGTGTCTGTCGCTGAGGGGGTGGCTCCTTTTGTCATGCCAATGCCGGAAATTAATTAATGCTCAATACTCAAAAATAGGGTGGCAAACCTATTTAAGACACTGGAGGAGAGACTGCTTTATGTTTAAAAGCAGCTTAATTCCAGATACGGCTTCCACGGACCAGGCTTGTTAGATTTTTTTGGTACCTCGTTATCGTGCATCTCTTATGGAAATAAAGCTGTACAGCATCCAGGACAGCTCTTAATCCCTGTGGGCTGTTTCAAGGGAGCAGCGTGTGCAGTGATGTGGGGGAACCCTTGCCTGACTTCCCGGGATCAATGTCAGTGGCTTGGCTGCTGACGCGCAGTAGCACCTTTGTGCCTCACCGGGGCAGCAACATGAAGCTCATAAGTTAATTTTGCAGCTCTCGCACAGTGAGCACATGACTCTTCTCCATGAGGAGGATGGCTTTGGCTTGCTGCTGGAATGGAGAGCTCTTAAAAGCAGATGAGAATGTGAGGCTGAGGACCTGGCTGAAGTGTACTTGAACTGATATTTTAACAGTGAATCTCGGATTTTTTTTTTTTCATTTCAAAGTTGGCAGTGACTTGAAATAACTTTTTTCTTACCCTGATCTTTTTTCCCCACTTGCTTATGTTTTTTGTTTGTTAGTATTGCAGTGTCAGTTATTGGCTAAGTTATTCCTCTTACTTTTTCAACTCTCTTTACCACTATGACTGCTCCTGCCATTCTTCCTTCTGCAGGTGGTTGATATAATGTGTGTAAATGTAGACAAGGTGCTGGAACGAGATGAGAAGCTGTCAGAGCTGGATAACCGGGCAGATGCACTTCAGGCCGGTGCCTCAATATTTGAAAGTAGTGCAGCAAAACTCAAAAGGAAGTACTGGTGGAAGAACTGCAAGGTGAGTTTCCTAGTGCCATGATCTTCAGGAGGGAACTGGGCTATTCTTCTCCTGCAGGGCTTTGCAAGTATAGCTGGGGCTTAGTAACAATTTCAAATGCTTAAGACTCTTCCACTGTGGGAAGGCTTTGAGGTCTTGGCTGTCATGCCTTCAGGGCCTGGCTTATGTTCCCTGGCTGCCAGGAAGGATGTGAGCTTGTCAATCTCTTCTGAGGATTGCTCTTGAACAATCTTTTTTTCCAGATGATGATCATGATGGGAGTGATTGGTGCCCTTGTGGTGGTGGTGATTGCAAGTAAGTACCAAAAACTCAAAGCTCAAAGGTGAGGAAACACCAGCTGTAGAGTACTTTAAACTTTTCCTTTTTGGTTTGAGATCTCAAGGGTCTTAGTTGCATAAGTGTTAACTCCAGTCTTTGGGTAAGGGAGGTAGAAGTGCTGGAACTCCCTCACTTAGTGTGGAAATGGTATGCTTTACCTAGTAGTATGGGGAATGGGAGATGCCATCATTGTAGAAATGGGAAATTCTGCCTGCCAGGTCAGGTAAACCTGTAAGTATGAGGGGCATTTACCCTGGAGTGGGTGGGTTGGCAAGTTCCTTCCCTGGTGGGTGGTTTGTAGTTCTGAGGAGCCTTTGGTGTAACTTGCCCTTTTGTTCTTTCCTTTCTTTCATTTTTCTATTGCTTTGTCTCCAGTCTACTTTTTTACTTAAATGTAGCTCCTTCAGTCTGCAAGCTACTGTCCCCTATTACCTTGCCTGTCTCTTCTTGCCTCTGAATTTTTTCTTTCCTTCCCTTTCACCTAGCTTCTTCATTGATTTCTTTATTGGTTTTAAGTTATCTTCTGTATAGGACTCTGAGCCGCTTACTGAACATAGGTAGACTTTTCAATAGCTGCTGCAGCTTTAGGGAGTGTCCTCTAAGTTTAGAGGAAAGGGAAGTTGAGGAGGAGTGGGTAGCTATTTGCTCCTGCTCTTCTGCAGGGAACTTTTTGTGTTTATTTTTGGGTGTAAGCTTGTCAAATAGTGCCTGTGTGAACTCTAGCAAAATAAGAATGCCTTAACACAGTGCCTTTTGGGATGAAGGACTTCAGCATGTGAAAGTCTTTAGTGTTCTGCCTAAAAAGAGTGGCAGCATGACTTGAGCTTTTCATCGAGCTTCTGAAATAAAAGCTAGTTTGTGTTGGCCAGTGGCTGTGAGCCATCTAAGCTACACGTAGTGATGTAGATTTCTCTAGCCATGGAGAGGTGAGCACTTGAAGAAATTATTTATTCTGCCTGTCCTCATTTCCAGATGACTTGCTGCCTGAACATGGCCATTGCAGTTTTTATAATGGAGGGCCTACATGATTACCTCAGTCAAGTGCAACAGGCTAAACACAGTTCAGTGAAAGGAGCTTTGCTACTATCTAAAAGGCATGTGTGGGAGTAAAATATCTCCACAAGGAACAAATGAACAGAAATTAGTCTGATGGGGAGTGCCAAATATGCCTTTCATCTATGCACACACAAGCCAGGACCCTGTAGCTTCCTACTATCTTGTAGCTTTCTGGAAGGAAGACTTTGGAGTAGTGGCAGAATGGAAATTGGTGCTTTGCTTTTGTGTGAAAATTCACACAACTGGGTTGAATGTCAAGAAAGCTCACTGCCATAGCAGATAGAGGTGAAGGGGACTGGAGGTGTTCCAGATGAGACTGAATGAGCTGCACAGATTTCTGATTAAGAATATCTGGTCTGTTTCTGCAGCCACAAAGCCCTGACTTTCAGCAGGAGTTAGAAAACACCTGAAATGGTTAGCTGGGGGTTCAAAGGGAAATGCTGCTCTGGGCATGGATATTGCAAAGTGGCATCAGATGTCCCAGTCTGGCAGCTTAGGTCTCATGGGGTCTTGATCATCAAACTGAATCCTCCTACTTCCTATGGGTTCTCCTGAATTTAGGTCCAGGGTGGTCTCTGATGGAAGTAAACTTGTGGCCGTGGCTTTCTGTGAGTGATTTCATTGTTCTTCTCCATCAGTAGTAACAAGTTGTTGAAGTAGTTGTGAGTTGTTTGAATGTGTTGTCAGACATGAGTTAAATGAGCTGCCCTGTTTCTGTAGAGTCTTCCGAGGAATGTGTATTTTATCTTTTAACTTCTTTTAACAAAATGAGCTGTAGCCTGTAATCTAGACTGGAAAGAGGGTTCTCCTTTAATTTAGAAAGATCTGCCTCTGTTCTAGAATACACTGGGATCTCTTTAGGCTTAAGAGGAGGCAGGGAGGACATCACTGGAGTTCCCTGATAAGAGCCAAATACAAGAGATAGGAGGAGCAGATGCTTTTTGTTTCATTGGGTGTGCTGGGGAAGCCCCTTTCTGCCTCCCAGGGCACCTGGCAAGAGGCTAGGTTTTGCATGCTCACTTCCATGCCCCGGCATTTCATTTGAGTTCACCTCCCTGCAATTCCATTCCTCTCCACCTCGTGGGAGAGCAGAGATGAAGATCTGGAGTGAAGCAGCCCTCATCCCCTGAGCACTTCCCTAATTCCCTGTGGAACTGAGATGCGATGGACGGTCAGAAGTGCATCTACTGAAGAGGAGCCAGGGCCTGCTTGTGCTACTTACAGCTCGCATTTTAGGGGCTAGGCTTACAAGCTTGAGGCCCCCAGACCAGCAATTCTCTCAAACTCTTCTAAACAAGCCTTTGGTGCCCCATTCCTTCTGTCTCTCTGGGAGCTGAGGTCCCCCTAGGCTCTCTTTCATTTCTTTCTCTTAGACGTTGTGTGTTGCCTCCTTCTCTGTTCCCTTTCCCCTCCTTTGTCTCTCTGTGCATGGGCAAAACAAATCACCAAGGCCCTCTAAGTAAAAGCAAGGGAGTCTGCTGCCCACAGCATCACAGCCACTCATGCACGTGCAGTTTATTTACTTCCTCTATAAACACGACTGTAATCTCCTCTGGCATGTTCTAGAAATCAGCTCATGTACTTTTAATGGTCTCTAAGAAACACAATCCACAACCTTACTGAGTCTGTCTGGTCTGTCAGTGAGTGGGAAGGGGTTGGGATGCCAAACTGGTTTTGGAATTATTTTTTTTTTGGTCACTTCCATAGTGTATACATACCTGAAGTTGTGTCCCTCAAAGCAGTGGCTGGTTTTCCATTGCAAAATGATGGGAGTTCCAGTTGTGCTGGACTGACTCTGGTAAGTCTTTAACAAGATGCGTGAACCAGCAGCTCTGGGGGAAGAGGCTGCCCAAGCCAAATGTACTTTTAGCCACCAAATGTTCAGCCACTCTCCTGCTTGGGGGACTACCTTACCTGTGCCTCAGTGTGTTAGTGGCAGCTCTGGCTCTCGGGCTGTGCTGCCTTTAGATTTCAATAACCTCAGATCCTTAAACCCAGAAAGCAATTCTCCACTGGTGTTGGAATATAACAGGACCCAAGTGAAGACCTCCAAGAGTGGGATGCTGTTCACAGCATATCTTGGAGCATGTCTGGAATAAAGTTAAGTGCTCCTTTGTTCTGCTTCACTGTACACTTGAAACTAATTAAAAGGAAATGACAGAGCTTTGTCCAATGCAGACTTCTTTTAAAATTACATACTTGTGCCCTTACCAGCCCCTACTGCTACAAGAGCTAGGTTGTAAAACAGTCTTCCCTGTGTCTTCTGGTTCTCTTACAATCAATCATTGTCCAGTCTTAAGCATCACCAAAATCACACCAGAACAAAATGAACTCACCAGAACAACTCACAATGGTGAATTTGGAGCAAGGCAGCTAGAGTAATTCTTCAAAGATGGAAGCCTTCCTGGGAAAGGAGGGTGTCTCGACTGGCTGGTGGATTAAAGCAGAATGTACAATCTAAAATTCCACACAGTTCAGGCCTGCACAATCTGAACAAATTAGTTGTGCTACAATTCCTGCCAAGTTGTGTGTTGCCTTCCTGTCAGTTCTCAGCTTCATTCATGTAGGGAGATAGGGAAAGTGTTTTCTTAGGACAGATGCATTTTGAGGCTGTTGATGATGCAGTGTCCAAGTCCCTAGCCAAAGCTGGGGGTTGAATGCTCATTTTCCAAAGCTGGCAGCTGCCCTGGAGCACAGAGCTGGGACTGAATATACTGCCGAAAGTTGCCCCGGGGTTGAGCTCAGTTCATGAGTCATGTTGTGGATGTTTGCAAAGACTTGCATGCCTAACCATAAATCCTCTGGTAGGCATTGAAAATACCATATTCTACTGGAAGCTCTTCTGAGGTGCCATCTATTACTGCATCAGCATTTCTGCTGCTCCTGCACTCTGTTATCCCAGACAAAACAGGGTTTTAAATGTGCTCCAAAAGCAAGGCTGAGGCTTTGGGAGTTCTTCATATATCTAATTAAAACCTCAAGCTCTGTCTTGAAGCATGGAACATGCTTGACATGCCTTGGAAGGGGAACAGATTGCCTGGAGATGTGGATGCCCCATCTCTGGAGGTGTTCATGGCTGTGTTGGATGGGGCTTTGAGCAACCTGGTCTAGTGAGACGTGTCCCTGTCTGTGGCAGGGAGTTAGAAATAAGATGATCTTTAGGGTCCCTTCCAACCCAAACCATTGTGTGCAACATGCAGCTCCCATATCAACTGTTTCATCCTGATGTTTTCAGATATGGTGGAAGAAAAGCCTCTGCTGTACTGCTCCTAAATGGATATACCCTAAACCTTCATATTTCTAGATGCCTGAGGCATTGCTCTGGCCTTTCCTGAGGTGTCTCTGTGCAGATCAAAGCAGGCTGCAGGCTCTCATCAGTGGTGAGGTTGGTCATCTTGGCTGGAAGTAACCAAATGATGGTGGGGAAGAGATTTTTCTTCAGAGCTGGAATGCAGCATCAATGATTTTTTTAAATGAGCCTAGCTTCCTTGGGAAGTGACAGAGCTTGGGAAGCTTCCATGCTCTGATGTATCCACTGGGGTTGGAAGCCTTAACTTGGTGAAGAGAGGTAATAATGGGGAGGTTTTATCTTTGTTCTGACGTCTAAGCAAATAATTACTCTAAGAGATGTAATGGATAAAGGGATAGGTTTTACAAATAGGCACCTCAGCCATGTCTGTTGGATACCTGAGCCTCCTTACTCCTGATAATCTTTGACCTATTTTTTGCCTGAGATAGAGTGCAACACCTGTTCAGAACACCCTTACTTGCTCCCTAGGTTTCAAATATGAACAGCCCCATAATGTCCTTTCCTTCAGTGCACAGACCCACTAAATGATTTCTGCAGAGGACAAAATGACCCTTTCTTTTTATGTTCTTTCCTCCCAGGCTTCTTTTCCAAAAGTCTTTGTACAATTTTTAAAAATTAATAAAAATTATAAGGTTTTTCTAGTTCATTGCTTTTTAGCATGCATTTGGAAGCTGAAGGCATTTTCCCCTCTTGTGCTTACAAGCCCCCTTTAAATATTGCATATTGTTAGATACAAAAAACTGTGACTGAATGTGGCTGTGCCTCTGGTATGTTCCTGATCTCTGTGGTTCCCCTGTGTCCTTTCACCAACAGCACTGCTGCCCTTTTCATTTCTTGCTGTAGCCTGTAACCCCTTAAGTTTTACTGAACCTGTCCTAAGAGCCTGGTAACCCGTTCCTCAAATTCCTTATCACTTTGACATCACTCTGTGCAGACAAACCTTGACCTACCTGTCCAGCTTCTCTAAGCCTTCCAGCAAGAAGGGTTTAGTTCTTCTAAATATATGGTTTATTTTCCCAAGTGATGGCTTTCTCCTTTTCATTCTAGCTTCCCTGCACTTATATTGTACTTCCATCCATTTCCTCTATTACCTTAATTCTTATGGAAAAACAGTAGTTTTGGTATCTGTTCCCAATCCAAAAAAACACAACCTTCAGCTGTTCCCTGCATGTTTTCCATGTCCTCAAAATAACTGTGCTATGCCTTTAACACAACTATGACTACTGAGCATTTACATCCCCTCAGCTTTCTCCTCCTGTACAAATTCACCCCAGCTCAGACCTTTAATTTGCCTTTTGCTGACCTGTAGATCGCCATATATGCAGGCTTTCTTCCCTTTTCTCCAATTTTTCACATTCTCAGTGAAACAATCCCATTTTTTGGGCTCTTACTCCACCACTGCTGGCCTTGCCTCTTGTTCTCAGCCAGACCAAGCTCACTATACATCTGCTGAGCTCATTTGTGGTACTGTCAGCCTACAAGAAATGTAGGGATTATTTCTGGAACAATCACCTGATGTCTCCCAAGACAGCAATTTTTGCACTGATTCATAGGACAGGGAGGGCTAATCTATTTACCAACTTGTAGAACTGCTTCTTCACATTTGTACAGGCTTTTAACTCTGGATTTACAGCTACCCTGAATGGTGCTGTACTTTGAGTTCATCAGTCAAAGCTCTATTTTTTTTTTTTTTTAATTTTAACACTTCTACAGAAGAGATAGAATATGGTTCAAGCTTCCCACAGGGAATACATCACCACCCTCTGCAGCTGTATTTCTTTATGATGAAGAGAACTTAGTCTTTCAAGTAGTTACGCCTCTGATTAATCTTGCTTTAATCACCCACTTAACTATGTGTGATGCAGCAGGTCTCATCAATTTTATGGTTATTACAAGGTTATTTATGGTTCTGTGATGTGAAGAATCATGTCTTGTTCTTTGGATACTCAGGAAAGATCATGCTTACCATATGAATCATCGTATGTTTATGGTATACAAAGACTGTTTTAGGTGTCGCACCTGCTCTTCCTCCTTTCTTGATTTGAAGGTGGCTTTGTGAAGGAAAGAGTTTTGTGTCCAGTGTCAGATTTTTGTTCATTCATGTGCTAGAAGACACCCAAGGCACCGGTCTGCAGAATTGAATTTGTGACCAAGAACTGGGTGCAGCATCCCAGCTCGTCTGTCTGTCTGCCTTTCACGTTTTAATTGTGGCCAAACTAAACCTAGCTTTTAGCTCTGCCTCTTGGGCAGTGTTTTTACAGAACACGAAAGTCCCTTCACTGAGGCAACTTCGAGATTCATTAATTACTCACTCTTTTTTACTTAATTTCAAATCAGACACAAAATGGATTTTTTGATGTTTGCAGAAGCTCTGATATTTTTTCTAGTGGGGGCCTCCAAGGAGGAATAGATGTTCCCATACCTCTAAGTGCTTGTTGCAGGCCTCTCCCTCCTGCTGGGCTGCCACCCTTGCTGAAGGATACCCCCTGAATTACTTGCTTCTATTCCCAGCAGAGATACATGATCTTCACTTTCAAACAAGAGTCATCAGCTGAGCACTGGGATAAAGAAAAACCATGAATATTGGTGCTATAAGGAACATAGTGTTTGTGTACATGAAGAAGGATAAAATCACTCTCTGCTGGGAATTGAAAAGTGCATTTAGGTAATCAAGGCAAGAGCTGTACAACCAGCATGTGTTTAGTATTTCAAAGGGAAAAATTAGGCAACAGTTTAGATACTGCAGTAAACCCCTCCAACTTCCCAAGGGCATCTACCTTAATTTTTAAAGTCCATCTACCTTAATTTTTAAAATAACTAAAGTTTTTCTTTTGTTATGATTAACTAGTTTTTAAATTCAAAAGTGGCTGTTCACAGTGTGATTGGGTACAGGGTACCACAGGTCTTTGCCTAAACTGCTGAAATTCTGGTATTCATGTTTGTCCTATGAAGCGGATAATCCTGTTTAAGGACATCACCCTTGCTCTCTTGATACCCCATAAAGTGCAGTGCAAACACAATTGCAGCAGAAGTCTGAGTATTTGTAAGAAAAAAGTATGGCAAGCTCACTGCAAGAAACTTCTCTTATGCAAAGATCCCCGAGTTAGTTCCTGAGAAGAGAACCTTTTCTGCCTACGTGGTCCAATCAAATAGGCTAAGGCTTTCCTTGGAAAAACTTTTGATTAAAGCCTGCGGTACTTCCCTGTGCTTCCTTCAGGAAGGAGAGGCTCAGCAGTCTCTGTGGGTGGAGCAGACAAGGGCTGAGTGGAGCAGAGCAGGCACTGCGTGACCTGCGCTGGTCTGAACCTCTCTTGCAGGACCCCATGGCAGCAGTGGTACTGTTTGGGACTTCTTGGGATTTTTGGAGCATGTGCATAATCCCACCAGACTCTCTTTACTTCCCTCAGGAAGAAAGCAGGGAGGGCCAAGCAAATGTAGAAATCAGTTTGTCCCAGAGCTGTTGGCAAACAATCAAATATCTGGATGTACACATGTATGGTGTATGCCAAGGAAGGGGGGACACCCAAGATCTACCAATGCCACAAAGGCAGCTTGAGAAAGGAGCCTTTCCTTTGCCAGGGGTGTTTTGTCCCAGACCTGGGAGTGGCATCAAGCGTTGAGCACCTTTCCAGAGCATTGTGTGTAATACAGATTGAGATCGTGCCAGTCGCTCTTGTCTCAAGTAGCCTCTCCTCGGGGGGAGGAGAGGGTAGGTGACACAGTCTTGGGATCAGAGCTGGACAGGAACAATGAGGAAAGAGCAACCAGTTTGGGGAAAGCTTAACAAAGCTCAGCCTGTTGAGAGATTTATAGCCCAGCTGAGACTCCATTCCTGTTCCTTGCCATACCACAGAGGAGGCCAGTCACACCTGCCAAACCTCTTTAATTACTGACAGACCAGAACTGTGCCAGCATCCTTGTTGGAGGGAAAGGAAAGCATGCCTGCACATGTAGGTGTGCACATGCACAGAGCATAAGGAAATCCAGAGGACATCTCCCCCATACACACACTAGATCAACTCTCATCCCTGGTGATCCCAGAGCAATAGTATTTTATGAGACTGAAGAATTTACCTACAGAAGTGAAAGCAATGAGCCCAGGCCAACCACGGAGCAGTCTTTTGCTGTGGTCCATGTGCAGCGCCCCAGAAAGAAGGAAGCGCAGGCCCCACAGACAAAGTGCGCAGCCTTTACTCCAATTGCCACCCATCTGAACAGCGGGAGAAGCTGCTGCCTCACTTGTGTCCCACCTCACCATCCCTGCTTGGCCCACGTGGTTCCAGGCTGTTGTAGGATGGCAGTGTGGTCACTACAGCCTCAACAGTGAAGCGATGTGGAGTGCTGAGAGCTGGTGCCTCATCCTGGAAAGCAGTGTTATCCTGGGTGTTTGGAGGGGGTCCTGGCAGAGAGAGCTTCTGCCGAGAACGGAACCAGCGGAAAGCCAGGATAAAGGTGATGGCAATGAAATCCAGAACCAGTTCTGCAAGCTCCATCACAGACAGGACAGAGGATCCAAACCAGAGACTCCACTGGTTCCCAAGCTGGGACAGCAGAGTCACTACCTGCAGGAGATGGAGAAAGAACAGTGAGGACAGCCCTCATTTGGGACTTTTGCCTCCCTGCCTGTTCCCTCTTTCCTGTGGTGCAGGGGGGTTCCCCTCACCCTGTCCCAGGAGAAGAGACTGAACAGCCAGCAATGCTGCTGGAAACAAAAGCTTGCCACAGTGGAGGGACATCATGGGGGAATGGGTGGCCAGAGGAGACACGATAGTAAAGCATGTACCGTGAAGGCTGGAGACTCCCCATTGGTCTTGTAGTTCCACTCCTCAAAAAAGATATTCACTTTGGCAACTCCGTTCCTGTGAATGAAAGATGATGCTCATTAACCCCAGCTCCTCAATCCCTGCATTTCTTCACCAAGTCTAATTGTCTCTGTTTCCTTCGGCACCCCATCCTTCTCCCACACATACCACCCAGAGGCTTTCTCGCATCTCTGCAGCTCCTTCATTCTGCACTAAATACAATCTTTCATACTCAGAGTGCTCTTCTGACACTGCACTGTAAAACCCAATGTTTGTGGCAAAAGCTCCTGCACAGCTCTCCTTTCCTACTCTTCCACAAGCACCTACTGTGACTCCAGAATGCACAGCCAGTACCTGGGGCTTACTATTTTCATATCAGCATCTGACCCCTTTCAAACTTTTTCACTTGGGTCCCCAGTCCTTGCTGAAGTCTCAGTATGTATCTACTCAGACTCAGATGCACTGGCCTTGTCCACAGGTCCCATGCCTGATTTCTTCCCATCAGTGATTTAATCTTAATTCTAACATTTCCAACACACACACTCCACTGGAATAGTTTCTGGTTTGGACACAATCTCTGTTTAGGGGCTCTCACCTCTTGGATGTGATATTATATTTGTTCTGTTGTGAAAGCATGTAGAAAACCCAGTCCTGAAATGAAAGTGCAATAAATTGCGTTACACGATCACACTCGCCTCCTGCAGCTCTATTACCAGTTGAAGAAGAATGGAGGTGGGAGCAGTGGGAGTGGGAGCAGTGCTGGAGAGCCAGGACACCCTCTGCTTACCTCTGAGACAGCAGAAGGCCAGCGGGAATATCCAGCTGACAGCTGGTATTCTGTCATTCTGCAAGACAAGAGGCCATGTTAGCTGCTAAAGCTGAAGGAGCCACAGGGCCAGGTCATGCCATCCCCAGGCACAGCTGGAGATTCCCCTCCCATGCTGAAGTTCTGCCTACTTCCCACCATGTGGAATGCACAGTCCTTGGGAGCTCACCCATAAGCCAACCCTGATGCTCCTCAGCCATTTTTGCTTCCTGATGGGAGAAATACCATTTCAAGTTGGAGCTCAGCTATTGATTCAAGCTTTTGCATAGTCAGTGAATGTTTTCCAACACTTCTAGGAACAGTTTCCAATCTTCCTGCCTGACTGATGATCAACTTACTTGCAAGGTTTCCGACACTTGTGGAAACAGCCCAGCACGTCAGCTTTGAATTCAGCCAGGAGTTTGTAATAGCAGTAGCCTGAACAGCAAGGAAAGTAAATCCAGGTAAGCTCACAGTATCTTTAGACAAAAGGTGATGTGTGACAGTGAGGGGAATTCAGAAGAGGTTTCCTTCCACAAGGGGTTAATTATCCAAGACAAGACTGTCTTTTGGATGTCCCGCACCCGGAAGCTCATTGAAGACAATGAGATGTGCTGGGACATGGGCTGGACCAAACAGGAGCATGAGCTCTACTGTCCCTGCTGACGACTTACCCCAGGCTGTGTGCTTTGTGTAGTCGCAGTACTCTGCTCCATCAGGCAAGGGATAGAAGTAATATGCACAGCCACAGCGTTCTACCATGTTGAGCTGAAAGCAGGAGCGAATACAGACCTGGGAAGCACATAATGTGGAAAAGGCTGATCAAGGGAACCAAACTCACTATCTGCCTGTATTAACAGAGCCTATGGACAAGCATGGCCATTAGGGGGCTGAAGCATTTCAGGGAAGAGGGGAAACAAGGTGGCCCAGGAGGGGGGAGGGTGAGTTACCTGTTCGGTGTAGCGGGATGAGTAGAGATTTTGCACTGGCACGTCACTGCCATCCTCTGTGCAATCACTGTAACTGCCCCCGAGGCGCACAGTCATCTCCTGCAACAGCAAACTGTCACTGCACAGAACACTGCCACTTGGCTGTCCTCTTCCCACTCTCCCATGCCACACACTGCTTGTCTATCAGCATCTGCTCTTTAGGCTTTCCTTCGGATGCCAGCTCCCCCTGCTTGCTTCCATTTCATGGTTCACTGATAAACTGCAGCCAAATGCTCCTTGTCTAGTCCAGCAAGCTGTTCTTCCTCTCCCTTCGCTCCATGTGATTAGTCCCCTCCGTTAAACACACCCTAGGTCCACCAGGTTAAACCTCCCCATAACCTCCCACCCACAGCTCTCATCCCTTCTGCTTGTTCACCTTTCTCATGCTGATGGAGGTCTCGATGCCAGGACGAACATTGAAACCCCCATCATCCATGAAGGCTGGCTCGTTCTGATCGTGGACCATGACCCTGGCTCCTGTCACCGTGGACAACAGAGGGATGAAATCATTCTGCTCAGTGCGCACCACCAGAGAGAGACCTGAGGGAATATCGGAGAGTGAGGAAGGTCATGGCTGACTGTGGTGAGAGCAGGATGGTTAGAAGGGAGTCTGAAAGAGATAAAGGAAAAGACAGACATAAACCAGGCCTGCACCAAAGCTTGGCAGCAATAGAGGGTGGCTGGAGGGAGGCCAGAGACAAAGCTGGAGGCTCCAGAAGAGGCCAGAGAAAACTGGATTTCATCACTGTGGCTTATAAAAAACACAACTGGGAATTGAGAGAGATTTCATGGAGAGGCTTGGAGTCAGATGGAAGAAAAGCCTGAAGATTTGGCCTGGAGATGTTTCAGGGGGTTTAGGAGCACAAACAGGTCAGTTTCTTTAAAGAGGAAAATGGAGAAGGAGAAGGTGAAGACCAGGAACACAGCACTACAGCTCAGCAGCAGACTTCAGGAAGGGCCAGCACAAGAGGAAGCAAAGAGCATAAGGATCAGGCACTGATGAGGGAGAGAGAGTTCAGAGGGCAGCAGTGAGGGGACAGCCATGTTCATGAGACAGCTGTCTCCAGATGGGTGAAGACAGCTTGGGTGAGACAGAGCAGGGCTGCAATCTGCCACCACCAGTACTAAGCACAGCAGGATGCCCATAACTCCTAGGGAAAACAGAGCTAAGCTGTTCCCCTTACTCACCCAAGAGTGCCTCTGACCCACCGTTATTGATCCCAGGCAGTGAGGACGTCCACAGGCTGCTGCTGTTGTCATTAAAGGTATAGCAGTTCCCATACAAGGGATGGTGGAAGTGGGTATAATTCCTGAGGGGGGAACAGAAACATTCACACAGGGTGAGAAGGGCTGTGAAACCAAGGGGAAGGGCTTTCTGAAAGGAACAACTCTCTTTTCCATCAGCAGGAAGAGGGGCTTACAGCAGATGGGCAGTATTTGTTATGTAAACTCACTTGAACAGGGAAAAGCAATTAAAATGTGCTGTAAAAAATGTCCTGGAGCTGGACAGGTTTTTACACGAGGTTTTTCATACTGCTTTTCCGAGCTCAAATGGATTTTAGCAGTCCTAGCAATTACTCTGTTATCTTCCTGATACTGATGAAACTCTTAGCTTTTCCTACCCCTTTTCCTCCCTTGCAGATGGGTTTCACTCCACTACCTCCTTGGGGCTTTTTGACCAATAAGGCAGGAGAAAAGTGGGATATGTTTTTACTGTCTTTTTGTATCAACTCTCTATTCTTCTTGTAAGTGGGCTGATATGTGCCACTTTACTGCTGTGGAGAGTAGAATAAAAATACTTCTACGCTGTACATCTGTGCCCATTCTGGTGTTTGTACCAGTATAATTATTTCATTTGTGTGAAACCCAGAAAAAGGAGAAATCATCCTCTGAGGTTCACAATTCCAGGTCAGAACCTGTGTCCTGGATAAGCACAACCCACGGGAAAGATTCAAGAACGATCATTTGACATGATGGGAGCTGAACAAGGAATGATCCCACCTCAGAAATGAGGTTCTCTCATGTGGGTTCTTCGATTCCCCTCAAATCCAGGCACAAAACAAGTGTTTTCAGGGATGTTTCCACTACTTACGCCTTGTCACACATGGCCTCATTGAAGCGGCAAGCATAGATGAAATTCTCAAAGTCAGACTCATCCAGGGCTTTTGCATCAGGCACCTGCGCCAGGATATTGATATAGTGAAAGCTGTACCATTCCCGCACGGCATCCACTCCCGAGGAGTACGCCTGATGGAAACAGTCGTTGTTTTCATTGCACTGTTAAGAAGGAGAAAACCAACCATGTCAGACAAATCTTGTCCAGGAGACAAGGCTCTGCCTGTGGATAAGCTGTGCTCCCTCAGCACAGAAAGGAGATGACCGAGGAAGTGAAGAGTTCCACAGGACTCCTGTGTGTGACCAACAGGTGATCAGCAGGGCATGGAAAAAACCCAGGGCAGCTCCTTGGTGGAAGGGAAACGCCAGGTGAATAAGCGAGGCTGAGTAAAACCCAGGAGGCAGCAAGGTGCACAGGGTAATCTGCACATAAATTCTACCTGGTATAAAACCAGAAGCTTTAAATTCTTGCGTGGGGAGCCCTTCCTTCAGGGTGTGTCCAGAAAAAACGTTTGTGTTGCTGTGGGAGCTCCAGTTAACTGCAGAGCGATTAGCTTCAGTCCTTCAGTGCCTTTTTAAATGCAAACAGTGATACCCTAGGGCGAGGAAGCTGCTACCTAGGAGCAATTGCGACCATGATCACATTTCAGGTGGCCCAGGACCATCAAATATCTTCCCCTTTGATATTATTGGGCAATGCAGCAGCTGATGCTGATAAAGCGCTCTCAAAGACAACTGCAAGGCTGATGTACCCTCAGGAAGACGAGGTTTCCCTGCTCTTAGGAGGAGATGTACACTGACGTGGACATGTCCCCTGGGGCCTGCATGGACAGGAACAGAATTTGGGGAGCAGGATTGTATGGAGCAAAGGATTAAGCTCTACCTTTATCTGTCATTAGCAAAAGCCAGTGGAGATCAATCAGACTTATATGTAAGGAAAGGCATGGCCAAGGGTCTAACTAGATGGAAGTACCCAGGCAGAGACTGGAGTGGGTAGGGCACAAGGTATCTAGGGATCTCACCAGAACAAAGCCAATTTTCCAGTCATTCTTGTCCACTGAGGGACTGTTCTCTGGCAAGTTGACTAAGTTATCCCGCTTCTGCCTCCGCAAAGGATGGCGCTGGACATGATGGAGCAGGCTCCTTGAGCTACGCCTTTGTGTGGACAGTGTGGACCAGTCGCTTCGCGGCAGAGACATGTTGTAGTCATAGAGGTCTAGCAGTGTCTGGTGGGTGATTTGGTCCAGCTTATCCAGCTGTTCTCGGATGGCGCTGTATCTATACAGGGGGGAGAGAAGACCAGCAGGTTTAGGGCTGGATGCACACAAACAGCTGTGAATAAGACATGCAGCAAAGTTTGCTGGGGTGATTCCGGGCATTCTTGCCACCAGTTGTAAATCTAACCCCTTGCTGGAGGCTATCTTGCAGGAGAGAAGTAAATCTACTCTAGCCCTGTGGCACTTTACATTGCAGCCTGCTAACATATATCACCAAGCAGAGCTGCCTAAACTCACATGCCTCACTGTGAGTGCCCTGCAGCAGCAAAGGCCTCTGAAAAGTGTCCTTTCCACTGGCGCTGCTACAACAGTGGGCAGTCAAGGACCACGAGGAGAACCAGAGTATGTGCCTTTATCCTGCACCCATCAAAGTCAAGGCAGTCAACATCTCTGCAAGCCTATTTCTTACCTGTACGGATTGAGGGTGCACAGCGTCACGGCTGGGAAAGTCAGCCGGTCGGAGTTCAGATTGAGGTTGAGGTTGACAGGGTAGCTGAAGTACTCCCTGTAGAGGATCCCAAACTGCCAGTACATTAAGCCAAAGGTGAGAAAGAAGAGAACGGACCAGAAGGCTGTCTTCATCTTATTCTTTTTGGAGCACACCAGGCGGATCGCCCCGTGGATGGTTGTGTTGCTGCAGAAGAACTGGAATAGCTCCTGGTAGGAACTGTAGAATTCGATGAGACCCTCCCGCTCCTCTTCTTTCTGCTGCTGTTCCTCTTCTTGCTTACATTGTCTCATTTTCTCTCCTGGCATCTTCCCTGCCTTCACAGACCCAGCCTACAGCACAAATGCAGAATTAGTGGGTCGCCTATCCAAGACTGTGGCTCCGGGAAGCCAGCCCTGCTGCACCAACTGGCTCTGCATCACCATCTCCCCCAAGCCTCGCTGTTTTCACCCGCTCCTCCCTGACCCCCGCCCAGGCTGCAGGTCCCCGTCCCTGTCCTCCCGTCCCACGTGTGACATGGGGTAGATCCTCCCGCCCGAAGAGCCCCCCGCCCGCCCCGCCGGGGCCGCGGCACTGACGCGGGGCGC
>VZTN01019905.1:14522-51584 GCA_013400515.1 Erpornis zantholeuca | reverse complement strand
CGGCCCCCCGAGAGAGCCCGGCCCCGGCCAGGTACGGCCGCCCGACAACCTGAACCTCCTCCTCCCACCCCCTCCGGCGGGGACGCGGCGTCCCAGCGAGCCCAGGCGACGCAGAAAGAAAGTTGGCAGTGCTGGTCCCCGAGGCAGCGCCGGCCGGCCGGGAACCCCCCCGGTTCGTCCTCCCCGGGACCGTGCCCTGCCACCGACCGCGGTGAGGGCTCCTGCCTGGCTTTCGTCGCCAAATTGTGCTTTCCAAGGGAAAGCCGGCGAGTTTCGGGCGCGATCTGCGAGAGAGATGGAGCTGGGACAGAGAAGGCCGGGGGCGAGTCGGTGATACACCTCAATTACCGCATCGCCTTTGCTGATGGCTTAACTAAAGAAATCTTTTGTGCCCGTAACTGCCTGGCCCGACCATGAGTGGGAACTTGTTTTGCTAATCTGTGCTTGGGAAATCAAGGCCTCTCAGCATTACCCAAAGCCTTCCAGGGTTTCCTTGGACCACGGAAATGAACACCCTTAGCAAAAGGTGACTGAAAGTCCCAAACATCCCCCTCCCCCATCATTATAACCGTGAAGCTTCTTTACCAGTCTTTTCCCCCAATGATTTTCTTTCAAACTAGCTCTCTCTGAAGTTTTCACTCATTTCTTTCCTTTCTGGTTACCTCCTTCAGATAAGTCCTTGTTCAGAGTCTTTAGTCACTGAATTTCGATCCTTATTGGAGTTAGCTGTGGTTTGGTTAGTGACTCAAAATACTCAGCCACTTTCACCTCTTCATATTGCAAAATCCCATGCTTGAAAATGGCAAGCAGCACACTTTTGAGGCCAGCAGTTAAGTGTTGGCGTGCCAGGAACAGCCTTGTGACAGGTGCTTGTTACAAACCTACAGCCACAGCTTAGAGCGTTCCGCTAGCTCCGTCCCCTGACAAACAGCAACACAAAGCAAAAGCTTAGTTTCTCCTGCGGTTCTAAACTTAATTATATCTCCAGTAAATTATTTTTGAACTTTAATCAGAGATGAAAGCTGCAAAAAGTGGGTGGGATGAGGTGAATGGACTAATACTGTACCAAATGCTTATTACAAACAGCTTCCTCAGAGCATTACTGCCTCCACTTCTGGGGCCCCCAACTCAGGAAGGGCATGGTCCTATTGGATAGAGTCCAGAGGAGGCCACGAAGATGATCAGAGGACTGGAGCACCTCTCCTGTGAAAGCAGGTTGCAAGGCAAGAGTTGGGGTTGTTCATCTTGGAGAAGCAAGGCCTGCAGGGAAACCTTATTGCCTTACAGTATCTAACAGGGCTGCAAGAGACCTGGGAAGGGACTGTTTATCATGTAGTGACAGGACAAGAGGGAATGGCTTCAAACTGAAAGAGGGTAGGTTTAGATTAGATATTAGGGAGAAATTTTTCACTGTGAGGTTGGTGAGACACTGGAACAGGTTTCCCTGGGAAACTGTAGGTGCCATATCCCTGGAAGTGTTCAAGGCCAGGTTGGATGGGGCTTTGAGCAATCTGATCTAGTGGAAGGTGTCCTGCCCATGTCAGAGGGGATTGGAACGGGATGACCTTTAAGGTCCCTTCCAACCTGAGCCGTTCTATGATTAGAAGTATCCTGGGCTGGACCCCGCAGCTCCGTATCCCATCTTGGGCAGTGCCAGTAGGAAATGTCATTTAGTGGAGGAATGTGAGCTCTTCTGACTTATGCCACTTGCAAGTTTCATGCACTCAGATAGTGAGTGCAGACCTGATGTCTGACAATTATGTAGCATTGGTGCTTCCAATTACCGGTGGAACCTAATCCAGTTCCTTCACAGAGAGAAACTTGTTTGACTTATGTTATCATAATTTCCTGAAATTACTGTTTCACTGACAGACTAATCCTCCAGTACCACCTGTGTCTTACTGGAATTGTAACTCTGTTTTACTGGAGTAACAAAAATTATTTTGCCCCTGAAAATGCCCTTTTATACTCATTTAGGTTAACAGCACCCACTAAGAAACTAGAGCCAAATTTGGTAACCCATAGACATTCTCTGATTTCCACAGGGTGTAAAAGGATTTTAAATTGTCTTCAATTGATCTTTGCAAATGACTTTAGAAACACGGTCCTCTTTGTTGGTGTGAGACACAGGTAACTTGCATTTTTTGGTTTCTTTTGGCTTGAGGAATAATTAAAACCTCAAACATCTGGACTGATTTGCTGTATCCAAATGACAGTCTAAAGCAATTTTCTCAGCATTTTTTCATGGCTGACAATTTCCATCACCATGTTGTTTGGGAGAACTTTTGGCCTTTGACAAAGTTTGGACAAGAACAGCAGATAATGATAAAACATATGTATCTGTGTATCTCCATATACACATACACATCTACATTTATTTTTCAGAAGACTTTTTCCATGTGTCATTTGTGGGCTTTTAAAAGTTAAAAAGCCATGCTTTGACCATTTCCAGTGGCTGTGACAGCCATGCTCTGAGCAATTCCCCTTTCCCTCTTTCTCTCCCCCAGTGTGCTGCTTGGGCTGCCGTGCATTATCTGCTGCTGTGGCACACCTCGGAGCACATTTCAGCCCTGAGGTGACTCCCAGTTGCTTCAGTCATGTGAATATCATGCTTTGGCCGTGGCTCTGTAAAAGTCTCAGGGTCCCCATGGTCACACAGGTGTGCTGCAGATCAACTGCCAATGCACAAAGGAACAAAAATTTATTTTTAACATTGCTACAAACACAATTACCACTTGATTCCCCAAATACTTTAGAAACAATGCAAACAAGTCTCCTGTTGCCAGCTCAGCTACCAGTCTCAATCTCTGTCAGAAGATCAGAATTTGCTAACTCTTCAGGGCTGGGTTTTTTTAAATTACTTACATCTTCCCAGTTTTTGTGTTGTTTTTTTTCCTAGTGTGTACATGAAGTAGATCACTGAAGTGACCATTTTCTCACCCCGATTGTCAGTCATAAATGGTACCGTTTTCCTCAGGCACACTGCACTGTAACAGAAGACAGTGGTAAGGAGTTACTAGTGCAGTTTGCAAAAGCAACTCCTGTTGATCATTTAGGCGATTAGGTTCACTCCTGTCTCAAGCTTTCCTCACACAAGAGTCTTCTGAGCATTTTGCCCATCCAGAGCTTTCTGGATATTTCCATCCTATTGAGGTACTGGCTTATCAAGGTGAGTCACACCTGATGGAACTTGTTTTGACACTGATGGTTATTACCCTCACTGCCATTCAGGCTCAGCAATTATGGGATAATTTGTCTTCTGAAATTGCCAGTCTTGCAATAGAATGAAAGATCTTCCATCAGGCACTACAAATCCTCTTTGGAAGTTTTGGTTCATCATATTTACTCCACTTCTAACAACATTTTAAATCCAAGGAGCTTTATGCTGAGAAGATCCTTGTCACTAGTTCCTTCTCTTGTGAAATGGGAAGCGCCCTGTTGTTCTGGGCAGTGCTTCTGTATATTACATCTTCACAAGCTCTGAATGCATGATTGCCTTTTATTGCTACTGAACAACCTTTGAGTAAACATGAATCACTCTTTATGGCACCAAATTTGAAATGTTTCCTTACCAGCTACGTCGATTATCTGCCCAGGTAGGAATTTGATAATGATCTGTGGTACACACGACATTTTAAAATAGAGCAAACTTCTTTTCTACACACTGCTACTGTGGTGGGAAAAAAAAAAAGAAAAATCTCTCCCTGTCTGGTATGGATTCCAAGTGTAACAAATTACAGATGTTTTTGAACTACTTATAAGACCTTCGATCAGTTTAATTCTTTTGTATATCTGTAAATGCAATTGTACTTTCCTTCTGCTGCAAGGCAGAAAGCAATGAGTATTTTGGGATTATGTCTGGATTACCTACAGCTCCTTATATTTTTCTCCATTGAAGCTAGTGACCCAAGCAATCAAGGAATAGCATCATGGATACTGCTGTAAGTTTGTTTGGCCAAAGAAGCCCCAGCGCAGTAGGTGGCAAAGATGGGTGGGCGTGAGGCTACACATTGAATGGCTGCTGTCTGCAGCAGGGAGGTGTTTCCCTGCTGGGACTCCCTGGAGGCAGAGGTGGTGATCTCCAAAGAGGGTCATTATCAAAAAGCCATCAGGGATTTGCAAACTAATCTGCTGAGCTGTCGAATGCCTTCTCCCTTGCTACTGATGTAACTTGCCAGGCAGCAGTGGTGTCTGTCCCAAATAAGCAGTGATATCCCAGCAGCAGGAGCATGTCCATGTACACACCTCCACTCCTTCGTGTCCCCAGGAGGCTGATTTTCAATGTGTGTCTTCATTTGCACCTTGTAGGAGCAGAGTGGCTGCAGAGAGCCATTCTGGTAAAGCAAAAAGGGAGCCCTGGGGGAAAATTGAAGCTGTGTGCGTTATCCGTACCTTTCAGCAGAAAAGATGGGAGACTGCTGGGTAGAATAATGAAAATAAAATATTGTAGGACTGAGAAAGTCCTGCTGGAGACTGTGTGGAGGGAACCCATTTTCTCTTCCTAGGAGAATGAAGCCAAGATGAGCAGAAGACTCAGCTGGCAAACCTGAATTAGCTTCTGAAAAATATGGCTGACTCCCATCTGTTGTCCATATTTCAGGATAAGGGATATTGCTTCCAGGAAATGGTGTATCAGGCAGGGTGCTGAAGAAGCCTGGTGACCCAGACCCTTTAGCCTTTGTGTCCGAGCCAGCAGCTGTCTTCAGTGCTCATGACCCGTTGTCCTGCATGAGAGAATCAGAGTCACCAAGAGCTGGGAATGGGCCTTCAAGCTCTACCTCTGCTGCACGTTCCCTCATGGAGGATCACTCAGCCAGATCCACAGCTCCACAGACACTTATCTCAGTCCGGTCGTGCTGCTACGGGACCAAGCCTGAAAATGGCCAGATGAAAATTCCCACCCACTGGCACAGCCAAGCTAACACACATCTGGAAGCTGGGTGGACAGTCCAGGCTGGAACAGCAGCCAGCAAAGCTATAGGACCGGTTTCTCCATCTACTTTGTCCTGAGGGGCAATTAATAAGTGGGCAATCAAGATGGAGCCTCTTTGACGTCCCCCCACCCTCCCCTGCTCTCCCCAGGTGAAATCTTCAATTTCCTCATTCCAGCCCTAACAATATAACCATTATCACAGACACCTGACTCTCCGGCTCTCTGTCCCCACCCCTTTCCTGATCTCTCCTGCCTGTTCCTGGAAATCGGAGGCAGAAGCAGCCACCTCAGACCAGTTTTTCATCCGGCAGCTGCTGCTCCGACCTTAACAGGGATGCCAGGGTTGGGGCTGGTCCCCTGCGAGCCCAAGGCAGCGCCTGCCTCGGCACAGTCTCGGTGGACACAGGTGCTCCCTGCTGCCTGCCTGCAGCTTTGCGGGAGCTGGTGACAAGACAACCTTGCCTATGTTTAGCTTGATTATTGACCCTGCCTCATGTGATTCTCCAAATGCCCCCCCAGGCACTCCCACCCCAGTGGTTTCAGGTTGCTTCTTGTTGGCTCTGCTCTGCTGATGGTGATCTCTCCTCCTCTGGAATACAAGACAAAACCTATACCCTTGAAAAGGGGATCCAAATGGAATTATGCCCATAAGAAGAAAAGTTAATCTATAAATTCAAATTATTTTATGGGCAAGGCCAGATATCATAGCCAAATGGCCCAAGGGAACACCTCCCACCACACCCTTCTCAAAAGGAGGAGCAGAAGACATCACCCCCACTTTCCAGTCTCCCTTTTATTTGTTCCAATGCATTCAATTCATTCTTCTGCTTGAAAGGTTTTATGTCTTCCCACACAAGAGCTCAGACTAGCAGTGATGCAATGGTCTGGAAATGGTGTGAAAGCTCTGGAACGGTCCAGGAGGCAAAGCACCTAAATTTTGTTCAAGGTGTATCTGATAAACTCAAGTGAAGCATTAGGTAACAAGATACCTTTTGGAGTTGTCTTAGTTTTTATAATGAAGTAATCTGAGGTTTGTCCTCTGTAGGACTTGGAATGTCTGGATTCATGTCTTAATTATTTTTCTTCTTCTTTTTTTTTGTTTCAACCATTCTTTTGAACAGAAAAGGCTGGCCAACAAAACATGAATCTTAGTTGAGCCATGTGACCACTTCTAGTGATACTGAGAAGTGTGAGATTTGTTCATTGTAGTCACTGTCCCATTGTGTAACTTCTTATTTTAACTCTACATCAAGATTTCAGCTGCTTGAGATACATCTCATATACCAAGAAATTTATTCTCCTGGGCGAATTTTGGCATTGGGAAGGGGTTTTCCTCAAGTAAGACACACAGGCTATTTTTTTAGAGGCAAATCTTCCTCTGTACTTTGAAAAATGGTCCACTCCAAAGGGTCTAGGGCCTTTTGTCTTTCATATCTTCTATCAGTAAAGAATCTCAAAGTATTCGCTCCTCGTATGAGAATGTGCATATTTATCAGTTGAGGCAATTGATCTTTCATGCTGAGAACTTAATAAGATCTTGATGATATTTCATGGGAGGACAGGTCTGTGAGGATGATTTAGGTATATGCAGAAATATAAATGAAAGGAAAACCATCAGTTTGTAAAGAAACCAATACTAAACAATCACAGGACTTAAGAAGTATTTCAAAAAGGGGGAAAAGAAAATGATAAAAAGTACAGTTGAAAACAAGGGAAGGAGAGGGGGCTGGATGGAAAGAAAGTAGTGAATGAATTCAAAAAGAGAAGAAAACTATGCCCTCCTTCTTTGCCAGCTGCACCTGGATATGGTAGGAAGTCAGTGTTATCACCCCATACAACCCTCTGCCCTTCATTGGTCCCTAACCCATTTTGCTTCCTCTTGTTGAAACACCACCTCACCACATCGCTGTACCTGCTGGGGCAGTGTTGCTCTTCCCTCTTACCTCTCTCTCACTCTCTCTCTCTGATATTCCAATGCCCAGCACTGATGGCCCATAACAGCACCTGCCAAAACTGTTTTCTTCTGTGTGTCCAGAAGTGTCACCCCTTTCACATTTTCATCACCTGAATTCACTCCTGTCACACTTTGCCATCCTTACTAACTGGGCATGCTCATGGGCTGAAAAATGAGGTGAACACCTTTCTTGTGGGATACAAAAACAATTGTTCAGTGGGGTAAGGGGAGTTACAAAAAGCATCTGGAGTTGTCTACAGCTGGAAAATTAGAGAAGCTTTATAATGTTGCATATAGAAAGGCAGCAAGTCAGGTCAAAAAAGGAACAACTAGCAAAAGGAATCAAAACTAACATATCTCTCCTGAAATGCATCAGGCACCTGCCTGATGTTCTGAAGGACAAGACAGTGATCAGGCTGTGCAGGGAGCGCACAGCAGAGATAAGGCCATCACAGACACCTCTGCAGCCTGTGTGAAGCGATGAGTGATGAGATCAGGGTGGCAGAACCCATTCTTCAGCAGGGTGGGGTTTGCCAGCCAACATGTCTGAAACCGAAGCAGCTGCGGAAGAAGCTGTTCGACACACTGACAAAGCAAACAGTAACAACTTGCTGGGAGCAATGGCATTTGTCCAAGAGTCTTAAAGGATCTCCAGAATAAAGTAGCTGAAACTGCTCCGAGCAGTGTGTCACCGAATGTCTACCCTTGGAGTGGTACCTCAGGAGGTGAAAGGGTTGAATGTGATACCCCCATTATCAGTGGCCAGTTTGGCCAGGGGCAGGTGGTGGAAGAGTTTCTGGGACTTGTTTGGGGTGCAGATGAAGATAACATCAATAAAATGATGTTATATGAATACAGCTAGAGGCTAAGAGGGTCTGGAGCAGCATGTCACACCACTCCATGGTGCTTGTGTCCCCAGCAGGCTGTGAAATCCATACTGTCCTCTGCCAACCTGACAGTATGTGTGCTCTGGTCCACCTCCTGGAGGTTTGGATGCATGCTTGGATGAATGCTACCTGGTGGTACTGAAGGCAGCCAGGACTCGTGGAGGGGTTGGCTCTTGCTGCAGGACATGAGGGATGTGGTCCAGGTGCTTTTACCCAGCTCCTGGTGAAGGGAGCAGCAGCGGTGACAGACGCATGTGTTCATGTCAGCACCAGAAGTGAAACTGATGACCCTTTCCTTTCTCCTTTTCTGATTCAAGAGAAGGAGCTCCCAATGCTGCAGCTACCTGGGGACATGGGTAGGGATGATCCTTGTTCCTCTGCTATTTCTCCTCATCAGGGGCTGCTGCCAACTGCTACTGGTCCTGGAGCCTGAAATCAACCCTCTCCGCTCCAGATGGGCTTTTTGAGCTTCTCAGTTAATTTTTCATCCAGAGGGAGTATCTGTCATTTTTCAGCATCAGGTCATCACTCCTTGAAGGAGATGCATGAGAACCTACCTGGGTGTGCTGGGAGAAGTGGAATTTTCAACTGACCTGGGAGGAGGAGCATGTTTCTGCAGTGGGTAGGACCTGGACTGACTTAGCGTGAAACATCACAGGGAAGCATGAGTCCCATGCTTTTGTCCGGGACACAGTTTAGGGGGGGCTGTAATAGAGCTGGAGGCTTTGAGAAAACACCAATCCTTTTCCCTTTTCTTCTTTCTCTTTTTATTCTTTTGTGTGTTGTGTGGTTTTTGTTAATTAGTTTGTTTGTGGGTTTTTCAAGAGGCGGAGAATGTGGAATGTTACAGCCACTTTGTTGTCCAGTGTAGCTTGATGCCTTAAATGGCTACCTAGAAACAGAGACTAGACAGGAATAGTGGAAAAAGGTGGTATTTATTTGAAAGGCCTTCAGATGTACACTTTTGGGCTCCAGAGAGTCCTGCCTCAGTGGATCCCAAAATGGGTGACAGGTCACAAGTTCTTCACACTTTTATATCAGCATAAATTCACCAACCAGAACCCAGCCAATGATGGAATTTCCCCAAGCTTTCCCCTCTTTCTCCAAAATGATGGTTTACAGTTCTTGGTGAGCAAGTTAGAGAGGTTTTTTTATGTCTATTTTAGCATAAGAGAACAGCACTTAACAAGCTACAGGACACTAGCAGTACAGGATTTGAAAAATATAAAAGTTAAAACTTAAGGCATCAGCTTATCACTGCTCATGTTACTGAAGTCCAGGTGAAGGACACGCTGGAGGAAGTGCTCAGTGCAGAAGATTGGTGTCACTAGGAGAAGCAAACATGCAGCACTAGTGAGGATGTGTCTTTGGTCAGCATTTTGTGCTCTTCAGGGAGCTATATTCTTGTAACCCTTCAGACCCAAAAAAGGGCTCTTTGCAGTCTGGTCTGTGATGAACTTGGCAATTACGTGTGGGGTGGCACAGTTCTCAGGCCTTCTGACATTTTCAGAGATGTCATAGAATCAGAGAATGGTTTGGGTTGCCAGGGACCTTAAAGATCACCTAGGTCCAACCCACTGGGCAGGGACACTTTTCACTATACCAAGTTGCTCAGAGCTCCATCCAGCATTCTCACATGTTTCTAGAGAGACATCTCTATGGCTTAAAAAGCAATCCTTGGTAAGCCTTGTCTTTCCTGTGAGGCACTTACACCAAATTCGAGTGTCACAGAGGTGGCAGGTGCATGGCTGGTGAGGGCCAGGACACTGACCTGGAGGGTCAGGAGTGGCTTTGTCTGCTCTGTGTCTGCCCTGTTCCAGGAAAGGGCTTTGGCTGAACACGGTGCCTGCACTGCCGTACCTGTGCTGGAGAAACAATGCCCACAGTTGCTTTGGAAGCACTGCAGAATGTGTGATTGTGATATAATGTGATGCCAGAATGATTTTTTGCTTTTTCTTTTATACCCCTCTTACATACTCTTTTATAGTTTCATGTATTCTTAGTGCTTTTAGCCTACATACTTGTAACTTTCCAAGTCTGGTAACTTAGCTGAGACCCACTGTACTGTTAAACCAGGAGACCAAACATCCTGGAAGCCCCAGACACCAAGGTCCTCTCCAAATCATATTTTTGTAAACTAAGATAGGCCCATCCAGGGGGAAGGTTTCTCAGAACTGGGCGTTCACTCAAGCCTCTCATTAAGAAATCTTTGATAAATATGTTAATTTTGCAAAGCCTATAATTGTGTGTATTTTGGTGTGAGTGGTGGTGCATGCATTTTCGGGGCATTCCACCTGGACAAAGTGCTGTACCCAAGGATCCTGAAATAAATACCAAGGTAAAAACCCCTTTTCCCCATAAACCGTGTTTTGGTTTTAATTTTAAGACCAGGCAAAGGCAACAATGTGAGCTTGAAGCAAACACAATTTTTATTGTTTATTTAAATGCTTTACCCCTAGTCAGTATATGCTTTCTTGGAGGCCTCTGAGCTGTTCATAAAGTGCTTCTAAACCAATGTAGGTAGACTGCTGAATCCATTTTGCTAACTTAAATTGAATGAGCAGAGGCATAATCAAACAAGGGGAACCTATGGGGAAAAGATAATCTTGAGCTTGGCTTTATTCTTTGAAAAATACCTGCTCTTTCAACACCACCTTAGAAGTTCTGGCTTGTCCGTATCCACAAAACAATGCAGCCACAGCCTCCAAGTAATCTTTGTTGGCTCAGGTGCAAAGAACTTAATCTTATGTTTTGCAGGTTGACAAAATGTTTATAAAATTTTGTGTCTTATATCCAACAATCCTCCTAAAGAGTTAGTCTTAAGCACTTAAAATTTAATATTTATTTGCACTGTCACAGTGTGCCTTTACAATGGGCTGGTGTGCCCAGCAGCTAATCAGATGATGACCAGATTCCTGCTCCTTGATCCACGTGGCCAGGCAGTGATGCCATGTGGCACTTGGCCACGGCACATTTGACCTTGGAAGGCAGCGTGGCTGTCTCCCAGAGAAGCAGAACACCTGATATTATTTATCCCTCTCTTCTTAATGCAGTCAAGTTTATATCTGATGCACTCTTAGTCTCAGTGACATTTTCTGTAATAAGTGTTTTATATTTAAAACGGAATGAACATTGCCGCTAAGCACAAGGTGACCTTGTTTATCAGTGAGTATTACTTTTTCTGCTTTAGAGTGTCTGCTTCACTTGTTTCTGTGGTTTAAATCCAGCTTGAGACCTTTAGGGACACAGTAGTTGTAGACTCTAGTGGGGAATATCGGAGAGCAGGTAGTCAAATAAAATCAAATGCCATGGTATATTTCTCTTTATGAGGAATATGGCCGTTCCTAATGCATTTCTTCCATATCTCCATTATTTTTCCTTGCTTCCAAGTCAGTTTGTGGGCCAAAAAGGCAGACAAACTGCCAGCTCTCATTTCCTGTGTAACACAGGCCTTGGAATTTTACCCAGTGTCTCTTTTCACTGACATAATTAATTTTCTTTTCTTTTTAAAAAAAATTATTATGAAAGGACAGCTTGAAAAAACTAACTTGACCTTTAATTGAACACCTCGAAAGACAGTCTACCCCTTTTATTGACTGATAGCTAGGACAGTCATCCTCACTGTTGAGGATGCGATGTCTTATTCTGCTCTGAACGTGCCTAAATAAAACTTGCAGTGGTTGATTCTCACTGAGCCTTTTTCTGCAGGTGATGGTGCCACCTGTACTCTGTATTTTCTGTAGTGTGACTAAGAGATACTGGTTTAGCGAGACCAGAGTAATGCCTCAGAGTGTCCCCTGCCAGGTGTTTTCTGACCCTCCTAATTGGTCCTGTCATTTTGCTCTGGACCCTCTCCAGGCTTTCAGGATGATAAAGAGCCATGTGGGCGGCTGCTCTGTGGGAGGGTGCTGCAGCTTCAGGCTTTGCTGGGCTTTCAACTCCGCACTGTTAGTCACAGGTGATGGTGACTTCTGCAGGGGCTGCCAGTGAGGCTCCTGCTCTTGGCAGCTTGTCCTTCCTCACTGTCTGCACAGGACCCAGCGGTCACAGACCCACCTGGGCTTATCTGGGGTTATCTGAGGCCAGCGGGCCGTCCACAGAGCTCCCCTGAGTCCTGAGCCAGAAATGCAGCACCTGATGAAGAGGAAAGGATATAAGCAAAAACTGCTTCCACCAGGAGTTACACTCTGCCCCTGATCACTCTCAGGTGTTCCCACAGGTCAGACAATTCAGAGGGATTCATGGATCAACAGCATTGAGAGAGCACGGTGGTCCAGGACCTGAAGAGGGTCCACTAACACTACTGAGCATCCTGTCTTGGCTGAGAATGTTCACCTGGCTGGATGACTCATTCCCTCTCCTTTAGCTACTGACCTTGACATTTGCAAATTTTATCAACAACATTTTTTACAGTTGTATCTCCTAGTGCAATTATTAAAAAGCGCAGTTCTTGCAGAGAGACACACTTTCAGCAGTGATTGCTGCTTCTTTTTGGACAATTAAGTTTTGACTGTTTGCTGGTAATTAATCCATGTAATGAAAATTGTGATGTATACAGACATAGGTTCTTTTTTCTTCAGAATTTACAAATTTCTTGATTTATTAAATTTGCACCAGTGCTTTCATCAACCAAATGTATTATTTTATCAAAGAATGAAATCAGGTTTGTTTCTTACAACTTTTTTTTTTAAACACTAACTTATTAAAATTATTTTAATTGTTAGACCATCTGTTAGATAACTTGTAATAACTTCACACTGTCTTACCTATGATTACCTACAGAACCATCTAACAGTCAGGCATCATCTCGCTTTCTCTCTCTGGACACTGGCACAAGTTTTTCCAAGACCTTGGGATTTCTGTAGTACACCAGGATTTTTAAATACTTAAATCCATTGAGCCAGGTACCTGATCAGTCAAATTTTTTATGATTCTCAGATGCAAATTTGCTTGGCTACTGATCTGAAAATACTTACACTTAATAGATGCTGTTAAAATTTTCCTCAGTTTGCAGAAAGATGAGGAAGTTTTTTACCATCCTCATGTAGTGTGAATACACAAATCCCTTTCTTTCTGTATGCAAACAACTAACTTTTGTGTATCAAGAAGCCTCCATCAAAAGTCTTCACTATCAACAGTTTTACCTATGTCTACCCAGTGAGAGCCTAGGCTGTCACTACTACTTCTTAGTTTTCAATGTATTTTCAAAAAAACCCCTGCTTCGAAGTGCTGTTAGCACTTGCAGCAATCCAGTTTTTCCAGATTATTTTGAACACTCCTTATCACCTTGTATGCTTCATAAATTCTCACTTTTATTGTGTGCCATATACCGCTTTTCCCTACACCCCTTCCTTCTGCTTTTTTCCCCTCCCCCTTTGGTTTAATACAAAATTTCTAAGTGTTAACCTTCAAACTCCCCTTTAGGCCAGAAAAGCGTTCAATCATGTCTGTCTTTTTTTCACAACTACAGATCTTCTTCATGTTGTAAACTCCCAGCAGTGAAATGTCTATAAATAAAAATGTTATTGCAGCTTTCTCCTGCAGAGTCCCATTTTTCTGATTGCTTGATTTGCCATCAGTTTAACCCATAACTTCCCCTGCTCGAGGATTTACCATTTTGAAATACTGATTTTTGCCTATGTCTGTGCTCAGCTTCACACATAAAATGCATAAATACATAAAGATCTTGGTTAAAGCCTTGTAGGCATTGACCAAGTGTACTTATATACATCTGCAGGTACACATCTACATACATGTTGTATATCTACTTGCATGCATATACCTGTAAATGCATCAGAGAAGAGGCATTTCTAAAAGTGTGTCCCTGTTGTCTGTAACACAGTCGTGCAGCACAGAGCTGAGGCTGTCCTGGCTGCCCTCCCTAGATGAAGATGTGTTTTCCTGTGGGTCCATCTCTGAATGGTCACTCAGCTCCTCCACCAAGGGCAGCCCTCCTCCTCCCACACCAACCAAGGGCTCTGTTAATATTTGAAAAGGGCTGGCTCTTCTGAGCAGGATGTGTCAAGGAACAGGAGGCAAAGGACTGCAGGTAAGTGGCACAAAGGTGTTCTGAAGCCCTTAGAAGTTGCTGAGGCTTTGGTTTACCTGAAAAGGAGAGAGAAACAATAAAATAGGTAAGATGCGGCCAGACCAAAGCAACGCAAAACATCACCTCATGCTGCATTCCACCAGAAATGAGTCTCCAGCTCATCCACTCCCTGCCTCTCCCTGCAGGATCCTGGCATATCCTGACCTCCATCTCTCTTAAGTAGCAGTGCAGGGGAGAGGCAGATGCTCTTCTCTGCATCTCGACCACAAAGGAAGTGGCTCATCATTTTAAACTCCCACTTGCTTTTCTCCTGAGGACAGTGAAGAGGTCAGTGATGAAGATGACAGCAGCAACAGCATCCCTTACCTGTCCTTGAGATCTCCCATGCTCTGTAGAGGAAGAGAAGGATCAGTGATGTTGTGATGCCTGGAGCAGCTGAGTAGCCGGTGAGTTGTCACAGCTGAACCACCGTGTTCCCCAGCAGCTGACCGTGTGCGTGCTGTTGTCAGGCACACACATGTGACAGGAAACAAGTGAGCCAAAGCCACACAGACCCAGGGCCAGTTATACTGGCTGCACTGATGTGTCATAACTCGTTAAACTGCAGGTATGGCTTGCTTTTCCCTGCTGGGTCAGGAGGAGACACAGGAGCAACCTCCCATCAGCAAGGAGAGTGCAAACCTCAACAGCTCCAACAGGGGGAAGCATTTTTTGCTATAGTTCTTTAGTAGCATCAGCCTCCAGCTGAATACTGGGTCCAGCTGTGTGTCTAGCTCCTTGGACCATGGCTGTCCTCTTGTGCCTGTCCACCGGGGCCCAGCCCACTTACTACAGACATTTGCTCTGTTGCTTCATCTTCAGTCATGAAATGTCTTTTTCCCTGAAGGAAATGAGATATTTGCTCCCTCAAAACCTCAGAGAGTCAAATAAAAGCTGAAGAAGTGAAAGGGAAGAGGTGGGCAGGGAGACTGTGTATGAGAGGACACCAGAAAGAAAGCATGGGGAACCAGGAAGATGTGGAGTGACTCGGAGGTTTCGATCCCTGTGGTGGGTAGGTGAGGTGTGAGGAGGTCTGGGCAGGATGAAGAACTTGTCCCTGTGCCCCTGACACCTACCTGGTGACTTGAGATGGGCACTCACAGAGATGGGCTCTGCCAGGGCAGCTGTAGATGGCTGGTGCCTGTGTTGGGACTGAGCTGATGCTGAGGCAGGAAGTGATGCTGGAGGTGCCATCTCAGCTTTGCCGGTGGCTGGAGAAATATGTGTTTGGGAGAGGAATTTCTGTGTTGTGGTGGGTCAGACTGGGCATCACATCTCCCTCAAATGATGCCACTGCTGGAATGATATGAGCTCTTGGGAACTCTGGAGAAGGTAAACAGGGAATTGATTTATTGATAGCACAGTACTGTCCACAAGGGAAAGAAGATGAACAGCCTGTGAAGATGAGTGTTGGGAGCGGTGAGAATAGGGTGCAGGGCAGTTTCAGTGCCTGAGGATAGGGGACTCTTCTTGTCCCCAGGCACCTCCCTTGCTCACTGGCCACACAGAACTGGGTGATTGCTGGGCCTGGTGCAGCGGGGTGGACACACAAACATTACATCCCTTGTCTCCCAGGCTCAGTCCTTTCAGCCAAGTGTTGGGTCCCCACTTCCCAGCAGCTGTGATACATCCACATGGACTTTTGGCCACCTGGTCACCTGTAGTCAGCCATGTTCCCTCCTTAACTGCTGCAGCAGGGTTTTCTGAGCAGCAGGGTGATGCTGACCCTGCTGGAGAGCCACAGAGTGACCATGAGCCAGGACCTACAGCAGGGACTCTCACCAGCCCACTGGAAGCAGTGTGTGGGGATCTCAGGGTCCACCTCCTACCCATCCTAGACCATACACAGCAGGGATTCTGTGTGTGGGATGGATCCTGGCTGCCAGTGGATCCCTCTCACCCTGCACCATTTTCCTCCCTGGTAGAGTATTCACCTTTAGGAGGACCCTATTTTCACTGGGTGACCTTCACTGAAGGGGTCGGTGTGCAGGAGAAGCTCCACACTGGCTACCCAGAGCTCACTTTCACTCTGACAAAGCTGAAGGGAAAAAACCCCTACGTTTATACCCATTAACTCTTCCTGCACCAAGCTTGGGAGCCTGGAGGCATCAGGGAAATGAGGCACAACTGCTGGGGTCGAGGAGCTGTTCCCCACCTGCTGCCTTTGAAAGCAGTCACTTCTCTGCATACTTGCTTTTTAGACTGCTTTATCTTTGTGAAAGACTTGAAAGTTGAAGCTGGTTTCTTGCTCTTTTTTTTGTTTTGTTTTGTTTTGGTTTTTTGTTTGTTTGTTTTTTTGGTGTGTGTGTTTGTTTTTGTTTGTTTGGGGTTTTGCTTTTGTTTTTGTTTTTCCTGTGCAAAACCTTCTTCAGCTGGAGAGAAGATGGTTGCTCTGCAGTGGCATGAGCCAGCTCCAGCTCCCCTTTAGTCCAGTGGGCATGTGGTGCCACCAGCATCTGCCAATGCAGCCCTTGCTTTTCAGAAAGATTACTGGGGAAGAAACAAGCTGTGAGAAAGGAAATGGATGAGCTCTGATGGTATCTAACTACTGCCTTTTCTCTGTCTTTCAAACACATGGAGACAAGTTGGCTGCTTCTCTGCTGGTCTGTTTCCTCTCCTCACAGTAACAGAACTCACCCTTGCTGTGGCCAGCTAAAATCGTGGATACGCACCTGCAGGAAACCCACAGCCACAGCTCTCCCAGTACAACCTCCTGACAGCCAGCTTGTGCTGGCCAGACTTCCTCTTTGCATTCCTGTCCAATCATCACTCACCACTTCAACCCTTCTTAGAAAAGCCTCACAAGGAATATTAACTCTTCCTGCAGAAGCTATGCTTAGGAGCCATGAGCTGTCTGACATGGCCAGTTGCTCTGCCTGGCACTCCACTGCCTCTCCTGGGTAAGATCACACAGCCACCAGCACACCCTGTGAGTCTCTGCCAGTCTGAGATGCACTCACCTGTGCTCCCCAGGCCCTACAGGTTAGTGTCCACCTTTATGCGTGCTCTCGGAGGGCACCCACATGTTCCAACAAAGCAGAACTTTACCATGAAGGCATTGAGTTCAAGAGAGCGATTCAGTGGTGCTACAGCTTCTAGGAGAGGGCTGTGTATCTGTTTTCCTACTCAGAGAGACGAAAACCTTTTAAATAACTATGTGATGACAGATAAGGCGGTATCAATGAGCAGAGCCTAGACAGCAAGGAGAAAGAATACACTCATTGTGATGAGAGAAGCAGCAGCAGACAATAGTAGTAGCCAAAGGACAACCTAGCTCAGCTAGCAGGTGAGGCCAGAGGGGCAGATGCCGGTGCATTGTAGGGAATCTCAAGTGATGCTGTGGAATCAGAGAAGTTATGCTGGGAGGAGACCTGAGAAGTCCCTGGTCCAAACTCTGGCTCAGTCAGGTGTCTTAGTTTGAAAGACGACAGGTGTCTGCTAAGGAAGGCAGGCGCCTCCCTTGGAATAGAAGATGTAACCCCCTTCCCTCCAAATTATTATAATTTTGAAATTAAGGGGCTTCCAGGCAAAAATATGAGGAGTGGGAATAACAGTTCGTTACTACTATATGTATAAAACAAGGCAAGCAGACAGCAGTACCCACGGCAGCGATCCCAAGCAGAGCAGGCCCCGTGCAGCCTCTCTGGGCTCTCAGGCCCTGTCCCCTGCGCTGCAGTGCCGCTCACGGCCGGCAGGGGGCGCCGGCGGCTGAGCGGGGCGGGGCGATGGTTCCCCCGCGCCTGCAGGGGGCGCTCGGAGCCAGCTCGGCCCTCACGCGGTGGTGGCGGCAGAGNTCCTCTTGATGCTAGAGAACAAGAGCCGGGCTGTACCCCGCTCCCCCTTGCCAGTTCCAATCTCGCAGCATCTCTGCCCAATGAGAAAACTCCAGGCAAAAAGAGGGCCGGACCCTCCCCCTGTAGCCAGGTCCCTTTATCTTCTTAAGTACCCAGCAATTTGCTCCTTAGCAACAAAACATGGGGACAAATTCCTTTAAGCGGAAAAAAAGAAAAAAAGAATGGGGAACTTCTAAAACCCCAACAGTCAGGTCACCATAATTTTGTCCAGCTGCGGGTAGACGTGCAAGCAGAGGCAGGATTGGGGCTGCGGGTAGAGGTGGAGTAGAGGCAGACTCAGGGGTGCGAGTAGAGGTGCGTGTAGAGGCAGGCCAGAGTGGAGATATGGCCACCTTTCCGGAGACCTATTCCAGTGCTGCTTTTACCCCTTCTGGATAAAAAAGTCATTCCTGAAGTTCAGCCTGAACCTACTAAGTTTCAGCTTGTTGCCACTGCTCCTTGTTGCATCACCTGCTATTGTGGAGAACACCTTGGCTCCATCATCTTTGTAACCACCTTCCAGATATTGGTAGGAAAAAATATAGCGTGTAAACTATATATCATGCAAGTATCAGGAACATGGTATCATAACAGTCATCCCTGGTATTAAAAATTCTGCTGTTCAGGACTAGTAGAAAGGAAAATAAAACTAGTTCATTAATATTAGATGTATGATGTTACAGGTTGTTTAGATGGACCTCAGAAAGCTAAAAAAGGCTTTTCTCTGGTGCAGCTCAGTGTCAGCCATGAACTGCTCAAGTTCATACCTTGATATGTGGTGAGAGAGCAAATATTAAGAGATAAACCCCAGTAAGAACTCTGCTGCCATGGGGAAACTAACTTCAGGGTTATGGACCGGTGAATCACCTCTCATCATCGTAATGGGCCTCAGGCCTATAATTCTCTGCATGACATGACAAATTCCTTCACAAAACCATCATTGAACCTACAAAAGATCCGTTAGTTGTAAATAGCAATTAAGTCATAGAGCAGGTGGCCACCAAAGATAAATTTGGAGTGTGTGATCATAATTTCCTTACATATAAATCCAGTGGGAAGATAAAAAAGAATAAGCCTGCCCTGCATATGCATGTTTTGTTTCAAAAGAAATTAAACCCCAAGGAATTTGAGACTCTTTAGTGTGGACTGCAGTGGTAAGGAAACTGTATGTGAAAGATGCCCAGAATTTCTGACAAGAGATGTGCAGTCTCTGGTACATGCAATGTACAGAAGCAAAAGCCCCTCTGTAGCTACCTGGATGAACAGCCACAAAGTGAAGGGTGAGGAGAAAATTTTTCTTCAAATGTTTGTAGATACAATGTAGCATCAATCTGGAAAATGGACTTTTAAAGAAGATATGATTTTTCATGTAAGTAACTGAACCAGTAAGGAGAAAGTGGCCATGCAAAGAAGATGGGGTCAAACCTAAAAATATTTGTTAAAATTAAAAAATATAAAACATTTATAAGTAGTAGTTCTTCTACTAACCAGGAAAATGATAGTGAAGAGAGGAGCAGATTACAGGAGCATAATGAATATGAGGGTACAGGAACTACCACACCTGAAGGCAAAACATACATTAATGGGATGTAACTAAGAAAAACTGCTAAGATTTGAATTTTGATGGATTTTTAAAACCATAATAATTTTTATTCTTAAGAAAGCAACAAGGAGTTACAGAGTTTCACAAAATAACAGGCACTGTTCAGATAAACTTCATCTTATCTGTGCTCACTCAGTTTTGGGAGTTGGAGGTCCATCAAAAAATTCCTTCCTTCAACCCAGACTTAGGATACATGTCAGTAGGTCACCAGACCTTTCACCCCTTAAAAATTATCATCTGCCCCATTGTATAGCACCAATTGGGAATTTCCAGGGTCTTTCTCAAGGAAATGCCTTTATCCAGAAAACCTCTGGTTTTGGTAGCACATCCCAACTCCTTTCATTCCTGTGCCCTTTTACCTGTCTCCTCTTGCCTCTCCTCACAACACCTGCAGAGGCAGGTCTCTCTATCCAAACTCATTACCTTTTCTGTTTCCTGTCTTCTCTTGTCTTGAGTATTTTTGCCCTGCTCTGACCTTTCTGATTTCCATGATGCCTTCATTTCACTTCCACTTTTTCAGTGAGAGAAAACTCTGCAAAATACATCAGCTTGGAGTGTGTGGAGTGTTGCTCTTGCTCCTCACTGGACTTGTGGACAGCACAAACAAGATCAAAGCCATGAAGATCCAGAGTGTGACGACTGGACTGAGAACAACCTCAGTGCTCTGCTGGAATTGGATCCCCTTTTCCAGTTCAGACCCTGCCAAAACAATAGACTATTTTGAAAAACACCAAATGCTCAGTTTCTTCTAATCAAATTCCTCAAGCTGAAATTTAGCCAAATTTTTATTGGCTAAATTACAAACTTAAATCAGAAGCCAAGGACTTGCTGAACCTAAACTGAAGCCTCTCACCTTTTAAATAAGCCAGCATTGTACTCACCAAGATACACGGGCAGGAAAATTCAATTCCTTTCAGGTCCTAAATCCTCTGTTGACTCTGCTAATGGTCAGGACCATTAACACTGAGCTGGCTTGGCATGACCCTTAGATCAGTGAACCTGCATCTGGCACCAGCCCACAGCTCTCCACTCCTGGTAAGGGTGAGATGAATTGAGAAGCTGCTCCCTGCTGACACTGGTCAGGTGGGTATGCAGAGATGGAAGGGTGATCTCCCCTTCCCTGTGGAGCTTTGCCTCTCCCAGGTCAGGTTAACCAGACTAACCCGAAGATGGCTGTGGATTTTCAACTTCCACTCAATGTGCTGAAGGTTACTTAATCAAATTTACAGTTTACAGAAATACACCTAAATATTCACAGGAGTAAATATGTCTCTATGAATGAACACCTCATGTCTCTCCAGCATGCTCTGTAGGAGTACCAGAAGGAAAATTATCCAGTCTCCTGGATGGTCTATGCACACCCTCACTGATCCCAACCAAGAGGCTGCAATATTCCTAACTCTGACTTGCACCATCAACCATCATATTTCCAAAGGTTGCATCCCCCTGAAGTTTGACTCAGGCACCTCCTGAGCGAGGAAGAAGCAGGATCTATTGTAACAAGGATGGAACTGAAGTAATGCCATCTCCAGGAGTGGGGAGGGACAAGAACAAAATCCTCTGGAACTGACAGAAGGAAGTCAGGAACACAATAGAGACTAGCAGTGGTGCTGGTGACACTGGCACTAAAGGTAAAATGAGCCAAATTCACACCTAACAGGCCAATATTTCAGGGCAGACACAGCAGTTTACAGCAGCTAAGTGGCTGATAATGTGAGAGATTTTTCACAGGATGAAATTTTTCATGGTCTTCTGCCAGCCTTGAATATAGACTTACTCTGAGACCTTAACTATTTAAGCAACTTTTTTTCCACACTCCCCAAATTATCCATAAATTAAGTGGCTCCATTTTTAAGTACCCAGCATAAATACTGGCACCCAGTTTTTATGGATGTATGAGTTTGCAGATACTGTGGACTGAAGCTACAGTTGCGTGCTCAGCATCTTTCAAAATCAGGTACATGGTAAGTGAAGAATGAGGACCTGATCGAGAGACTTAGGAGTTCTAGGTCTCTTAGGAATTCCTAGAGGCCTAGGAAGTCTAGGAATTCTGGCTGTATGTTTTCACATCTGTCAACTCTGATGGGTGGGCAACTCATGTTATATGGAATGTTTTGAGGACAGGTGAGTTTTTGTAAGCAGCTTTAAAGGATGGACAGTTTGTTTCTGTGCAGTGGTTTAAGCCTCAGGATGAAGGATCAGAGCATCTGGGTCTAACTGCTTCTGGCCCAGCTTAGGTTCTCTGTGTTCATTTCCTTCAGTTTCCTCTTCATAAACCTGGGATGCTACTTGTGTTTTCTGGAGGATACCTGTTCAGAGAAGTTTATTCTCATGTCTAAAGCATTATGAGACTTCCCAGAAAGGATCTCCAGGGGCAGAAAACAGAGTAATATTAAAAAAAAAAGTGCTTCTCCTGTTCCCAACTGTCCTCACAGCTCAGACAGTATCCTTCTGAGGGTGTGTATCTGGAGATGAAAAACATGCTCATATGGTTAAAAATCTCACAGGGACCACTTAACCTGCAAGTGTAGACAAGGCTGAGGTGCACTCAGGGTGGTTTCGGTCACCACCCAATTCATGCCTTTGATTACCAAGCTCTCAGCTCACGTTCATCAACAACTTCTCTGGGTAAGAGAGGGCTCCTTCTTGCAGGGCCACCTCATCTCTGGTCTGCACTGAGATCGAGGATGGCAAGTGTGGCATGTATCCATCTGCCTGAGCCAGTTTTCACCTGGCCAGCCTGGGTCAGAAGAGCAGTGGTCCAGGCCAGCAATATCCTGTCTCTCAGCAAGGTTCTCCTGCCCGGGACAGAAAGATGAAAGCCAGACCTCAATCCTGAGCTCACACTTCTGGCTATGAGCTTAAAAAAGAAAGGGGGTGAGTCAGCACCCTGTGGCTGTGCAGTGGCTGGAAACTGTCCTAAGCTGACAAACAAATTTATGGCCATTTCAGAGGAATCTCACCCACCACCATATCCATGGCATTTCCGACTAGCACCACTGAAATGGATTCAAACAGTGTAATGAGACAGACACTGCTGGTGACATGCCTGTTGTCTCTCATCTGTTGCCTCAGCAAGCCCGTTCTGGTTTCAGTAAGTGTATTTATTAAAAAATAAACCTAATCCTAATCACTATTCTGCTCTGTAAAAAAAGAAAAGATTCTATGCTCCAGCCCATTTTACTGAAGCAATCATTATCCATACTGCTGCTGAATGTGTTGCTGAATTACTTTGCTTTTATGGAAAAGAATATTATTTCTTTGACATCTTGTTTTCAATTGCTTACAATTAAAATTTGCAATTTACAACTACAAAAGTGAGTTGGTAAGGAATTCTAAAAACTACATCAAGTATTCTTTAATGGTTTTAATGAGTTTTCCGATAAAACACAGAATGTTGTTACCTTAAAATATAAAAAGTCAATTGAATCTTTAAAATTGTTTGCTACTCGATTACTTCTAACAAAGAGCAAGTTTGTTTGCTTCGGTTTGGTTTGAATGCTACCATGAGCTCAGCTTTAGGCTTGCACTCAACTAGGTGTGGTTGCCTGAGTCAGGGTCCTAAATGATGGTCTGTGGCTGTGCAGTGAATTCCCAAGTTCTCACTGGTGTTCTAATTAATTCACATAATTTTGGGGTGTCGTTTTCTTTTGCCCACATCTGAGAGCAGGTTAGTAGTCCCTAGATCTGCCAGGCAGGAGGGCACCTACTTGTGTTCCAAGACCTTGGCTTTCCAGACAAAACTAAGGTGTTTCAGACCTATTTGAGCTAAGTACATGAACTTCTCTCGCTTCTCTCAGGCACATGGTACAGGAGCAGCAGCCTACCTTCAATGGTGTGAAAATGCTGTTTTCAAATAAGATCCTCATTGCTTTCTTCAAGATGCTGTATTAAACCAGGAACAGAAACAGAAAGCATGTGATATTAGTAAGCAGTGGATGAAGTTTTAACAAATTAACACAGGGGAAAAAAAATGCAGATATTTCAAACACAGCTGGGGAGAAGCCAATTTTGTATGTCCAAAGGAGAGTTGGAAGCAACAATCTTTACACCTGAATTCCCAAATCTTCATCTCAAGAGCCCCGAAGGGAGCATGGCAGAGGGGAAGCAAGTTGTTCAGACTCTGTGCTTGAAGGTGGAGACCAAAGTCTTTCGAGTCTGTTCCCGAGACTCGCTCATGCCCGTCAGCAGCACAGGGTCCTTCCTTTGCTCCACTTGATAGAAGGGACAATTCCTCAGGTGCTCTGACATGCTCGGGATGTCGCTGCGCTGCCAGTTGTGAACTCTGGAGAACAGGCTGCTGAACTGCCAGATCTGATGCAAGAGAGGGGAAACAAATTGGGGAGAGAAAACGAGGGCTTTAATACCAGTCTATGCTTACAGTGGATGTGCATTACTCACTCTGGGCACTCTAATGAACATCTGATTGTGCAGGGCTGGCATAGCAAGTGAAAATGGGGTCTGTATTGTCATGTACCTTGTACTTGCTGGTTTTGTTGCTTTAGTTATCACTTGCCATTTTTAATTGGGAAGTATCCTACATTTGGTGTCAATCCAGAGCAGGGCACGAGGAAATTCAGGATACCTGACCACTGCACCTCTACAGAAAACCCAGTCACATGTGCAGTGTGATCCAAGATGTTTATAAAGCAAAATGATCACAGCATGCCTTTGTATCTCAAAGAAACATGACTTCATAAAGACCCTCCAAAGTATCTATTGGCAACTACAAAGAAATTAACATTACGAGGCTGCTGTTATTCACCCCACCCCAGAAAATCTGGGAAATTTAAGGTTAAAGTTATTCCTAGAGCACATACAAGCTTGTAGAAAATAGAAATGTGCTGTTAAACTTTTCTGATTCTGTTTGCAGTGATATCATGCACCATTTAGAAATATACTAACATGTAGTGATATGACTGTGATTAAGTGACTTTAATATTTGCTGTATACCATTAAATCAAATTAATTTTTAGTCAGAGTAGATTTTTTCTCCCTAAAAATGTTTCTGCCTTGCTTAAGATTGCCTGATCCTCTTCTAGTTCTACATAATCATAGCTATTACATACAGTAGTAAAGAAATTTGGAATAATTACAAACAGTGTTTTCAAGCAGAGTCTGTGCATTGGAAACGAGATCCCTGTGTGGCCAGTACAGAGGGCTAAAATGAAAAGGGTTAGACAGTCCTTAAATTCAAGGCTGCTGGTTTGAAACTGAGCTACAATAACTGAAGTTAGTTGTTGTATGACTGGGCAGCTGGAATGTCTTCCTTTTACTGATGGAAGCCACATCCTCCAATAAATTATTTTAGTGGCTAATTCCTGGTTTGGACTGGGCTAATTCAGCTTGCAGACATCAGACTTTGTTACACAGATTTTGCATTCACCATGTTTTTCTTAATGGAGAGTGCTTTATCTTAATAAGAAGTTATTAATTGATATGCTTCTATTTGGTAGGAATCAATAGGTAGAGATCTTCACAGCTCTGCTTGAAAGCCAGGTCCTTAGATAATCTCTAGGAGTCTTTCCTGGATCTCTAAATTCTTTCTTTCTAGATCTCTGTCTTGTCTTGGTTAGATTGAATTCTCACGCTACTCTTCTGAACAGTTTTATGTAACAGTGGACTTGTCAGTGTTAGGTTAATGGTTGAACTCAATGATCTTAAAAGTCTTTTCCAACTTAAATGATTCTATGACTCTATGGTTTGATGTTAGAGCAGCTGCAGGACTATCAGCTAAAAAAATCCCTGTAATAACTAAAGTTCAACTAGGACTTAGACTAAGCTGTGTCTCCATATTTCTTTCTAAACAACCTGAACAGCCAATAAGGGTGGTAATTTTCCAGCACAAACAAGTGGGAGACCAGCTTTGCAGAAGGCAGTTTTCTATCCCCAAGCTGCTTCGTCACTTATAGTAATCCTATGAAAACTAATTATGAAAGCCATTGGAGTTTGATGTGAATGCCTGAGCTCCTTTCACAGACACTTTTCCTTGTTCTTTACCTTTCTGACATTCTAAATCATTTTGACATGCCCTAGATTGGCCTGTAAATAACAACCAAAAAAGTATGAATTTCAAGATCTTCAAAACTCCATGGGTAATGCTTAAATATCAGGAATTCTTAGTTCTCAGTGCCTAGAAATGGTGCACATGCAAGTGGGTTACCCAAAATGAGCTTGGGTGGGGACTTTCAGCTAGTCAGGAAATGTCTAGTTACACCTTCACCCTTTTGCTAGATGTACTGCACTATACAGCCTTGGCCCCTGCCAACAATGCCCTCTGCAAATCCACAACCTTGTGAACCTTCCCCACATCTGCATGTTTATATGCAGCTTTTCTTGCCATTCTTGTGTTTTATCTGAAGAGAACTCACGACTCTTTTTCCCAGTGTCACAGTCACTTGCCTTTTTGCGAGCTTTCCACGAAGTACCACCATGGGAATATCTTTTTTTCTCCCAGACCAGCAGGACCATCCCCCTCTCTTGAAGAAGAGTGGCACAGATGTCCCTCATGAGCACTGACACTTGTGATAGTTGAGATAAACTGAAGCTGTCCAGGAATCCCGCAATGTACTTGAGCACTTCCACTGGAAGGCTGCTCAGCAAGTCCTTGTTTCTCCCTCGACTATCCACTGTGGAATTGCACTTTCCCGGTTCAGCAAGAAGCGTGTTCACCTCTGGCTTAATAGCAAATGTCTTGAGAGGCTTGCTGTAAATAACTTTGGCCTTAAGTCCCTCAGGGCGGAAGTGATTTTGAACAAAAGGACATCCCAAGTAGGCCAGTGGGCAGCGATGCTGGAACCATCCATCCAGGCATGACTGGATATCAGCATGCACATTCTTGAAGTGGGATGCAAACTCGTCCCTCCTAAAGAAATGACTGCAAGTGAATGTGAAAGCTGAACTGCTTTTATTGTGTCTTCTGGTTACACATTCAGTGTAGAGCTCCATGTGCAGTTCTGGTGGGCTGTTTTCATCCAGAATATCTGCTAGAACTGCGCTGGAGGAGAAGGGCTCCAAAGGAAAGCTGTATGTCTGTGTTGCAAAATCCACGAAGAGTCCATCGATACCTCTTGCTTCAGAGATCTCATGGCCTTTCAGCTCTTTTTCCAGAGCACACAGCAGTGTGGCTTCAACTATGTTTGTCTTAGGTAGTTCTTCTACGTTTATTCCCAGTTCCGAGGTATCCACTGACTTGTCTGAAGTTGGCATCTTGTGGCCCAGTGCATCTCCTAGTCGTGCTCTTTTGCCGCAGTAACTAACTGGCACTTTGAAGGTGTAGACAGTCTTCACCTCCTGGGCTTCCAAGTTCCCATAGACAAAGTCTTTTTCTCTGGGAGTGCAAGCAGCCATCTGGCCAAAGCGGATGAGCATTCCCCCGTGATGTACCAGATACATATTGTAATCAGCTACACCGACTTCCTTCTTCAGCCTCTCCAGGACCCCTTCTTGCCAGGGAGCCAGTCCATTCAGTTCTCTACTCGGTGTTACTTGTTCAGACTTTTGGCCCTTTTCCTCTGCTGCACCATCAGGTCCTTCCTTTGCCTTCTCTGTGGAGCTGGCAGCACGAGGGGTTGATGCTGTTTTCTTGGAAGCCTCCTCCATCTTTTGTCCTGTGCTAGTTGCTGAGCCTGTTACCTGGCAAGCCAGAAGCTCTTTGCTGAAAATGTTCTCCCAGGTTTTGTAACTCCCCAGATCCATTCCCTCTTTGTCCTTTGCCAAATCTTCCCGCTCACGTTGGCTGAGCTCAGACTGGTCATTGCCCTCTTGGGAACCACAGGCAGCTCCTCCCACAGCACCTGCTTCATCACCCATGGCTTGATCCATTAGTTCTTCCAGTTCATCCTTTTTCCTCCACTCTGGAAATAATTCAGCTACTTTCAAAGTCCTGAAAAGTATCTTCTGGTCTCTGAGTGCCAAAGCTGTGTCCAGACATTCTTCGTTCAAGGTCTCTTTCATAATATTCTTGTGCAGGGTTGTGTCTGAATCCACATTTGGCCAGCGGTTCCACTCCATCGAGCAGCAGACAACACTGGCCGGACAGACCTGGAGGTGTTTCGCCAGCTTAAAGCGGGCCATGGAGAAAGGGCAGCCATAGGCTGAGTTGAGGCACAACACCTGCTCAAAGGGGCAGAGTAATTTGTGCTCCTCCTCTTTGCACATGTGGAAGGTGGCCCCGCAGTGGAGGCGGCAGCTGATCACCATGCAGGACACGGAGACCTCAATGGGTGCGCGGCAGTGCCGGCTGAAGCATCGCTCACAGTGCCTGTGTTGCCCAGGGGGAGCTTTCTGGGCCCGGTGCTGTGTGTGGCAAAGACAAGAAGACAAGAGTTATTGCCCGAAGGAGTGAGGATGGCCGCAGACCCTCCATGCCCATATTTGGTTTCCACACATGGGGTGCTCTCATGCACTTCTAGTGGGAATAAGGCTGTGAGAAAGTGAGACGGCCAGCTTCATACAGTCACATACCACCTCTGACCCCCATGGTACTGCATGGTAGCAGCACAGACACAGATAAGGTATTTACTCCTTAGCCTGGGCAGCCAGGGTATGAGCTATTTTCTGTCCCAATATTTCACCAAGCTGCTGCAATCAAGACTGCCGGGGCACAGTGAAGGAGGATCCCACTTCCTCAACACTGAGTAGGAAAAATGACATTCCTTTTTCCTATCTAGATGTGGCCTAGGCATCTTCTCATCTCCCCACAAAGACATGAAGGTTGCACAAATGAACCTTCCTTTGCTCTACACCAGCAAGGTCAAGAGTGAGGATTATCTTCAGCATCCCAGTTCCCAGTGTGGAAAACAGCCTGGGTAAGAGTTAATCTCCTTGGCCTTCTTTACTCTGCTTTCCTGATTTACCCTTACACTTCAGTTGTTGGATTACAGAATTAAAGGCTGCTCAGTCATAACTTGGAGCTACTTCCTTGGATACCTTCAACTGGTATCCATAACTTGGCCCAAAGAAGACCTGCTGCAAGTAGCAACCTCCCAGCTTTTGACTTCCTGCTCCTCACTGTAGGAGCTGCATTCCAGCCTGGTTCTGGGAATCTTTGTGGAAGAGAAAAAGCTAATGATAAGGAAGAACTCGAGTTTTGTTTCCAAACAGGACCCAGGGTGCTTTTCTTTTTTATGTGAAAACAAGAAAGAGATTTTTGACAAATCTTCTCACCGCACATTTCGTGCAGTAGGAACTACCATAGGCCAAATAGACTCTCACTTGGCTCTGAGAAAAGACAGATATTGGTAGTAAAATAATTTAGACTTAGTTTTATTTTTCCTAGCATTAAAGAAAACATAGTAGTGTTTACCTAGATGTGTTTTCTTCTGCAACTCCAGGCTTAAGTGACCTACCCCTGAAGAGAGTTGTGCTGCAGAGGAAGTGGGCTCAGGCTCAAGGGGAAGAGATGCTATGTTAAGAGCTTCCTGTCTCTTTCTTGAAGGTATTCTTTTAACTTTCTGTCTTTCACACTTTTACACCCTGGCAGTGGAAGTCATGAACAACACTGGAGAAGGAAAGATGTCTGGGAAAGGCAATGCCTGTGGGTCCCTGCACTAAGTACCAACACCCATATTTGAAAATTTCATGTGTGTTAATTGCTCAACACAACTTTGTTCTATCTTTTGCAATTTCCAGCACTGATCAATACCTACTTACATCTCCTAATGAATCAACCTCATTCCCTCTCAGCCCTGCAGAGTAAAGGAACACAACCTTGGTGGTCTCTTTACTTAAACTTACACTCTCAAGTATAAGACTCAGGAATCTCCACCTTTGCAGGGAAAGATCACAAGACAGCAATGCAGAAAATAAAACTTTGTGACTCCTCATTATAACATCCCTGCCTTGCCTTGTGAAGCACTGGCTTCTTCACAGAGGTGACACCAGGGTGCTGGCCACTTAAATATATGTGGCTTGGGGTGGCACCTGTCCTGCTTTAGGCTGTTTTGTTACATCTACTTTTACGCAGCTCAGAGAAGCGGGAGATACAGATGGATTTATTTCACATTGGCAGCATCCTTGCTGCTCTCATTCTTGTAGCATTTTGCTGCAAATATAATCTCTAAAAATAGTCCCAACCATGACTTGCATAAGGTCAGAGGAAGGCTGGGTACATTACACTGCAATAAAAACATGACTGTGTGAACAATACTTTCCACTGCAAAAGTAACTCTCGGGGAGGAATAATAGATTTAAAAAAAAAAAAACAAACCTACATCAGAGGCATAGGCCTTACTGTTCTCCAAAACACAGAAAGGACTGATGGCAAAGTTTCTGGAGAGGAGCCTGCTTTCACATTGCTGTATGCTGAAATAAACCCCATCCAAATCATGTGCAGAGAAAGAAAATACATGCTTTGTTTATGAAAAGTGACCATATCACAGCATTCAGATGCAGAATCAGCCTTCCTCATTATTCAGGCATTTTTTAGTTTAGTTTACCTCATCTCTAACTTGTATGTGCTGTTCTTTTCAGACAAAAGATATCTATGCTTCTCTTCTCATTGTCAAATCTGTGAACATAGAGGACAGGAAGTAGGAACAGAGAGTTTTATTCTGATATTTATCAGGGTTTGAATGCTTCTTCTATTCTGACATGCCAGTAATCAGGAGCTCTGTATTTTAATTGATAATTTAGTTAGCTCTGTGGTTTAGTTGATGGTATTATTGCAAGTACACAAACTACAAACTTTCAAAACACTCAGCAGAAAGTTTACAAATTTTGCCTCAGTAGATTTGATACATAACATCCAGAAGCAGGTGACACACAGATATGTCAGGTGACAAAACATTTCTCTAAACATGTACACTTCTCAATTCCCTGCAACTTGCAAAATTTCTCAAGGTCTGGGTTTGGAAACAAACAAACAAACAAACAAACCAACCAACCAAACCAAACCAGAAATGATTACTTCAATCATGTTCAAGTTACTGTGTAAAGAAAGAATGCACATTACAGTCCCAGCCTGTCCACTTTGGTAAATCTTTATTTTTAGACCATCGTGACAGCAAATCAAGTAAGGTTTAAAAATATACAGCTGCTATTTTAACTGCAGCTACATCTGTGTCTGGAGTGGACCCATTTAGTGATAATAACTTACAGTTTATAAACAAATTAAAATTTATTTTCAGGAGATATAAATTTAATTAAGTTTCAGTCAATGAGCCAAAATAATACAAGTGTTTTCTCATATGGCATGTGCTACATGTGACTGATCATTTGACATACTAAGGTCATACACTGTACCCGAGCTCTTTGCACAGGATCAAGGAATACCTCCCAGTTTGAAGAAACATCAAGAAGGGCCACCAGAAAGCCAGATAAGGACCCTGAAGAATGCCTCTGAGATGAGATGCCAAATGAACATAAAACAATCTTTCTAAATTTTTCATGATAACAAGCTCCTAAAAAAATCTCATGAAAGTTCACATCCAAATACTGGAGCCAAGAAGGCTGAAGTTATATATAATGTTACAACAGAAGGAATGTGAGTACTTTTGGTGAAGTGTATAGGGCAGATAGGCAATGTTCTCTATTTTAATCCTCGTTACCTAGTACATAGTGTTTATCTCGTCTTTATCATACTGAAATCTTGAGGGGAATACAGATTTGAAGTTTCTTACAGTGTAAGAATTTTCATTTCAGTATATTTACTATCTTAGATCTGATCGTGTTCACAATGATGAATTTATCTCCGTAGTACTAGAGGTGGACTTGAGGTGGGAAAATACTATTGCTTCTATTTGGCAGATGTAGAATTAAAGTTTAGAAAGATGAAAATATATATAATTAAATACAGTATTTTATACAAAAATGTAAATATACATGCCAAGCATAGAGATGTTCAGGTTCTGATGTTTCACTTGCAGTTGCATGCCTCCTGCACAAAACATCTGGCAGAGCCAGCTGTAGAATCACATTTTCTAGGACACAAAGTAAGTCTTCTTAAGCTAGTGGTTTTCTTTTCCTTTCATGCACTGGTCTTCCTCAATCACTACTTGCTTAACACCCCATCAAGAAATCAGGCTTGGGTCTCCTTTTGCTAAACAGATGAATTTATTTCTTAGAGCTGAGGACAAAATCACTATGCCACTGGAAACCATACCATACTGCATTTGTACATGAATCTTGGGAGCCCCAAATTTCTTGAGTCCTCCCCTTAGATACAAAATAAAAAGCAAATTGAAGAATGCCATCACCTAGAATCACTGGAACCTCTAAATAAGTCAAACTCCACACCTCAACACCCACAGCAGGGACAGCACAGCTTGAGTGACCCCCTTGGCACTCAGCACAGTGCCTTCATGGCACTCATGCTCTGCAGCCATTCAGACTGATCTTGCACACCAAAGTTGCCAGCCAGGCTTTAAATGAGGCAGGCAGTGAGCATGGAACAGCTCAGGGTAGGTGGAAAGGGACAACTAAAGGTGTAGATGAAATCTTTATCAATAACACTGATAACATTCCAGTGAGCATGAGCAAGACCTACTTTTGAGGTGACCTTGAACAAGTTCACATGGATTTTATAAGGGCTTTTTGATTCCAGGGTAACCCTGGTGAACTTTAAATCCTTAGTGTAAGACATGAGGAGGGGTAAGGTTTTTCTGTGAAACAACTGACTTGTTGGATAAGCCAAACAATGGAAGGATGAAGCTGTTACAATTAAGGAGCTACTGCCTGTATTTTCTACCTGGGCATCACCTGGATGAAGCTGTGGTGTTTCATAGAAATAACCACTATTTCAGAGTTACTGAACAGCTTGGAATTGTTTTATACTGAAAAAAATGTGCTTTAAAATGTCAGGAATAGAGTAAACCCACAGTATAGTGCAACAGTGAGCAAAGACTTCAATCCATGCTCCTTGCCTTTCTTCCTGAGCATGCTTGTTGCTCAGGTTCTCATAGCAACACATCAGCTTCTCCTCAGCTCCCTAAACTTGACATGCAGGACCATAGAGATCAAGACAAGCTGTTGCACCATCAGGCCTACCCTTCACCTGGAAAATATGTACTGCACAGAGATAGTAAAGTGGCACCAAAATTTGTGTGTGCAATTTCTGACTAGTGATGCACTAGAGCTGTTACAGAAGGAGCAGGGAGACTTCAAAGTAGTGAGGCACAGGTAACACAGGGCACTGCTGGTGGGAACCCCATACTGCACTCCCCACTAGAAGACCTGGATCAGCAATGTTTCTTGCTCCTCCCTACCTGGTGCAATGTAGCCATAGTTCACCTGAGAGAAAGCCACCCAAAAATTCCAGGTGCTGAAATGGTCCCCTGAGCTGGTGGCATTGGGCAGAATAGCCCAGCATCAGCATCTTGTGCTGGGCATGTTGGGGAGTCGTGTGGGAGACAGGCAGATCAGCAGGCTGTGACAATGAGCTGCTCTGCTGCTCCTTGGACACATCAGGGGTCCCTGTGCTGTCCTTGATAGAGACACAGTCAAATAAACTTTCACTTTGCATTGGTAACTAGGAAATGGATTTGGTCTTGGTTTGAGTTCAACAAGTGCTTTAAAATAATAGGTCCAGTTTTGTTGCAAAAAAAAAAAAAAAAGGGGTGAAAAAAAAAAAAGAGGGGGGTGGTAATGGTCCAAACCATGTATTTTAATCTTTGCGCTCTGGTTCTATGTTATGCTCTGGTAACAATCACATTAACATACTTTTCTGAAAGGTGCCCTGTGTAAAGAATCTCAGAGCTATTGGTTAAGATCTAAATCATTAAAAAAAAGAGATTAATGAATAAGAATTGCTGAGCAGTCACAAGACTAAATGGTACAGTAGTACTTCTAACTCTTGTAATTCTTACTTCATCATTCATTCAGTCTAGATTGCCAACATAAAGTTTGCAGTGTCAATCTACAAAACTCATTTTTTTTAAGTCTAAGTACTTCTGCCATGAGATTGCTCTTGCTTCCCCTCTGACCCTCACTGTATCTCCTTGTCTTCTCTGAGGTTCCTGAAAATAACAGAAATCGAATTTTTGATTTATCAGCTGAAGCTGAAGCTGAAGCTCCCACCTTGCAATCTGCCTCTTAGTTTTTTAAAATCCTGCATACAGTGCTGCAAACTACAGCTAATTCACTGAATACATTATGGAGGGTTTTTTTCTTTTTAGAGTAGTATGTCACAGAAGTGCTCACAGTTACCAGCTGCCTCTGTTTTAGAGTGTCATTTAAGACAGCTCATGATTATTCTATTTCATCTTAATTACTAAGGCTGTTTTGAAGATGTCTTGATTTTCATAGCTTGCTACAGTAACCATTACATTGCATAAGGCTTGTCCAAAAAAGACTCCAACTCTATTTACAAAGCCTTACCTTGATCATAGAGTCCCTGTGCACGTACCAAACACTTCTCTCCTGGTTGTGCTCAGCTGGGCTGAGGTGAGGTGGGTGAGGGAGAACTGCAAGCAAAGAAAGAGAAGAGAACAGAAGGACACGGAACAAGCCCAGGCAGAAACATCAAGTAGTTTTGGGATGTTAAAAATAAAACCTGTGCATGTGACCATGTAGCTCAGCTTACAGAGCTGTCTCTTCCACTGTATTTGTTAACACTGTCACTCCTGGACAAGTGGAGAGGCAGAACCAATAATATTCCATGCCCCCTCCACGAGAGAAAAAGATCAAACCCCTTCCCCAGCCCTGTATCAACTCCCTACTGCTCTCTGATGGAGGTTTGCCCTTTACAACTTAACCCCCCTTGGTGCCCACAGCAGTTTGTGGTTTCTGCAGTTGGAATTGTCAGCCAGTTCCCATTGTCACCAGACACAGCAGCTGGCACAGACAGCAATGGTGGGTTTCTGATCGGTCCAGGCAGAGGGGACATAAAGTGAGTGGGAATGGCCCTGACTTGAGCAGCTGGGCAGATGTGTCTGCCCTCCTCCTGGGGACCCCCAGGAGACTCCCAAGCTTCAATCCCTCCACTGCACAGTGAAAAGGTCCCACCAGCCACCAAGAGTAAGCCTGAGGGTACAGCTCCTAGCACCACCCTTCCTCAGCCAAACCCGGGGAAGCAAAGGAGCAAAGGACAGCAGGCATGTTTTACTACAGGCATGGACCCATGAAAGCATTTCATGGTGATTTCCATGGTGACCATTTCATGGTGGTGAGTACAGACAGGTCGTCCATGCCAGTGAGGTTCAGGGGTGCAGGTGGGGCAGGTATTGTGGGTGCTCACCCTGTCTGGCTGCAGATATCCCTTGTGACCCTTTAGCTGTACACAGGCACCTCTCACCACCTCAGAAACACAGACAACCCTTTTGGCTGTGGTGGATTTGAGATCCTAAGTCATGATGAACTTGTTACTTTGCCTTATCTTTCTCGTTTCCTATCTGTGAGTCCCTAGTGACTCTCATGGCTTGAAACAGTGCAGGCAACTGTTTTCATTTTTAGGGCTGAACAAAATGTCAGTGGGTGACAACCAAGGCTTGCTGGTGCCAATCGCAATTTAGTAGAGCTAAATATGGTCAGCAGTCTGGCTCTGTGGCCTTTTTTAGAAAGGGCTGTATTATCGTGATACCATTTTCTGGCATCCCATTGCACTGGGGAAAACAAGAGCCAGGGTTAATATCCTTAAACTCAAATTTAACCCAATCACAGCATGATGGCTGATCTGTTAACTCTGTCCACTTGCACTCTTCATCTCCCAGCTCAGGGTCATTCATCAGCCTTAAATGTTGTTGTTGTCTTTTGAGGCTGTGTTTAAAAACAGGTTGAGGGCGTGCCTTGCTTTTGTATGAAGAAAAATTTTCTCAAAATTGTGTACTACTGGTTTAAGAGTAAATTCCCTCCAGCTGAATTAACTCAGATTACAAAAAACATTCAGGGCTTTAGAAGTTGCTGTCAGAAATGAAGCAACCTTCTGTCTTAATTTTACCAGCAGCTGATGTCAGCCTGGTCTCAGATCTCTGTGCTTTCAGAAAGTTTGAACTCTGGTGGTGCTTTTTGCTTTTTCTATTCCTTGCTCCGTGACCACACAGACCCAGAGAGCCTGGACCTGCCTCTCTCTCTCTCTGGTACGCTGCCTCACAGCCTCACCCCATACAAGGCCCTAAGTTTTGCAAATCCTTGCCTGCAGGTGATGACTGTAATCCAAAAAGGTGTAATCTCTGGTGGCTGTTAAGGGCGGGTTATCACAAGACATGCAGAATGAATGTAGTTCACTGTGCTTGAAAATATGTACTTGGTGGAGAGAAAGGAGCAGAAGAGTGGAGAGACAGGAAACAGGAATTCATCCTTGTACCTGCATTGCATTTGCCCAGCTACACCTTTTATCAAAGACTTTTATCAAAACCAGGAGAACCTGAAGATCTCTGCTGCCACCCATAACTGTGCTAATTTGATTCAAGGTATATCAGGAATGCCAACCAATACTTGTAACCAGACCTTCTGCTGCATTACAGATGTGCTTGGGTAGGGTGAAAGAAACGTGAAATCCCTGAAAGAAAAGCGGAACTATTTTTTTTTTTTTTGGCCAATGCTTTTGGCTGAAAGCTGTTGCCTGTCTGCTTTAATCTATCTTACCTCAATTCTATGGGTAGGAATGCCTTGCTTCTATATGAAGCCCTATGAAATTTACCAATACGTATATGTACACAAATATATGTTTCTTTAGATGTGGGAAAATTGACTGAGATTGGATAGCCTGAGAGAGGTGAGGCTGCTGCATGCCCATGTCCAACCAATAGCCAGGCTGAGTTTGTATTTCCAATAGGCACATGCATAAATTCACATGTACACCAATTAAGCAAATACACATAGACACAGCTTACGCATCCATCCACACAGAGCCCTCCCACACAGCACTGGCAGCCTCACCCCACCCCCTGCTCCAGCTGAGCAGGATGGAGGTGCACTGGTGAGCATCTGTGTATGTATGTGTATTTATACAAGTTTTCACACACACGTACAGTGTGTCTCCTTCCAGCAGCTGGGCTCAGGCACTACCCAGTAGCTTCTCCTTGATCCCAAACTCTCCCTTTCCTGCCTTTGGTTCCTGCCCTAAACACTCTCTGATGAGTCCTGTGCAATCCTCAAATGCTCTTCCCTTGCATTCCATCCTACATCCTGCACCCCTGAACTCAGTGACACCCCCAATCCTAAAGGTGCTCTGGGGCTGAGGCTCCCCTGGGAAGGAGCTGGACAGGGTGTTCCTTTCTCTGAGTCCTTGATTTGGGTTGCCACCTGCCATTGTACCTCCGTACCCCTCGAAATGAGCCTTTAGTGGGCTGATGGCTCCTGGGATGGGCTTGGAAGCAACCTGGCAGGTGCGGCTTGGGCTCCCCCTCCTGCCATCATCGCCCTGTGCTCCTCTATGGGTGTGCGGGCCCGCTTATGCCACACAATCTGATGTAGGTGTCTGTCACATCATACACTGTGGCTGATCAGCAGCTGTGGTGGCTTTTCGTGCTGACTCGGCCAGCGGCCGCCGCTGTGTCTGTGGCTGGCGCGGGATCGCCCGTGGCACAGCGAAATGGCTCCGCTGCGAGCCGCACCCGTAGTGACGCGGTCTGCGGTGACACCGAGGCCACCGCAACGGGACTTGCATTAATTAAAGTGGAAATACAAGCCCGCTGCGCTATCCTGGGCCGTAACAGCGCGGGGAGCATCGCTGCCCCTTTCAACGCCTCGCACCACGAAGCTTCCGGACGGCGGCGCTGCCCGGCGGCGCGTTGAGGCCTAACACCGGCGTGGCATTAGGAGCTGCTGCGCCATCGCCGCCATCGCCACCACCGCCTCCGTGTCCCGGCAGGCGACCCCCTCGGGT
>VZTN01019903.1:2163-32669 GCA_013400515.1 Erpornis zantholeuca | reverse complement strand
TAGATAGATAGATAGATAGAGAGACAGATGTACTGATGATGGAAGAGGAGAAGAAGAGGAAGTCAGAGTTCTTGGTGGTGCCCAGTGATAAGAAAAATGCCAATGGACAGCAACAATGGAGAGAAATTCCATTTAAATGTAAGAAAAATCTTTTTCATTATGACTGTTTTGGAACACAGGTTGGCCAGAGAAGTTGTGGGGTCTCCATGCTTGGAGATATTCAAAATACAACCAGACAGAGCCCTTAGAAAAGCCCTTAGAAATTCCTGCTTTTAGCAGGAACATTTGGCTAGACCAGGTCCAAAACTCCCTTCCAACCTCACTGGTGCTGTGATTCAAAGTATAAGTATCACATACTCATTTGATTTCAGATTTTCAGAACTTGTGACTTAAAAGAAAGCACCAAAAGATAAAGTTGATTTCCACATTGCTGCTACTGTATAATATTCACAAAATATTTGCCTTGATAAATGATTTTAAATCTTGGTATTATCTACTTATACACTCTGTTAAAACCACTTTCATTTTAGCCCACCAATACTGACTTTCAATTTTCAATTTCTTCTGAACTTCAGAAGCGGAGAACTTTCTGCTTATTTCAGACCTGCTCAGGTGGATATACACCAATATTACCAGAGAACTTGATGAAAATAAAGCAATAGTCCTGTGGCTAAAAAAAGATTGTGTGTTTTTTCTAAAAAAACCCTTATAAGCTTGCCCTGCAGTTAAACTGCTATAGCAAACAGTAATAGTCCATTCACATCTATTATAAGAGCAGTATCACCTGCAGTTTTATTGAGTGTCAGAAAACAGGTCCCATTCTCCAAAACAATAAAAATCAAATTTAGTGTAAAATCTCCCAAGGTTGTAGCCTGTAACCTTATAACATCAGAAATGACAGCAGTAAGCCTTTTTTTTTCCTCCTTTTTTCACTTCAGACTCCAAAAGAAACCAGAGATTATATTCCAGAGCAGGAAGTGCTGCCAACATAGACATGTTACCATGCAGAGGCACAACAAAGGTATCAGAAAATGTTTTCAGTTTGTTTCTTTTCTTAGTGGTCTACCCCTCTAGCCAGCACAGAAAGGCACAGCCCATTAGTCTAACTCTCACATGTAAATTTTAAGGATGAAACAAAATATAAAGCATGAACAACACAATAATTTTGCTTTTCCTAGTCTTTAATGTTTCACCACTTCCATTCACATGAATAATTATGCAAACATATGGGAAGTGCAACTGAACTCCTCAAGTACAAGGTCAGTCTGCTGGGTTTGCACAGCAAAGTTTTGGTCTAGGAGGGGCTATGAGAGGTGGCTTCTGTGAGAATTTCCAGAAGCTTCCCCCATGTCCGACACAGACAATGCCACCCAGATACCTCAGAGGCTGAATATTTCACCCCAAAGTACTCAGTAGCCCCATTCATTTCAATTCTCAATTTCACATGCATACAGAAGTTAGATAAAAGTTCCCCAAAATTAGAAACAGATAAAATGTGCAGTTAATACAGATTATTAGATGCACCTTAAAGGAACTCCACAAAACAGAAAATTGCATGCTTCATGGAAGAAGGAGAGCAACACTTAAAAACAATGGACCATACTTACATTGGTGACCTATTGCTTGGTTTTTTAAAAGAGACAGAGAGTATTATCTGTAATGGAAAGGTTATTTTAAAAAAGGAATGTCAACTCAGAATCAAATATTTAACAAATAGTTAAACGTCAGTGAGAAGTGCACATATAAATTTGGGGTAGTCTTTACAGACTTCACACTGTTGATTGTAAGACTTCTGTAAGCAAGCTTTTATTTTCCATCTGTGGAATTTTCCATTTCCACACAAACAAATGGGGAAGAACTGCGTGGGAACAAAAATTCAGATGACCCACCAGTTCCCTACCTGCCTTTTCTTCAGCATCCATTTTGGGAAAGAATAAACCTACTTTTCCCACACTTAATACAGTGTTAGACTCTTACTCAAAAAACTTCAGGATGGAGTAAAAGTTTGTATCTGAATCAACAATTTAAATATGGATTAAACACCTAAACATGCACCTAGGATCACTCAGATAGTCCAAAGGTGTCCATCGAGAGCCATTTCTTGTACCTTTCAGAGCAGGTACATTCCACTGCATGTATCTTGCTAGATCCCAGTTAAGTGTTGCAAGGGACCTCGACCAGGCAACCAAATAAAAATAACTCAGTATAGAACATGGACTCAAGCAGAGGTTAAAGCAGGTTATCCAGTTTCAGGTTTGCCCAATTATCAGTTTGGGCTTTCTTTTTTAGCCCAGCATGAGTTCAGATTTGAGCCATTGTCGAGTAAATAGCTGCCTCAAACAGGAGCTGAACAAGCTATCTTCATTAAAACTTCTCTACAGAGAATTTGAGTGTTTGGGCAAGAAAAGAAAAGGAAGAGAGGAAAGCAAATGAGGCTCTCAGACTAAGAGTTCCCTTTCATCTAAGCAATGTAATGCAAATCTTTTCTATTGTGCATTCTAAGATGTAAATTGGATTCAAGTTGATGTCCACCTGTCTTGAACCAGCAGGGATGTCTTCCCATTTTCATCAAAGCATTTCTCTGCCAATTACTGGCTGTTGTGACAGTTGGAGATTTTTGTGTATGTGCAGACTTTGACAAATACAAACTCATTAAAATTAGATCTTTCACCTTCTGATTCCAAGAAAAACTGCCACTGAAAAATATCAGGGGTCAAGGGATCTGTATAGTCTAATTACACCCTAAAAGACCTAGGAGCTTATGTTTATGAGAAAAAAAAGAGTCCTGTTTTCTTGGTATTTTCCAGTTTCAAAATTTTATTCTTTTTAAAAGAGGAAAATATTATGTAATACAGAAAAATACTTCTATTGCTTACTCACTGCAGACAACTAAGCCTCTATTCATTAAAGTAAATTTTATTTAATAGCAGCAAGCAAAAAATTTTCCAATTAATTTAATTCTCTGCCATTCCATAGAAAAATAGATGTTTATTAGAACAGCTCTACAGAGCTCATATACTGGAATTTACCACATCATTAACAAGAGACAACAAGGTCAGATCAAGTTGCTACGATACCTAACTTGTTTAAAAACACAAACTCATTTTACTGAAAAAAAAACCCCAGTATTACTATAATTTGTTTAGCAGTGAAAAGGCTAAAAAGGGAACCATTTTTTTCATCTTATGAAATTTTTCAGCAGATTGGCTTTAAAAGTTGTAATTTTTTTTCTTTTTTTTCCCCACTGGTTATATTATTCTATTGTAATGTCTTGGTATGAGAAACAGTCATGACCAATCTCTTGCTAATGTTCTGTATTTGAAATGAGCATTGTAAATATGTTCAATTACTAAGGATAGGCACATAAGTCAGAGCTTTGGCTACCATGGAATCAGAACCAGTTTTCCCAATGTGTTGAGGCAGATGTATTCTCTGCACACAGCAATATTTGATATACAGATATGTCATTGTACCTATATTTATGATAGATTTCAGCTATTATTCTAGATTTTTTTTTCCTCACTACCCTTTTGCACTCTTTCATCAGAAAACATGCTTGAAAACTGTTGACAGGCAGGTAAAGGTGCAAATGTTAAGGGAAAACTGAAGGAATTTTTGGTACCTGGAAGTACCAGAGGTGAAGAGGGAGACTTTTTAAGGTCTAGAATATCTTGCTCTAGACCTCAGCCATGATGTGTGATACATAGATGCTTATTTAAGGACAAAGTTGATCTAGAAAACCTCCTGAGAGCACTTCTACATTTCCTTTGGCTTTGCAATTCAAACATGAAATAAAACACCATGCAAATTTTTGGAAACAGCAAACACAAAAAATGTACTTGTCAGTAAAGTACACCACAGAAGGTGGAGTGGTCTTCTTTTCCTCCTTGCATATGTGTTGCTCAATCTGTAGGCTTTTTATTTTGGAAGGGGGGAGGAGGGGCGCATGTTTTGGTTTCAGGACACAGGGTTTTTGNGTGTTGCTCAATCTGTAGGCTTTTAATTTTGGAAGGGGGGAGGAGGGTTTCAGGACACAGGGTTTTTTGTGGGAGGAAGGCCCACATTCTCTCTCAAACATAAAATTGGCTAACAGATTACTAGAAATCATTTAGCAATATTGCAGATAATTGTTATTAATATGAAAAGAAAAATCCACCAAGATGGTACTGGCAAGAACATCTGACACATTTCAAATTCCAGGCCCAGTATGGCCTCCATGACATCCTCCCTTATCCAAGCATCTCTTCCTCACTCCTCAGAGCATTTCCCTACTTTCTCTCTCACCATACACTTCCACTGGAACATTAAATAAAAGGTACCCTGCAAAACTTTAAGCCTGATGGAAGGAAGCCTCTGTGGCTCAGGAGGAGCTGCTGGCAGATGTGCCTCTCCATGGAGGAGCAGTACCACCTGCAGGGCTGGCATGGCTGGGGCTGGGAACCAGGCTCAGGAGAGCCACAGGCGGGGACAGAGCACAGTGGGGGACCATGTAAAAGGGAAAGGAAACAGGCATGATCCCTGGATCATGGATCCCTGGATCCCAGGAACCACTACTTGTCCCTTTCTAAGGAGATGGGCAGCCCAGCTTGTTGGACTGTAATCCCTGCAAATGCAGCATCAACTGCAGCGGTCTCCTGTGAAGGTCAGTCAGGACAGGACTGTACTGGGAATGAACTCACCCACTGCCTGACAGGGACCTACTGGAAGCCATCATAACGTGGGCAGATACCTGGTGTCTCATACAGTAGAAGTTAGATAATTCCAAAGTTGTTAAGATGAGAAACAGGCATTTTCCCTCATGCATTACATTTGGTCTCAGATTTGTGACCTCTCCTAGAAAAATGTAAGTTAAGAAATGAAATTCATCTGAACTAAGTCTTTCCTTCCACACTAAAAAAATAGTTACAGTAGCTCATCTACAGTTATATACTGCACTATCTGCATTAGATGTTCCCCAATGCCCACAGGATATTACTTTCAGTAATATAAACCATAGTAGCTGTGTCTCTTCCAATTTGTGGCACTCAGACAAAGTGGAAATGTAAACACTAAATCTCTATAAGAGGGAGATCAAATTAAAGGGGTTAATTTGAAGACAGGAGTGGGATATTCAAAATAAAAGAATAATCACAGGCACCTTCAAAATAAGGAAGAGTTTTGAAACCAGCTTACAGAAAGGCTGAGTAAGAAACTCTAGGACAGAAGATTGGAGGTCAAAGAAAGTTATCCTGAGTACCTTTACAAAGTGCTCCAGATCCAGCAAAAGACTGAGGCATATATTAGATATAGCAGAGGAACTGCAAATTTTAACCATGGACCAAGCTTATATAAAGCAAAAAGAAATCATTAAAACCCTCTTGTTTGAAAGACAGGCACCAACACAGGAAAATCAAATTATTTTTCTCAGCTGAAACATCCTTATGTTCTCAGAGCAGATTAAAATTCCATCCACCTCTCCTGACTCTGTATTTCAGAGTCCATTTTCCATAAGCTCTGAAAAGTGGCCACATACTGCTATTTTCAAAGCATAGAAATATTATAGAAGAATTTTCAAAACAAGACAGATCTCTACAATAGGATAAAAACAGACAAAAAATATCAACCTCTAGCGCCTTTATCTCTATATGTGTAACTGTACAAATACATACAAATGTACCTATGTACCTGCCTACATACTTGTATATATATACACACAGATGCTGGTATAGTTATATCAACATTGATAGGGATATGGCTATAAACACAGAGACGTGTGTGCATACACATATTTTAAAGCAAAGAGAAGAATTAAATATTTAACCACTAAGTTCTGCACCTGGAAGGAACTGAAACTTCAAAACATCTTCATGCAGGAATGTCACACATTGAAAGAGAGGGTTCAGCTGGACTAAAGCCCCACACACATAAATGTTCCTCATAGAATTGATTGCATTTGTCCAGCTGCTACCAGGGCAAAGCTGATCAGCTGTATGTAACAGACACTGGGAAGACATTTTTTTTTTTTTCACATTATATTATACAAAACAATCAAAAATGTCAACCACAGAATCTTTTATAGTAACTCAGCTGAGACGCTCTGCCTCTTCCAGTGTCTTTCCTGCTGGTGTGCAGAAACACAGGGTAACATTTTCTCACTTTGAGAGGTCTTTTTACTGTTTTGAGAATTAGAAATTTCCAAGCCATCTTAAAATGCCAGTCTGTTTATTCCATTTTCTCTTGTTTTTCATTTCTTCTTTTACAGCAGCTAGTCCTAGGGGATTCGGTGGAATACACACGTCCTTTTAAAGGATAATTACACTGCCGTGTGGTGACTACATCACTGTTCTATATCCTGCAGTATAGACAGCCTTATTTTATCTGCATAAAGCTATCCTTCATTTTCACCAGGAGCATGTTAGATTTGCTATTTACCGGTGCAAACTACAGATATTTTTGATCCAGTAGTAGTTTGGAGCACTTAAAGCTCTTGCTGAAAACAAAAGGAGGATCACAGGGGGAGCAAGAATGATAGTCCATAAATGCTGTAAATGTTCTGAGCAAAGTTTACTGATGGTTAGACAAGACTTCCCCCTTGCAAGTAGCACTATGGCTACCAAGCAACCTAATTGCCACTAGGAACGAAATCATATTCCTCATCACTACCCACTGCTCTTGAGAGCACAAAGTAAACTTGGAATGAAGGTCAAATCATTAATAGTCATGCCAAGTCAAATTTGTGCAGCAGCTGCAAAGCAGCTTGAGCCAAGGCATTGAAGGAATATCTGAAGATCACTATTGGAGCAAGCAGAATATGACTTTTTCACTCTTTTTTTATAAACCAAAGGATCACAGCAAAAGTCCTCAGAAAGCCCTTCATTAGTTGTACTCCTGACAGGCAGAATAAGCTTGGACTTTAAGAGTCTAAAAAATCCTATACAGAAGAATCAAATTTCTTTATTTTAATCTTTTCTGACATTTTATCTGATAAATGATTGTTAAAAAATGGATTATTTTAAGGTTAGTCACTACTGCTTCTTACCTTTCTTCTAAGGCTTCCAATAATATACTAGCTTTTTTTATTATCCCACTTACTAAAACATGCTACCAAATTTATCCTTTCAAGAGAGGTTGTTTTTTTTTTCTACATCCTTCGAGAAGCAAATATTGCTTGACCAGTGCTGACTTAACTTTCTGTATACAAAAAGCCATGCAGTAGAATGGAATGAAAAAAGTGTATTGTCCCAACAGTTACGACACTGGAAGTTTAATGTGACAACTGAAAAATTCATACACAGAAACTGCAATTTATTTTCCTAAAAAGAGTGAAGGGCTGAGCCAGCCATGTAAGAATCTGAGCCATTAGGAATCCTTATATCCTTAAAACCAGAAGATTAAACCACCGCGACACCCCCTTGAGCAGAAGAGAGAAAAAATTGATAAGCAACCCATCCAACCACCAGCACAGCACCTTTGCCCAGAAAACAAAAATATAGCAAAGCACTAACTAAAGTTTATTGGAATAAAAATGAAAAATTATTTTAAAAGCAAAAAGACAAATGTAGATCATTACATAGATTGGAGTGGAAAGGTCCTCTTGAGATTTCCTGGTCCCTCCTTCAGCTGAAACAGTGCTAAACGCAGCATTAAACTGAGCTGCTCAGGTTCTTGGTAATAAACTGCCTTGTTTAATTGAAACAAATTGCAGTAGACGCAGACAAGATAACTGTGGAAGATCATATGCAATATAATTGAATTAATCTCTCATCCTGAAAGCATTTCTGATGGGATCAGTTTGTCAGGTCATTGGCTACACAGCAGAAATACAAAAAAGGGCAACAGGATTTCTGTAATTCACGTCACCATAGTACCTGTTGATCTTCTTCACGGGACATCCTAAGCAAAAACTTAGTATAAAAACCTGATTTCTGTACCAGAGAGATTGACATCTACATATAAGATAGAGCAGATCAATATGGACAGATTAGGGAAAAACACTGAAACAGTCTTGGCCAACATGACATGCACAAATCACAAAAGATGGGAGTTTGACCTGCTGGTAGGTTTTTTTGGTCATCAATACATCTTAAAATTGTTACAAAAGATTTGAGCAAGGACAATGTTTTGCTGTTTTGCACAGTTTTATAATCTGCCCTTCTCACAGGCATTAGAAGAAGGTTATTCTTTCAAGGACTCCAGAAATCTTTGAAGAACATAATCTCATTCTCTCTGAACATAGTTTCCAATTAACAAAAAAAAAAACCCAGAAGAAGACCAGTAATGATGTAGTGCTCTAGGCGCTGAAGCAAGGCATTTGGGATCCCTTGGGATCCAAAATGGACTGAACCTCTCAGTCTCTGAATAAGGCTCTTGACAAGTGCAGAGGAAAGATACCAGTGCTGAGACGATCTCTATATGCAGCAAGCCCCGTGGATGACCACAGAACAAGGGATTCAATTCTTGAGAGAACTGGTGGTGAAAGAGATTGTCTTCACAGACGACCCAACAACTAGGAGTCCAGACGGGGTCAGAATTACACCAGTGATATGACAAACACTCATACGACTTGGGTCACAATACACTTCTGCTTTAGAAATGATGAAGCAGTATGACAGGGATGAGACCATACGGGATATGGCAAAGGAGCTCCAAGCATATGCAGATGTTGTGCATGGCCCAACACATGCAAGAATTGCAGCTGTGGAAACACATCTGCAGAAAATGAAAGATAAGATGGAGGAGAATCACCAGGAACTCAAGAAAGAGATTAAAGAGAACTTTCTCCAGCTCTCAGGGGTACAGATCAGATATTCTGTTACCAGACACAGACGTTCCCCAGCTAGAGACAGAGGGTACACCCCACAAGGTGAGCTGTGGCTCTTCCTGGGTGGTTGTGGGGAAAACACAAGGAGGTGGAGTAGAAAACCCACAGCTGCTCTGGGAGCACGAGTGCGTGAATTGAAGGAGGGCAAGACACCGAGAGGAAGTTCCACCAGAAAGAAAGCAGCTCCAGTTGCCTGTATCTGAGTTGCCAGACATAATGGAAGAGAAGATGACATGTCTGACCCCCTTGAAGGAACCTCTAAAATGTATACCCAGGGAGAGAAGGATAACTAGGTTTAGAGGTGCCCTGCCTCTAGTCAGGTAGAGGCCATGGAAAACTGCGTTTTTTGGACTGTGGATTTGTTGGCCTGGTACATCAGAACCACAGAAATATGGTGACCCATGGGGAGCTGCAGGACACCGGGCTGACTAAGGAGGGGATACAGTATCATAAAGTCACCCCAAGACATGTGCTTATTCTAGTATCCAAATTCATTACCTAAGGGTATACTTGGAGCCCCTTATATTTTCTCTATGGTCCAAAATTTACCTCTTTGATAGATCTTTCTTGCTTCAATGCATATTTGCCCATACTCATACAAAAAGACCCTCCCTCTACCAGCTGATCTATAGTCACGAGTCATTTGGGAGGGGAACAGGTATGAAACAGATGGGGTGGTCACAAATTCAGAAGCTTTGAGACAACTCCTCCATTTATATGTCACGAAGTCACCCCTGAACACTTTAGTTTCGTTAGGAAAATATTACCACTAACAGGACAAGAGAAAAAAAACCCTTAGTTTTGCTCTAGCAATGACTGATAGTCATAGGTCTGATGTTTTAGAGGACCTTTCAATAGAAGTTATGCTCAGCAACTCTGCAGCTTCTCAAAGACCATTCTAGAGAGCTGTAGCTAACAATTCATGTTTCACTCACCTTGTGTCGTGATTTTTAGAGTGCTCATGAAACAGAAGGGGCTGTGGACTGTGGGCTTGTCTGAAAAACCCAGTTTTGGGTTTTAGGACTTATAGGACTCTCTCGGTTAAGAGTCCTATAAGAACAAAGAGTTAGTTACAAAACCTGTGTCACTCCAGCTGAGGGACTCTCTCAGCATTCCCAGTCGCTGTAGGTTCCCTGGCTCAAATGTAGCACAGCAGCTTCATATACAAACCAGATGAGAGCTGTACAAGTTACAGCAGAGGACATATTTAGGAAAACAAGAACCCAGTGTCTTGGGGTGACTTTATGATGTATCCCATATTGCCCACTCTATGCCCAGAAAATGAATCTTGTCCCTTTCTATGCCTTTAAACTGAGTCCAAGAGAGGAAAGATAAAAAAGACAGCCGGAGGAACTTTTTCAAAGCAGTTCTGTGCTTCAAGGTCACTACTCCCCTCTGTTGTTCTGTGGTGGGGAGATAGCTGCTGCTGCTGCTGCTGCTGCTGCTGCTGCTGCTGCTGCTGCTGCTGCAGCTGCAGAGAGAGGAGGAAGCACCTTCCTTGCTTTTGGCACCTCCCTCGCCAGCTTTTGGCTCTGGTTTCTCCGGAGACAGACAGAGTTAAACTTTGTTCCCTTGGGACTTCAGCTTTTTCCTTCTTTTCTTCTAGACTGTTTCAACAACATCAGAACACATCAGAAGAACTTTCCACCAAGGCCCCAGAGGCGGACCCACACCAACCCAGCTCCGAAGAGGAGAGAGAGACCACACCCACAGAAGGACTCTAAAATCTTCCAGGTTTCTCTCCACAGTGGGAGATTTAATTATTTAGCGTTATTATTCATTTCCTGTGTGTTTGTAAAATAAATAGTTTTGCCTTCACTTTACTCCAAAGAAATATTTATTTTTTCCCCAAAACTGGTGGGGGAGGGGTGGCTGTAATCTGCCTTCTATCAGAGGATATGTCTCAAACCAGGATACAGAGTAATGGGTGATTTTCTCCAACAGTACATCTAAATATAACCAATACCAATCTCTTAACAACAACAATAAATATATATATATAACACACAAGTAGTAAAGTTTCTATTTTATTCATAAATAAACAAACCTCTCCTGAGCTACGGGGTTCAGTTTAAAGTACAATACTTCTATAAAAATACAAATTTATTGAATGAAGTCTAACGGCATGGTCTGGAAAGCATTTCTTATAAGAAAACAAAGATAATAAACTGAAATTGTTCAGATTTGTTGAGGGAAAGAGAAGCAAGCTGATTCTTGAATTCTTAATAAAGTAACTGCAAAGAAATGGGAAGAATTATTCTCCATATCTGGAAAGGACAGAATAAGTACATTTCAGTTTCAAGTAAGGAAAGGAAGGAATGTCATAGCTTTCTAAAGTTAAGAATAATGTTTGGAAAGTAGTTAGTGATGGCAAACTTTGTTTTCTGGCACTGAAGGTCCAGGTTAGACACATCAGAAGTGGGTTAGCTGTACTTAATCCTGCCTAAGAGTAGTCAAATGGATTATACGACTTTTTAAGGTCACCTTAGCCCTTAGAATCCTGTGATTTTGATCGTTATTTTGAGTTAGTTTCAGGCATAAATTTTGGGTTACTAAAAGTTACTTTCCTACATCTGACCTAAATTCCAATTAAAATTGATCTTTGAGTAGTCCAAAGATATTTTCCACTGTCAATCATTCATCTCAGCATGACCACAATCTTACCTTTAAGAAACATCATATCATGCTGAATTCTACATTTAGTTCCTGTCCTACTTTCAAAGTTGGCACAGTACTTGTTCTTTACAGTTTTCTCTTTCTGCAGGTTAAGGTTACATTGATTTAAATTCAAAATTTGAGGTTGGAGCATTTTCATGACTTTCAGAGCTAAAACCCATCAGTTTACCAGCTCAATTTCCTGTGTTTCCAAGTAAATTTCTCAATTTGAATTTGCCTACAGTAACAGCTTTCTTTTAAAATATTCAACAAGGATTTTAGCAAACTGCAATCATCACTTGCTAAAAGACACTTTTTACATGCCTCTGTCCACCGTATTACCAGTGGCACTCTTCTGATGAAATACTGCTACTGATACAAACACTGTTCTTGATTGCTTTTTTCACTTTATGCTAAGAACATGTTTGAAAAGTTTTATGAAAGGTTGACTTGAGAACTTAAAGAAACTGAGAGTTTGCTTAGACTAAAAGTGACTGTTCCCTTGCAATATCAGGAGACCAGGTGGCTCCTCCACAGCCCCCACTTACCAATGAGCCCCAGGCTTCCTTGTGACAAACTAAAGGCTTTTGAAACTACTTTGTACTACAGGAAAAGATGAGAGCATTGAGATTTTAGAGTTCAGTGTAGTTGAAATTTGCATCTATAAGTTGCAACTCCTACAGTTTTGATGCGTAAGTGCAACTAACATGGTACCTCTGGAGCAAGGCAAATAAGCCTGGTACAGAGAACAAGTTTGTGCTGGTGTCACCCAGAGGACGAGTTTTTGAAAAGTTCTTCATGCCTGAAGCCATGACTTCAACATGTGGTTTAACTGGGTTCAAGGGAAGAAACAACACTTGTTGAAAAATGAAGCTGTGGTTATTTCAGATTTATTTGGAAATTCGAAGAATGGTTTTAGTTGAGTACATTTTTTGAGGGTTTCATTTAAGGCTGATGCAAATCATCTTCCGAATGAAAGATGTAGCATCTGAATCATTCCTTATACTGATGCCTTAAGTTTTGACATTTGTATTGTTCAAATCCTGTACTGCTAGTGTATCTCTGAAGTTTCCTGTAGCTTGTTAAGTGCTGTTCTCTCATGCTAAGATAGACATAACAAAACCTCTCTAGCTTTGAGACAAGGACACCCAGACCAAGAACTGTAAACCATCATTTTGGGGAGACAGGGGAAAGCTTAGGGAAATTCCATCATTGGCTGGGTTCTGGTTAGTGAATTTATGCTGATATAAAAGTGTGAAGAACACACTCGTGACCTGTCATTGTCCATTTTGGGATACACTGAGGCAGGAGCCTCTGGAGCCCAAAGTGTACATCTGAAGGCCTTTCATATACATACCTCCTTTACTCATTTATTCCTGTGTAGTCTCTGTTTCTAGGTAGCCATCAAAGGCATCAATACCTGGGGAACCCCAGCTGAATCTCACCTCCACTACAGTGTCTTAAACTACATTGCAGGGAAATGTAGAAATGTCCATGTTATGAAGTAATCTGAAATAAAATGTTTTCAGTTCCTGCTGCTGACCTTCTTTCACTGTATTCACACAAACGTGGTTTTAAATTTTGCAGGAAATTAGACCCTTGAGAGGTCCACTTAATTAGAAAGCATAAAATTGACTACATTGTGCTATCATTTCTTTGTTAGGAAAAAGATTTAGTTAATTGAGAAATGGGGAAGAAATATAATAACATGTTTGACATCAATGTATAGACCTAGAACTGGCTTAAAAATCAGATATTTTTAGAAAGCCACCAGATGCAGTCACAATAAAGGGTAATGTATTACCAATTAGAATTGGCATGATTTTAAATAATTTATAAAGCAAACAAATTTGATGGGCTAATATAGCAAACATTTTGGAATTAATTTGACAAATACCATGGATAAGAATATGTAAGTAAAATAACAGAAAAGGGTAGGTACTAGTGCTTCTTTGGAGGTTTTTCCAGAGAGAAGCTTTAAAACCTTCTCTGCCATTTGCCAGCTATGTAAGCAAGGGGTTAAATGCTCTATATTTTTACCTCTTTGCATTGTATCTGAGATCATGCTGTAGTAAGTCAATTCCTCAGACATGAAGACAGCAAAATAAAATTCTTAGATTAGCATGGAATATTTTGCATGAAATAAATACAAAGGTTTTTTTCAGCAAGATAAAGCAATTTTAAATCCAGTTCAAAGCAAACTAATCGAAACCAGTGTTTTGGGGTTGTTTTGCTTTATTTCCTGTTTGGCAACCAGATGGAGAGATGTGTTTTTGTACAAGACAATCTGGTGGCAGTAGCTCCCCATATCTGCATCAAAACAAAATCCAAATTAAAAATCCAGTTCTCTTCTAGGATGTCCACAATTATTCTTTCCATAATAGTGCATGAAGCAGTACAGCACAGGAAAATGAAGGTAACAGTGATGGGAAGCAATGCAAATCTTGTTTCCTTTTTCACAGTTGCCTGAGAATTATCAGCTGAGAAGTCTAGCTGTCACCTGGCTATGGCAAAGAGTCAAACACCATACAACTTCTAGATGTGAGATATATTCCTTCACCATACCAACAGCTGGATTTACAGCAATTTTCATTTTCCTGGTTTCAGATGTTTTGGAAAAGGAATCCAGAAACAACTTCTTTCTTTTTTTTTTAATTTTAACTTTAGGCTGGCATTTTCTCTCTTCTGCCCTATTTTGATAGCTTTTTTGGTCTTCTTCTGCCTGAGTCTCAGATTCTTAATTCTGATACAACCAGCATTCAGTGAGAAACAACTATTTTCAATGTAGTCCTCACATTTTTAATCTACACAGCTAGACAAAATTTAGGATCTTTTAGGTAATTTCAATTCAAAAGAGAAATTGGTGTTAGATACGGAAAGCAACAACATTTGGATTTCCTCCTCCCACACCTCAGAAATTTACAATAGCCTGCCTGCTAAAATATGGCAGGCATCACTCTACTGTTTTCTTGCTCAGAGCTTTGAGCTTCTTTAGTCACTGTCAGTCAAAAGCAATAAAGAATGATAACTGACATATTTTGGGACTCCCAGAATAGTGTTTAGTCTTAGTGTTTTCATGTGCTGCTTTTCCCAACTTGGCCCACTCTTCTCTAGCAGCACCTGTCAAAGTTACACTGTCAAGGGTTCTTTATTCCTGAGCAAAGTGATATTTCCCCTTCATTTTTTGGGAGAAAAGAATGGAGTACTCCATGGACCATTACAGCTAGTAAGTGAAGATCTGTATGTAATCCCTTAGGCTCTGCACTGGTAAACAGTAAACTAGTTGTGGGTAATTGTCTCTCTTGATCACACAGTTTGGGCACAGTGCCCCACTACATCTGATCCCATTTTCCAAGAGAAATTGATACTTGCTGCCTATGGAAGCATTCAGGCAGCACCTAAAATACTGGGGACAGTTCAAGTGCTTGTTTTGGTTCCCAGATGCCAATACCACATCTGGTATCCAGAGAAGGGTGAAACCAGTCATTGCACCACCACCCCCACACAGAGCAACTGCACTGCGCTAATGTCCCAGCGAATTCTTCTGGAAAGAAAAGTACACTCAACAGTGGTGGAATAAACTACCCAGTGTCTTGAGGAAGAAGCATTATGAAACAAATCCCCAGACAAAACACAGCCACCAAATCACCACCACATGAGGGACTCACATAATAACCAAAAGTGCACCCACTGCACTGACACTTCCTGCAGGCGCCAAAGGGGACAGAGGCTGTGGAAAGCAGCATTGCAGAGGCTTCTCGCTCACTGCATAGCCAAGTTGAGTGGAAGAGAAGTGACTTTGCAGATTCTGGAGCTATGCAGGTAGTGTTAGAGTGGGATGAATGGGGAAAGTGCCCTACAGGCCCTATCTATAACCACTCCCGAATGGCAACCACAAGATTGTGTGAGAATGAAACAGCAAAGGTGGAAGCATTAGGATAAATACATCAAGCCAGCTGAGGTGTGTCAATGGGTAGCTCATCAGAAACATTCAAGACCACCCATGTCAGTTCACCATGTCAGTGGACCCAAAAACTACAGGAGAAAAGCAGAACAGAAGTGTATTAGGTCTGGTTGAGGTAGAGTCATGTGATGGTGACCCAGCCAGGGCTGGGACAGATGAGGAGAGCAGGGTCCGTGAGCCAGCTAGATGCTGGTGGAACAGCTAAAAGCATAGAGCAAACCCTCCTGTGCGCCAAGGCCAAGCAAAGCTTTCCCTTCAGGCAGTGCCCTGCTTTGGCAACACCCCCTGCCTGCTTTCCCTGTCATCCCTCCACACTCCCTCTCCGCTCCTTATCTCCCCTACATCTACCCCGGTTCTGTTCCTCCCCCTGGCCTGATGGCCAACCCACGCCTCCTCCCCCCGAGGCGGGTACCTCCCTGTCGCTCTTTCCTGAGCCCTCCCTGATCCCTGGAACCTTCTCCCTTAGTCGACCCACCATTGGTCCCTGTCCCTTAGTTCCTCCCTTGCCCTATCCCTGTTGGCCCTTGTACCCTGATCCCTCCTGTGCACCACCGCTGCCCTCATCCCACTGAACCCTGTTACTCCCTACCCCACATACCTAAACCCCTGCACACCCTGGTCTGGGGGGAGATTCGTCATCAGCATCATCTGCCCTCATCCCTGAACCCTTCACAAGCCTAACTGCAATAACACCACCACGGACACTCCCAGGAAGGCCTTGCCCTGCTCTTTGCCACCGATGCAGATAAGGAGCTCTCGGCTGTGGGTGTGTGATTGTGTGTGCGTGTGGCACCTGCCGAGTGCCTCAGGAAAGAGACACTTTGGAAGGTTGTGGCACCTCAGCACTGACACCCCACTTCACGCCACAACAGAGTTAATCTTTCCCTTAGCAGCCCTCAGAGTGCTGTGCTTTACCTTGGCAGCTGGAAGGGTGTTGGTAACACACCAATGTTTTGGCTACTGCTGAGCAGCGCTGTCCCTCTAACACTCCTTCCTCGAGTTAAGGGGCTGGGAGTGGGCAAGATCCCGGGAGGGCACACAGCCCAGCCAGCTCACCCAAATTAACCAACGGGATATGCCGTGCCATGTGATGTCAGCTCAGATATAAAAGCTAAGGGAGGGAGGAGGAATGGAGGGGGCATTTGTTATTCTTCAATGTTTGTCTTCTGTGCAACCACTGTTTGCTGAGGCCCTGCTTCCCAGGAAGTGTCCAAACATCGCTCACTGATGGGAAGTAGAGATTAACTTTTCCCTTTGCTTATGCATGCTCAAACTTCTGCTTGCTTCCTTCTTTTTGCCTTATCTCAACCCACTGGTTGTTCTCCATCTTATTCTCTCCCCTCTCCCACTGGGGAGTGACAGAGCAGCTTAGAGGGCACCTGGCCAAGGTCAAACCACTGTAACAGGGCCAGTAGGCATTCCCAGTGGAACAGTGCAACCAGCATGGACTTACTGCAGGGAAACACTGGCTTCTTGGCCTTCTGGAGTCCTCAGAGTGTATCAAATAGACATGTGGATTAAAAAAATCAAGCAGACTCCTTCTGAGAGGTGTTTAAAAAGACTTCTATTATTAAATAAAATGGTTGGCACAGGACTGCAGGGGGAAATATATTTCACAGCTTAATATGAGTCAAAACACAAGGCTTAATGAACATTTCTCAGGATCAAGAGGAGTCAGCTGTCAAGTTCCCCAGGGAATTATGCTGGTTACAGCTTCATTCAGCTTCTTTATCAATGATTTGAAGAAACTGCTGTACTGTGAAACCTGCAAACCTGAAGCCAGTTCCACTCTTCAAGGTTGCCCAAAGCCAAATCATTGGCCCAGAATGCCAAAAAGTCATGACAAAATTTCCAAGTGGGTAAAAAAGTGGTAGATGAGTTAACAGAAAATGTGAAATAAGGAAAAACTATCCTAAGTCTTGCAAACACAGAGCTGCATTCATAAACACTCGGTTATAACTTAGGAGGATTTTAGATTCATTGCTTGCAGTTCTCTGAAGTCATTGTACAGCAACAGCCTAAAAAAGCCAATAAAATATTGGACATCAACAGAAAAGTGTCCAGAGCAGGACATCACTGTGCCATTTTAAGACATTTTGGCCACATCCACTTTGGGACTGCTATGCCTAGTTCTGGTTTTTGCATCTGAGGAAGGAGATGGAACTAGAGAAGGTGCAGAGAAGGGCAACTGGACAATCAAATGAGCTAGACATCTGCCTTATGAGAAGAGATGTGAAAGGCTGTGAGTCTTCAATATGGGGCTAAAGAGGTCTTCAGGAATCATGAAGGCAGGGGAAAATGTGAAGACAAAACTGCAATTCACAAAATCTTGCAATTAAAGAGCTAGGTAATGCTTGTTGAAACACTAGTAGGAAACTTCCTGAAAACAAGTAAAATACTTCTTCACCCAGTGATCATTAAACTTATGGAACACAGGAAGACATGGGAAAGAAATTATATCATGACACACAAAGAAAAGGGATAGACTGATTCATGGACCACAGTACAAGACTAAAATAAGAGAGGTCTGGGATGTAGCATCTAACATTCCTGATACAATGATCAGGAGTGCTGGGTAAGTAAAAGGGGAGTGAATGCTAAATACGACAAAGTGAGTCTGCCTTGTGCTGTACAAAGTGAAAGAAAGATGAGATATAGCCAATCTTTTAGTAGGCTGTGCAGTGTCAATCAACCAACAGATGAGACACTTGTCAAAAGTCGTAATAAAAATTCCTCCTCCCCATGTTGTTCCTTTTTTCACATCTACCTCTATTTTGACACGGGTTATACATGCTCTGTAATGCCTTCTTGATTACTTTAGGGCTGGTAGTTTTTGATCTACTACTAATAAAAGGGAAATAAAAACATCTTTAAAAGATTTTCAAATACATGATGACATCATTAAATAAGGTTGTCACTCCATCTTAACCCAGAAATAAATGTTAGTAGAAGGGATTGGCATTTGCTCAACTCCAAATTGTCAGGAAGTGTTCAAGTGTGCCACGCCATACTGAAGCTGACAAAATTTGAAGATTTTGTTCCCAGAGGAGATGTCAGCAAAGAGGAAAGAAACAAGAGCTGTTCAGAATCCCAAACACAGAACCAGAAACACAGCATTTGCAAATTCAGTCTCTTCTACATTAGTATGAAACCTCTTATACACACCATTTCAATTCTCCCATCACTTCGGTAATGTTTAGAACTGTTCTCTTAGAGTAAGTAGAGAAGGAAAACACATGGAATGAGGTGAGAAATGCAGAACTTTGAGACTGTAATGAGACTGCAGGGTACACCCTTGCTGACATTTGACTGCTCTTAGCATATGTCAGATATGAGACTTCACAGGACACTGAAATTAGTAGTTTTTACGCATATATGTCCCTAATTCTCTGTGGGAAGTCTACAAAACCATCACATACATGAAAATAAGATGTGTTGGAGCACAGGTACTCTGGTGGCCACCAAAGTTGATACACATAACCACAGGTGTTTTAGTGGAGGGAAAAAGAGAAATGGTTGGTTGTATACACCCTTCAAAACCATAATATGACATACACAGCAATAGAAACTTAAGTGTTGTAGCTTCATTTTAATTTCCCTTAATTAATAGACTTACCTTACTTTTAACATCTTCACTTGGTCAGATTAACAAACCAGAGATTCCTACTAACTGGTTATGATTTTGGACTGCCTGAATTAAACTGCAGCTTTAAGCATGTACTGTCTGCTTTCAATATAGAAATCTGTTGTGATTGAAAGTAACTAGTTTCAGCAGAGAAGCGTGAATATCAGTGAAAAACAGTGGAATTTAGTCTCTTGAATCAAACAAGTCTGCTTTTTAAGTGCTTTTATGTGTTGTCTAACAAGATTTAATTATCAATTGCTTTAGACATAATGTTTAATTATTCTAAAATTTAAATGAAGTAAAACATAAATGTATAGCAGCACAATCTCAACATACTTTTGAAAAAGATCACATTCAACACAGATTTTCAGTTTAACCCCTTTTAGGTATGTAAATTTCAGCTTCAGTGCCAGGAAGAAATAAATAAAGGCTTCATGTCTGAGAACGAAAAACTCTTTTAAACTTCCCATCTTTATATTTAAATTTTGCTACAAGTATTCTTGATTCAAGGAATGGGGGATTTGTTCCTCCCCTCGTCTTTTTCATGCCAAAATTAATTTTTAAAATTTAGAAGGCAGGACCTGTAAGTATTGTTTTTCCACAATATATAGGGCATTACCAGAATTTTGATCTTCTAATCCGTGTGAGCAAAGAAAATAATAAATTTCACCGCGAGGGGGTGCTGATGGCAAACCAACAGAACTGTTTTGCCTGATACCAGCGTCCCCGTCTGATTTTCTTTGTGCAAACTTCAGTTTCAGATTAGAACTTCATCCCAAAAAACACAACAGGCCAGACATGTTTGGTCAAATTTGGTCAGCAAAATCCTGAATAAAAAGATATTGAAATATTCTGTACATTTACATTTAGGAGAACAAGGATGCTATGTAAATAATGGCCCGGAGGTTTCTGAAATGCTGATATACTGCAATGCATCTTTCACTGTTTCTCATAAATTCACATTTACGTTTATGTAGTCAACTGAAAAAATAAGGTCTTTTATTAGTTCTAGACTCTTGGTGAGTAGGATGTACAGAGGAGGAAGAAAAATGCAGAAACAGTTTAGGGGGGAAAATGAAAAATAGAGCTTTATTTTTCCCTGCAATTTTAGTTTTGGAAGTGCTTTAATACTAAAATTAGGTCAAATCCTAAACTGATGTAACTGAAAGAGACAAAGTTAAGACATTGTTAAGACATGAAAGCTCATCCACAAGAATCAAATGGTAAAATGACTATCAAATACCTAAATAATCCCTGTCTAATCACCAGTGTGGTTTTAAAGCTTGTACATTAGTGTGGAGTTCAGGAAAAGATAAATATTTCAAAACAAAATTTCTTGGTGAAAGAGGCTAAGATGGTTTTTTTTCTGGTTTTAACATTAAGATCTTTTCCTTGGCATTCAAAAAAAAAAAAGTCATCTATGTCCCATTTTTCTTAGTCACTTATCTTTGCTGCTACAGTGCTGTTTTCACTTGGTGTTTATAGTCTTTGGAGCCACTGACTTGACACTGGAACTAGCTAGTCCTCATGATTTGGGCAATTTACCTGGCTTCTTAAAAAGTGGACAGAAAAATAACTCTTCACTTCTAACTGCAAACTAAAGATTTCGCCTACGAAACAGGGAAAATGTCCATTGAAATTGAATGAGCACCACGTTGCTGTGAAAGCAGGGCTCACAGCTCTCTGGCTTGGTGCTGGAGTAGAGAAAGAAGCAAAAATGGGATTATTAACCAGACAAAGCTGCTTCAAAGCTATGCAAGAACTAGCAGCTGGCCAAAATTCAAATGGTTTTCAAGCCCCTTCAGAGACAGGTAAAGACAGCACCATAGTGGTTTAGGAGATTTACTGCTTTGTCATCTACCCTGTTCCACTTGGTACACCACCCGCTGAAATGGGAGCAATACTTTCCTGGGGAAAGGATAGATAGGTAGGATTTACTAATAATTGATATGAGATTTATATGAATATATAGGATCTGAATTATCTGGGTGTGTGGAAGCAGAGTAGTTGGGCCATTCTGGCCATTTTTATCATGAACTGCTAGCAGCAGATGGAATTCACTAAGAAACCTTTTTAAAATATTGAAGTCATTTCTCTTCCCTGCTGCAATAAAGTTTGGATCTGACATTTATAGTCTATAGGTCAGATCCTGAGGGGTACAGTCACACACTTGCAAGAATATCTGGCCCCTTCAGTGTATGAAGAAAGAGTCCAGTTCTGTAAGTCTCGTGGAACTAAAGTCCCTGTCGGGACTTCCTTGACAGTTGCTTTTAAGAATGAAAGGCATTCATGTTAGATTGGACTAGTCTTCTGCAGGTTTGTAACTTCCCATGGAAAGAGAACTTAGGGCTCTAAAGCTGTATCTAAAATATTCTGCTTTTCTAAAGCTACCGTTACATATTGCTGTTTGTATCATATTCTTATATGCATGTCATTTCCATATAGATTTGTATCAGACTGGTTTTCTTGTCTAAAGTCAATTGAACTAATTGAACTGAGCCCAGAGAGACCAGCAGTGGCTGGGAAGTTGCTATCCACAACTCAGTCATCATTTCAGTCTGCTTGAAAAAAAATCACAAATTTAGGTGGCAGCAAGCTGGATGGGAACTAGTAATGAAATCTGATATTTCTTATGCAGGAGGACAAAGAATATATGTACACTGTGTGCATCAAAACTGAGCATAGTCTGTGGCTATAGATGTATTGATGGGCAAAGCCACACTTATTTCTCATAACAGTGATAACAGAAAAGTACAATGATACCTTACACATCTTATCACAGCTGATATTTGTGAAAACATAGCTCTTTCACCTTTCTTCCTCTCTTCCAACCTGCCCTTCCCCCTTAGCCAGGAATTAAATGAGCTACAAATTGTCTTCTTTACTGCTTAAGGTTTTTGGGACCTCTTACCCTGTCACAGTCCTTTGCGTTTCCCAGTCCCACAGTGGGATTTGCAGGCTCCCAATAGCCCCATGTATGCTGCAGTTCTGCTCCAGTCTGCTCCAGGGTTTTCTTAGGAAAGCACAGGAGTGGGATGACCAAGGAGAGGACGAACATGATTCCTTCTTCAATGCTGCTGCTGCAGCAGAAATTGATAGTGAAGAAAAGGGAAGAAGGGGATGCTGCACAGAAGGAAAAGCATTCAGGGTTTGCAATGCTGTGGGGAGTAGGACTGGTAAGGTCAACATTAAAAATGCTGGCACCTCCTCAGTGTAATCTGGGTTGGAAATGGTGAAAATATATACTGAGCATCAACAGAATAATGTAGTTGTATCCATGCACACATGAGGAAATCCAGAAACTCAAATCACCCTTTTTTCTCATTCCAGTACATTCCCATGTATAAGATGGGACTCTGTGCACTTCTGTAGCACCCTTGAGCAGGTAAAGGGGACAACTGCAAAATAAAAAGAGAGAACAAACTCCCCATATATAGTAGCCCTGACTGTGACCATAATTTCTCTTGTCCCATCTCACAGAGAAGTGGGATTTTAAACAGATCCCTTTATCACATTTCTGTTTGCCAATATGTACACAAGCCTACTAAGGAAGTTTGCAATTCACCATCTCTTTAGGCTGCTTGCCTTGGCCTACCAGTTTTTCACACTTATATCTCTGTTCCATCTCCAACAGGTAAGTTTCAGTGTATTCAATATTCTGTTCATTTGATTTTTTTAAGTTTGTAGGATGAAATAAAAGCATTAGTGATACTATTTCTGGAATTCAATTAAAAGTAAAATTAACTAGAAATCTTTTATTCTAGATGCAAACAATTTATTGTACGGTTGTATTAAATTAAATAGTTAGTTACATCAATTTGGTTCCAAGATGCATATCTCTATGTATTTATCTGATTATTTCTTCTAGGGCTGGATATATGCATAACAGTGATATGCAAGTGACACAGCAACAAGGATAATTATCCTTAGCTGGTTAGTAACACATACAGTTCTGGCTATGTTAAGCAAAAAATTGTATGGACTTCATCCAGTTTGTTAAAACCTTTTATCTCTAAAGCAGGGTGAAAGCAGCATGACTCATTAATATCATTCTGCTTTCTAAACTAAAATCTGGCCAGAAATTGGCTAGATCTGCTGGATCTACACCCATAAACTCTGACACAGCTACAGCCAGAGCACTGAACACACTTACAAACCATAGGATCATCCTGATCCAGCCCACTTGAGATACCCATAGCTGCCTTAGAGAAAAATAAGTAAAGGATACCTTGAGAAAACTAAGTCAGTAAACCTGAAGGAGAAATTTTCTTAAAAATACTCAAAACCACCAGAACAAAAAAACAGCCAACCAAACAGAAATGCATCCACCCCACCACCACCCCCCAAAAAAACCAAACAGCAAAGCCAGCCCAAGACAATCTTGACTGGGACCTCAGTTGTGAGCAGTGTGGTATTGGAGGCCACATTTAGGTTCATACACATTTCCCCAGTCATGCCTGTGCACTACAGACCTCTCCACATTCTGAAATTTAAATCATTCTCATAAAAACAAGGAGTCAATATGTCTGTGTAGCCCCAGTCTCAGAAGTACTTTTAGATCTTCTGATTGGAACCAGGTTTGGTAATTAGTCTTAATGACTGGAGAGCACAATCCTTGACTGTCTGCCAGAACAAAAAAAAAAAAATTAAAACATATCGTTAGAAGTTTGCAATTGAAATAATTAAATTGAGCCTAATTAAATAATTAGGGAACATTTTAGATTTCCAAAATAAAGGATGAAAAAGGATTAAAGAGGGAAAGATCACGTGTGTGAAAACTGAAGACCCTTAGAGAAATGAAGGGAAAATGAAGCAGTGGGAACACTTGTAGCAGTAGTAGCTGCCAGGGCTTGCAGACAGCAGAGGATTGCACAACAAGATCAGCACATCCTACCTAGCAGGTAGCCTCTTTCGCTTGAGCTGCTGTTCATACGTGATGGTCTTGTAAGGAGAGCTCTTTGGTTTTTGAATCAAACAACTCTGGCCTTGACTCTCTTGAGAGCTTCAGGATACTGCACCTAAATTACACCTATTTCAATGCAACTTTCCCTCTCCTCCAATTTGCTAAATCTTCCCTGAATTCAGTTAGCTTATTAGACCATCACATCTGGAGGTTTAAGAGGATAAAAATCTCTTGCAATATGCGAAGTTTTATTCCTCATGGCTCTACTTTGCCAGAGGCAGTGAGGTGCAGTTATATAAAGAGTGTTCTCAAGTGTGAAACAATGTCCTCAGCCACCAGTTCAGGCTGCCTCTAAGCAGCAGGGGCTCCCACAGCTTTAGTGCCATGGCTAAACTGGTGAAAATAGACAAGATGTTCACCCAGAATGAGACATGTTGAAACTGAAAATTAAGAAAAATTGCAACTGAGGACAAAAAAGGCATAAGTTGCTCTCTGATTAAATGCACTCAAAGTTAATGAAGAACTTTTCCCAGCAGTCAAGCACTGGCACTATCATCCTAAATCTTTTTTTGGTCTTTATTGTTGCTAGCTTTTCATAGGGAATAAAAAGAAAATATAGAAGTATTTCCAATAATGAATTTAACTTGTTTTTTACAATGTAGTTTCTGTAAGCTGCTAATATCCTTGAACATATTCATTTAATTAAATGTATTTATTACTTTAATTTGCTCAACAGAAGCTGGCAAGAATTATATCATTGAATCTCTAAGCTGCACACCCACACACTTTCCTGCAAGAATTTTAGACTTAAAGTCAGAAACCTGAGATCTTTTTAATTGCAGAGGGTCATGAATATTGTTCCTCCCCTTTAACTGGCTCCAGTCATCAAAGAAGTGTTGAGGGAAGCAGCTGGGACTGGGAATCTCTCAGGAATAGAAAAGCAGTACTAGGGAATGGTAGTAAATTTACATCTCTGAGTGATTTGAGCATAGTAAAGACCTTCCTAGGAAGCTGAGTCCATTTTAAGATGGCATGCATACATAGCTGCATCCAGAGTTTAATTTCTGAAATGGATTTTTTTCCTGTAACAGTCATGAAAATTTTTGACCTCTACTGTTTAAAGGCTCTGGCACAGGGACCGTTTTGCTGTTCTGATCATTCCTTGCACAGATACTGTAATGTCTGTCATTCACTGAGCCATGGATTTTCTTTGTGTTCCCAAATGTTGTCTTTAATCACTTAAAAAGCGAATCAATCAATGCTGTTACATTTCACAGTTACATTTTGAGAGTATTTTTAACATTAGTAGAACTTTCTACAATGCAAGCCGTTTTGTTCATTTATTAATTAATTTGTCTCAGCCCATCCCATGGCATTTTAACAGCCTGTTCTGCAAAGCTGTGATATTACATTATTGGATGGTATTTCTAGCAGTTGTAGAAAGCTAGCATAAATCTTCAGTTAATCTTTGAACACATTTGCTAAAAGCCTTGATTCCCTTGTAGTTTAGAAAACTGATTTGCAGCTGACAATAAGACTGACCAGGTACCCACAAATGCCTAATAAACATCCTTATGGCTCCCAGAGGAAGATCCATTATCAACGAACTTTAAAAAGGAATATTCAAAGGGCTCTGATGGCGACCTAGGGTGGATCTCACCAGGCTGCAGTGTGGGAACAGAGTCGCCCCTGGGAGGCTGTGGAGAAACCTTGACAGAAGTAAAAGTATGAGCAGCAATTTCTCTCCTGCCATGGCATGCAGCTATGGCCTGTCAGATCAAAGTGAGTCTCTAGGGCTGCTGGTTGTTATGGGGTGGATGAAGGCAGTGAAGGGGTTACCATGTCATATTTTTTCCCAATTGCTGTAAATGTGTCTGGCTAAGGATTCAGGAAATATTTGCTATAGTTCTATGCCAGCACCTGATTGTGAAAGTCTGATTAGATTCAATTACTGAATGTATTGTCTGGTTTGCATAATAGAACAAAGAAAGGACACACCCTTCTCCTAATCCTATACACAGTCCTGGTGCTGTATTTCCTCGCTGAACAGATTTGCAGGTTTTCTACTTTCATCTGCTACCCTTATTGGGTGAAAATATAGGTTGTACTTTAAAAGTGTGTCACCCCACTAAGTATGACTCTAGCTTTAGTACTATTTTTTTCTAGCCAGTCCTAAGGTTATCTACCCCCAAGCTATCATGTTGATACACATCAATGCACCATTTACCAACCACAGTGTAAAACATTGTTCTCCCAGCCTAGACAAACCCTCAGCAGTAGTCCGAGAACACCTAACTAAACCTCAGCCTGGCTTTATTACTGTGACAATATTAAATATAGCTCAAGGAGAAATTTTAATTTTGCCGACTAATTCAGGGAAGTCAGAAATTAACGGCAAAACATTCAAAAGACTTTACTTTCCCACTGGTTGCTTTCAGCCTCTCACTCTCATTCTCTGTTGGCATGAGCACAGTTGGAAGATATTTTCACAGATGACTGTTCTGTTTGGACTTAGACACATGTGAATGTATTGTGCCAGTTCTTACAGACACACCTCTCATGCACTGGGGAGTTGGGCATTACCTATCAGGTATTTGATGGATACAGTGAGCTTTTTAGTCCATCCTGTAGTTTCTGCTGCAAAGTGCCCTGCTGCCTCAGTGGAGCTGCTACTTTTGTCCCTCTCATTTGTTTAATGTTTCTAGCTTCCTGTCTCATAAGGGCAGAGCTGTGTCTGCTGTGATAACACAGATCAAACATTTTTGAAACAATGAAGAAACCCAAATGTGCAATGATTTATTTTCAATATATATGATTCACAATCGGAGGACTAGGAAGTGGCAGGTACAAGTGTTAAACTGTAGGATTTGAAGCGTAGCCTGTTTTACATATCTTGAACGCAAATGACAAATGAAGCTGGGAAGCTGCAGCATCCTGGAGTGAGTTCCACAAAGTCAGTCATTTATAGAAGACAGACACAAAACCATGAATGGGTGGAGACAGGAAGAAAATCCACTGATGTGAACAGAAGAATGATGTGCTTTGGAGCACTGAGGTCATTCCATCAGTTCAAGAGGACAGAATCAAACGAGCATGAGAAACCTTGCAGGAAAGTTGTCATAGCTGTAAAAATAGGAACTCCTGTAATGAAAACTGATATAGTCCAAATGACATCAGGGAGGGAGGAAAGCAAATGGAATTGGTGATATCTGCCCTCGGTCAGCTCTACGGTATAATCAATAATTTGTTTTTTCAATTATTTAAAATAACCACAGAATTTTTTATTTAAAATTTCAATTTAAAATAACCACAGAAGGTCTGACAGCCTTACAGAAAATAGAGCTGTACACTTTGGCCATAAATGTTCAGTTACCATATAACTCTCATTTTTAATGTTCAAACCAATAACTTACAGGATAAACAGCTTCTAACATGCTGTAGTAAAACTTGTGATGGTACAGTGGTGTTCATGACATCAGACTACACAAACCTAGAAAGAATCACAAAATCATTCAGGCTGAAATGGACCTCTCAAAGTCATCTAGTTCAACTTCCTGCTCTAGAGAGGTCCACTTCAAGTCAGTCACTCCTGTTCTTGTCTAACTGAATCGATCTCTGAAATAATGGGACTTACAAAGATGCTTTGAGCAACTTGTTCCAGTGTCTGACCATCCTCAATGTTAAAAATAAGTATCTCTATTTCTTACATAGAATTATATCTGACAATGATCACATCTAGAATATAGTGATATAGTTCTCACCTACGAACTTGTGCCTCTCGTCTCAAAGCCATGAGTCTCCAAGAGGAATCTCACTCCATCTTCTATACAATCTCCCACCTAGGCAGCTCCAGACAGCAATAACAGTATTGTATCTCAGTATTTTCTTCTCAGAGCTTTCAGCTCAAAGCTGGATTTTTTTCAATCCCAGTCCTCTCAGCTTTTCCTCGTACACCTTGTGCTCCAGGCCCTTGAACATCTCACTGGTGAGTTCAAAATGAGATGCAGTACTTCAGAATTGATTTCACAAGCACCCAGATGGGGTAAGGAGACACTTCACTTGGTTTGCTGCCTGCAGTCATGCTAATACAGCCCAGGGTGCAGCTGGCTTTCTTCAGTGTAAAGACACACTGCTGGCTGATGGTCAGTTTGTTGTTCCCCATGATTGCCAGGGCCTTTTCTCCAAAGCTGGATTCCAGCTAGTCTCCTGAAAACTGTATCAGTACACAGGGTTATTCAATCCCACATGCAGGACTGTACCTGGTAGTGTTTGACTTCTCGCAGTATCTGCATTTTTCCAGCCCACAAAGATCCTTCTGAAGAGCAGCCCTGCCCACTGTCATCTGCTGAGAGCACAGCAAATATCTTCTCTGCCTCATCATGAAGTTCATTAAGACCATATTACACAGAATCAGCTTCAGAAGTGACCCCCAAAGGACATGACCAGAAAGCAGCTGTCAGACGGACTTTGTCCCATCAATCCCTCTGAGACCATAATGACATGCCTAAATGAAAAAATGGGCAATTATGGCTCTTTCCCTGCCTGTGACTGGTGAGAGTGTATGATCACATTGGCACAGGCTGTCCCAGGGCAGGAGCTGCTGGACAGTCCAATTCCCCAGCTGTGGGAGGGAATGAATCATCTGAGAATGACGAGACCCACACTAATCATTCGTATGATGCCACACCATTCATTCTACAAAACCAGACACAGCTGAAGCAGTGAAGCTTTCTGCAAGCTGTTATCATCTCCCTAGTAGTCAAAAGCATGGTCGCCTCTGATGTGGGTTCTGTTTGCAGTTTTGCAGTAGATTTCCTATATAATATTAACCAAGGCTCTCTTGAGCCATTTACTTAGTTAAAATCTATGCAAAAATACTATCACAACTTTAGCGAGAAATCCAGAAAGTGACTTAATAATAGAAAATAGGATTACTTTTCTCACTGCATGTTCCACTTTTATTAAATGCTATTTATTCTTCTTAGTGAACACTTGAGTCTAATGGTATTTGCAAGGGGTTTGAGATATTTGGTGGAAATTGTAAAGCGTTACCATTGCTTCTTAGTCAAGTACAGTGTTAATTTTTTCATAGGGTATTTACATCGAGGCATTGACAAATCTCCGAACCAACTTCCTCCACACCCCAGCTCTTCCCCTGATGATGCAGGGCTTGCAGTGCTCCCATCAGCTAGGCGGGTCCTCTCAGCAATAGCACGAGTGAAGCCATCCAACATTTCACTTTGAAAAAGGAAATGCATTTTCCTGAATATATGCCAGGTTCTACTCCACCCCTAACTCTCTTCACTGCTTAGTTTCACATAGTTTAATGGAATGAAAGCTACAGAACTGGTGATCTATTAGTACTCTATCACTGCATTTTCAGTGACAATTACTGACTTTATTGCATTATAAATAAAAGTATGAGAATAGGTGTAGCAGTGAACCGTGTAGATAAATGAGCCCATGAATCCTAGAAGATTCTAAAACTTTCTTTTGCACCTGAAAAATAGAGAATCAATGGCTGAAATGAGATAGGATGTGTTCTAAATATCTAGTATTCAAAATAATATGTGAAGGAGAACAGAAAACATACTCTGTATATATGAATATTAAAAGAGAGGTTATCTATGATAACAATTTTGTGAGCTCTACAACACTAAATTAGTAGATACAGCAACTAATATGAAGACCATTATATCCAAGGTAGGTCCTGTAAAGGCATAGAGCAATGAACTACTTATAAAGATCCACGATAACATGTAGTAAATTAGACATAGCTACATCAGTTAAAATTCCTCTGTGTTAGTAACCTTCAAAAAAAACTTCAGTAATTCTGGAGGGGTTATCCAAAGGAATTAAAAGAAGAGGTGGCAAAGAAAGTTACCACTGTCTCTGACTTCTGCTCTTGATTGCCAAACAACTTAGCCAGAAGCTTTCTGAAAATACCAATTATTTGTCCAGTGAGAGTAATCATTATTCATCAATAATGAATACTACTGATGACTCGATTTCATTTCACATCAATCCAAAGTGCCTGTTCATCCTCATTCATTCAGCAAGATGGGAAAAAGAATACTTCCCTAAACATTTCATCCAATGTGCTATTCACCCTATTTTCAAAATAGTACCAAATAGTTTCAAAATAAGATGGTGAAAAATTTCATTTGGAGAAGAATGGCATAAAATATTTTTATGTTCTGAATTTCTTCCCCTCTGCCACACTTTTTTTCAGATAAAACTACATGCCAGATTCAAAATTCCTGAAAATGTAGCCAGAACTCTTGTACCATCTGCTTTCTGCCCCTCTGCTGAGGTAACATCCTTTATGCAAATTTATGTCAGCAAAGATTATGTTATATCAGATATGCTGAAAAGTATAACAGCTAATTTTTCAGAGAGGCTAATTTTAAAAGATTTTGTTGTAAGAGTAAAATTTAAGTTAAAAGGGATAGGTTGAATTTGAAGTCTCCATAAAAATATAAATTGTAAAAGGACTAGTATGGCAATATCCATCTGGGACACCATTGTGAAATTCCACTGACTGGGTGTTAGGCATATC
>VZTN01019902.1:0-14881 GCA_013400515.1 Erpornis zantholeuca | reverse complement strand
AATTCAGAGAGATAATGTCCTTCTACTCTTGAATTCTTAACTCATAGAGTTCAATTCCTGTAGGTAATTCACCTACCTGTTGGTTTGTCATCAGAGGAGAAAAAGCAGGCCATGAGCCTTCCCTCTGCAGGTGCATTCTCCATCTTTTTGGTGATACAAAACAGAAACAAAGAAAGACTGGGAATTATATTGTGGCTGTGCAAGTCTGAAGAAAGTTTTATATGTCCTCNAAGGATTTTCAAAAACAAAGCTTAAGGCAGGGTGGACACATTTTCAGATTCTGGTTTCTCTGACTAAGTGCCATTTGAACTCTTCAGGCAAGTTTCAGTATTTGGTAGTAGTGAGATCCAGCAAAGAACAAAACACTACTTAATGAGGTCTGTGTTTTATTTCTCTATCTTTATACAGCACCCCATGGATCTGAACATTTTGATATATTATTAAACATATAAAACTGACAGTAGAATTCAAGCTCAGTAATTATAAAACACTCCCTTATCTCTACACAGCTCTAAGTCTGCAATAGGATAAACATTTAAGAGAATGTTTCATCTTCAACAGAACAGACAATTTAATTCCAGTCTTGTATGATATATTTTCCTACCCATGGAGTACCAAAGTGCTTTACAAGGCAAGTAAATACAAAAGTGAATATATGGACAAACAGCAATTTGTACCATGTTCAGCAAAGCTAAATCATACTTTCACTCCAAAAAGTGGATGGAGTACTTTGTGCTCAGTGAAGAAAAAAGTGGGCTTCAGTTCTGTTTGGTTGACTTTGAGCTATTCCACCTTACTGCAACACAGAACAGTCTCAGTTTTTTGCAGAGTTTGAAACAAAGATGTGAGGAACAGGAATCAAAAGGCTGATAGCTTGATAGGTGGCTATGTTGCAGTACAGTACTTATACATCACTAGACTTATTCATAGCATCAATAAAGGTAACAATTTGAAACAGGCAACAAATTAAACAAGAAAAACTTTTACCACATTTTCTAATAGAAGAGAATTGCACTTATGAGGCATATGGTCCACCATTATTTGCTCTCAGCTATTTCTTTAGAGATTGGAAGGTTCCCCTGTGTAAGTCTGAATCCCTTTAAAGCATAAATGGATATTCACCTTCCATCTACTCCACTGCAAAGAGAAAGGAAAAAGAAGTGTGGTACTTGAAAGAGTATGAGTGCTTTTGACTGAGATACTGGTATGGTCATGAATTCTCATGCTTAGAGAAGAGAGTGGTAGCAATGAAATACACCGAAAGGGAACAAACCTGAAATGTATTTATGATGCTGTAGGTACTGTTGCACTTGCAGAAAAAGTCATAAACTTCTAATATCTGCAGTCCAAACTCTAGATTTGCCAGACATGAGCATAACTTCAGGAGAACTGTTTGTTACCTTTACATAAGAATGTGCAACAAACTGCACCAGAAGGAAGAAACCTCCTTCTAACAGATTATTTTGTTGGACATTGAGAACTGTAGACTTAAAAACACAGTTCTGCAAATTGCTCACTTGTAGGTAGGCAGAACAGTTCAGCCTGTGGATCATCTTATGGCTGTGCTGCAGCTGCTGCTATGAGACAGCAAAAATAGGCAAGACTTTATAAATGAGCTGGCATCAACATCCTTGATTTAAAAATGTTATTCTCAGTGTGCCATTCACAGGGAAAAATATTCTGTTTGGTAAATTAACATAACAACCAAGTTTGACACATTTACCTAACAAACACTTTTTGCCAATATTTTTGAAAGGCTCTTTGGTCTGAAAGGACTCAGATCTGTTGAGATCCTAGTTCACAGTGGTGTTCAGGTTCAGGTAGCACCCACAATACAGAGCTTGATTATTACATCAAAGGGGAATTACTGTTCTATCTATGTAACTGATGAAATGGGGTTTTTCATACCTTGGTTAAGCCAAACCTGAAAGTTTTTGAATTTCATGCTGGGATTTTTTTTTTTGAAACCACACAAATGGCAGTTTGTTTTATTTGGTTGTGTTATGAGATCTTAAACTACCTCTTCAGCTGTCCATGTGTGTGCAGCACACCATAGGAGACAAAAAATAAAGAAAAAACAAAATGAATATATTGATGATTTTTATCTGTATTTCAGATATAGACTGCCACTCTCCTTTTGAAATACAGCCCACATGTGAAATAAGAGACACTGCTAGCACTATATTGCTTTATTTTGGCACTCACCTTAGTGTAAGACCCCCTATACTCAATCTGCAGTCATCTGCACTGTAGTATTTTCATTGCCTTTCAACATCTGATGGGCAATTGTAGAGCAGCCCTAAAACTGTGATGGGAAAATGATCTAAGCTTCATATAAAATTTCTAGTAGTGCCACTCTTCTCTTTTTGAGGCTGTCTGATTTTTGGTGGTATGCATTTTTTTTCTAGAAGTCACTGGGAACATTTTTACAAAGGTTTCCTGGATGTGAATAAATAAAAATTGACCTGAGGGTTTAAAGATTAAAACTAATGGAAAATTATTAATAAAGTCATTTTATGGAGAAGATTTTACTCAGTCAGCACTCTTTGAAAGATGTTTTCATATAATGAGCTAACTGCATGTACTTTTGAAAACAGATAAAAGGAAAAAGCTGGAGTCTTTACAAGGAATCCTAGTATCTCACCTGGCAACTCAGAAATGTGCTCTGTCATTCTCCTAACTGTGTCAGGTAGAATCACTTACTCTGCTTGTCACTTTTTAAAGTACTTTGAAAGCTACTGCTGTTCACATAGAGGATAAAGATATGAAAATATAGTTAATTATGAACCATGATTTGATCTATGCTGGCACAAGGAAAAATGCCCTGCTTCTAGGGCAGGTGGTGGAAATTTATATAGCTTGGCTTCAAATTTCAATATCTCAGTTTGTGATTTTAGATGCCCAGCTAAAGTACCTAGAGATGGATGCTGAAATGTCTCATGTCTTTCACGATACTTACTCTGTTCTTCAGTAAAACCACCACTCATTTTGACATCTTACCAAGTCAATAAAAAGCTGTACACCACTGTCCAGTGCTATAAATATAACAACTTCCTCTCTTCTGGAAATATTCCCCTTCTATACAGAATTTCTAAGCTGTTCTAGCCTGATTTATGTTCCTTTATGATTTCTGCAAATACTACAGCAGCCTAAACTGCAGACACAATACCTGTTTCTATTTCATGCAACATCATATATGAAAACAAGCTGTTGTTTAAGGCAAAATAGGAATTGATTCGTTCATTTTAGTAGCTAAACTGGCATTATTTCTTTGGACACCTTTTGCTGTCAATATTGATAGCTTTCTAACAAATTTTCAGTGTCCGCAGGTTGACTTTTCCTAATGGGCATCAGCTAGACAGCATTGCACAGTACAAGAAGCAGAACAGCAATTCCAAGTTGTAGGAATAAAATATGAGGTAACATGCAGTCAGGTCTGTGATACACTGAATGATGGTGCTGACAGAATGTGCCATTTCTGAACCACTCTTGGGGGAAAAAAAAGCTGCTTTTTTTTTTCTTTTTTACACTACCTACAGTGTTCATGGTAATATGGAGGTCTCTGCAGGAGAAATTACTATAAACCCAGTTTCACTACATTAATTTTTAAAATGTTTATTGTTCATCTTTGAAATGAAATATAAGTCTCAGGCTACATCTGAGCCTTTGTGTACTGGAATTCAGATACAGCATATAGCTTTTATAGCATTACTGTTGTCTCTATTAATCAATGATGTATTTTTAAAAGCATTTAATACATGAATTCTTTATTTTTCATCAAGACCTCCTAGAGTAATTTCCTGGAGTAGTAATCATGTAAGCACCTCAGCAATAACAGTAACACTGCACATTAATTAATACTGCATAAGAGGTCAGATTAGCTGGTATTATTTCTTCTTATTTCTGAGTTTTCTAAATATTTTATGATTTTTGACTTTGCAATCTGTTAATTAATCTGTCTCCAATATTCTGTATTGCATCCTGTGTGAAACTGTACTTTTCTTCCAAGAATTTCAGTGAATATTAAGTAGGTAGGAAATATTGTTTTCATCTATTAAATTAAAGTGCAGAGAAAAGTTTGTGCTTTTTTGTTGTTGTTTGTTTAAAATCCAGAAAATAGGATAAATCAGCATTTTTCAAATATATGGATTTAGGATGAAAAGTCCTGAATTATTGAAGGTGATCCTTCCTGACATCTCTAGATTTATAAATGGAGTCCTCTTACCCTTGGCTCTTGTGGAGTCTGTGTTTTCTAATAACAGCAAGTATAGAAGTTGGAAGGGAACTTTCTGTTGTCTTATCAAAGGAACAAAGCTGGTAGTAGACAAAATCTGTGCAAATGCAAGCCCTCTCCTTCAATAATTAAATAGTAGGAATAGCTTGAAAACAGCTCCCCAAGAAATAGAATCCCTGTGGAGTTTCTACCTGCTCCTACTTTGAATTTTGTTTAGCAAAGTTGTTTCCAGTATGATGTAAAACTGACTTCTCAGCACAACCAGTACTGTAATTTGAAGTGAAACAATCACCAAAATGTAGGAGAAGACATACATACATATTTAAAGCTTCCAGCCACTGTGAGGGGAAGTATATGTCAATAGGATGGAAAATGGATGCTAACTAGCAAACACAGCAATAAAACATATGCTACAAAAGCTATAGGGTTTTTTTTAATACAGAAAGAAGTCACATCGGTTCAAAATCAATACTTATTGCTGCTGGACTCAAGTGTAGTGAACTGTACATTCTTAATCATGAATCTGAATGCCTCCCTGCCAGAAGTATGCACATGATGGGCACTGTGCAGCTTGACAGAAGTTGCATTTTAAGATCTGCAAATGACTGTGCACTTATGAGAAAAGTTGCAATTATTCTTCCTGATTACAAAAGCACTGTCTGCCAGGTAGAGAAGAGAGTTTTACTTCTATGTGCTGGCATGTTATTTTCATAAACTATTCATTGCTTGCCATTATATTGACATGGATTTAGAATTCAATGGAGTCAAAGCAAAGTGCCACTTTAATCTGATTTTTTTTGGTCTTGTCAGCTAGGTATATTCTTTTTTAGAAATGTATGTAAGTGTACACAAGTATGATAGTCTCAAAATACTGCCTTTAACTCACGACATTCTCATTAATGTTTTAGTGTATGTATCTCATGACATCACTGGGGAATTGTTGAGTTTTTATCTCTTAACTATTTAAAATGGATTGGTTTGACAGTTATACTTTTTTCCCCAAAATTTATAGAACTAATAAAAACCCGAGACAACAATTTAATATTCTAATAAAGTTCTGTGAATACTCAATTTCAAAAATTTGTATCCTGATAAGGGTTCCTATAAAATTCTCAAGAAATTCCTATTATCTGTGAAGTAATTCTTGCCATGTTTTTAAGGAAAGCATACGTGGTGTGAGGTCTTCAGTTACTATACACGGGTGTGCCTCTGTTACTTTAAAGAATGGTGCTGGTTTAGAGCAACTACAGAAGTGCTCTAGTGTCATACAAAATGCTTTGCACTAAACTGCCACTGCCTTGCAGGGGACAAAGTAAAATCATCAAAATATTCCAGCAAGTATTGAAAACTGCCTGCATAAACTGAGTGTTGCATCTGCATACTACAGGTACATCATGTGATGTGTTCTGTCAGAAACTTTTTGACCTCATACATGTGCTTCTACCTGCTGAACTACTGTTTGCTTTTCCTGGATAGCTGGGAGGGGTGAAGGGGGTTGGAGCTCTTGAACTCAATTTTTTTCTTCTCAGATATAGAATAGGATGCGTGTACATATATTTACACATACATATATGTGCATACCAACTGAAATGCCTATCATTACTGCAAGAATTCAATGCTTCTTGCTTAAAACAAACCATAAAGCAGAGAATTTTATCATTTTATGGTTTGGGTTTGGGATAAAACTATTTTCAGCAGATCATCCTGCAGAATTTTATTCCACCAGCCTCCAGTTTGACTGAGTTGGTTTCTCTTCAACCTGGCATTTTTGCCAATGTGAATGCTTCTAAATGTGTTCTAAATTACTTGTTTGTTCATGGTTGCAAATGAGATTCTGTAAGAGAAAGGGAATGTGCAAGGCAAAAGCTAAAATAAAAAATCAGGACCTGCAGAAATCTTGACTCTGTTGTTGGCAGCCTGAAAACACTTCTGTTGAATGCAATTATTCTATTGAAAAACTATTTTGCTGTAGTTCACAGGTCACAGGATAATTAATGAGAAAACTTGGTAAAAAAAAAAAAAAGGCAGCTGGATGTTTTTTTTTCATTTTTACAGTCTGTGGATTGTACTTATGCTTTCAGGTGCTTTACACCTAAAAGAGCTGAAAGGTCATGGTGTTAAAATGTCACATGATGAATTTGAGAGAGCAATACAGCAACAGCAAAATGTTGTGAGCAATGTGCTGAGGCAACACATCATACCCTCAACCAGACGGGTAAAATGCCAGACTCTCTTCATTAACCTGTTTAGTCTTTGACACTTTGCTCTAGTGAGGACCTCAGAATTGAGCAAGTGTCATCCTTATGGCAGAGTCTCTGAGAAACTGATATAATTTCTTTTGATCTGCTCTCTTTCTTGTGTACTTCTAGTGTAGCCTTTATTTCTGTTTCTCAAACCTTTCTGCTGGAGTATTTTTAAAAAAGTAAATAATACCTCTCTCTCCTAAGCTAATAGCTTTGGGTAGAATAGTCAAAATTATTCTAAGATCTATCATTATGCAATTCAAATACACATACCATTAAAGACCTGCTGCTAATGAAACAGTTTTTGTTACTCTCTTTCCATGTGATCTAGGGCTCAGTTCACTCAGGGAACTCCATCTGCTGCCCATGCCAAAAGACCAGGCTTCTACATCCTCTAGCGTAGTCCCCTAAATAATGGTGTCTATTAGCATTTGTTCTGACCCTCCAGGCTCCCCACTGCTATTTCCTTGCACATGTCTCCAGACACTATGAAACCATGTGCCATGACACCCCTGCTATTGTGTGCCTCTGCACACCAGCACAGCCCATACTCACACTTCCAGCAACTCATGGTATCTTTTGTCCTCCAGCTTTCATTTTGTTGCCCCTAGGCCCATGCTTTGACCTTTTATGATTATTTTCACATTTGTCGCCTTAGAAATCTCTCTGTCAAACATCTGCTTCCTTCTTACTACGTGCTCCCCTCCCCTCCACTTCTGCCCCATGTCTGCAGGAAGGTGTGCAAGCCAGGCGTCCAACAAGCAATGGTTCAACTGGGGCTGTGACAGTCTGGGGACATGCGAGGGGAGTGCACAGCTTAGGATAATTTATCCCGGGACAGCGAGCCTGTACTTGGTAGTAAGTGCTAAGCAGTCAACGATTGTCAGTTTGTTTCTTATTAAATCCAGGTGAGAGTGAGTGGTCAGGGTTCACAGGAGGCAGCTGAGGCGTGGCAGGTCACTGCTGAGAGGCTCTAGATGCCTCCCTGAGGCACTGGCTCAAGTGCCTGCTGAGGGTGGTTGGCATCTGAATTGCACTGCTCCTCTGCTGCAGGAAAAACCAACTGCAACTGAACTGGCAGCAGAACTGGCAGCAGAATGGCCTTCTAGGCCTCTGCTCCTTATTCCTGTCACTGGCCTGACAGGTGACCTTGGCTAAATATCTTAATCTGCATATACATTGCTTCCCCCTCTAAGACATCTGAGTAAAGCTATCAACTTGCTTGGAAAGCTGTCTTAAGTTCTAGTCTAGTTCTAGTCAGAAGAAGACAATATAAGAGTTAGGCTTTCCTAATTCATCATTAATTTGCTTTCCTGTCAGTCTTTGCATTGATCTTTGAGGTTTACTTTCTTCTTTGTAACTCTGAAGTTAATTCTTTTACTGGTCTTGCACTTGTGTCGCTACAGCTTTGGATCTCAGTGCACGTGTCTAAATGTAAACAAGTGCCTACTGCCCTTACTTTTTAGAATAATCTTTCTTCAAGTATTTGTTGTCTGCCTAAGGACTTTTATGAACTCTTTAATTCATAAAGTTGCTGATTTCCAATATAAAACTGAGCACAGAAATACTATGTTGAGTGTCAGCATGAGTTTTAAAGTATGTTTCATTTTGTTTTCTTCTGAACTTGCCTTGGAAGGTAATGAACAATCTTCTCCTTATGGTTTCAAATGAACTATTCATGTATTTTTAAGTGTTAATGAGATAAATATGTGCTTTGTCAGATTGGCTTCTGCTGGACAAAATCCATTAAAATTTAGGTCTTTTGTTACACTGAGATGAAATTCCTTTCATCCTGAAGATAATGACTGAAGTAACTGGGGGCAGTATTTAAACATTTGCAAAATTATACATTTAACTTGTATCCCTCCAACCTTTTGTAATATAGATGATATTGCACCTGGGTATGTGTTTTTGGTGGTGGATTATTTGTTTGGGTTTTTTTGAAAAACTGTTATCATCTGCAATTATCAGAGAATGTGCCTAGGATTTTTTTTTTTCTCTGAACTGATATGAAACTAGACACCTACCTTATATGCATCATTTTAGCCTAACACTAGTTTTTACACCTCATGGAAAAAAAACAGAGGTTTGTAGCACAACTGCTGACACATCCTTAACTATAGCATTGCTAGTAGGCGCTGCTATAATACAGTACATATTTCTTTGTGAAAGAAATGAAAGCTGCAATAATAAAGCTTAACTTTATGGTATTGAAATGTGCTGTGTTTGTACCTCCAGGGAGAAAAACAATTAGAGAAAGACAATCTACCTAAATAGGCTGGGAAACTGAATTGCTCTGTCTATGCTTCATTACCCTCCCTCTTTCTCATCTCACACTTTCCACAAATAGCATGATTATGTTTACCTGACATCTTCATGCTTCCCTGCTGAGCAGGCTGAGGAAGCCTTGCAGCTGAGATCAGCAGTGCTTTCTATGGGGAATGACTGAGATTTTTTTGTGTAAAGTATCCCATTCTTGAGCTATTTCAGCAAAGAACTTCAGAGTGTGCCTGGATTCTGGCAGGGAGCAGAATAAATGAAATGCCATTGAGTATTTTTTTAAAAATGACCCTTGGCTATTACAAGTACTGTCTTGGCTGATGTTATGTTAATACATCCTTAGTTGCCTGATAGAAAGGCATGGCCTTTTTATCTAAGATGCTAAACATCAACTTGGTGACCTTCATAACTGATAGAAAGCCTGACAAATTTTTCATGAAGATGCCTTTGAGCACCAAACAGTCAACCCTAAGAGTGGCACTGAAATAAAATGCCCTTTTACAGATAAAAGCTCTAATAGAGAAAGAAAAGATCTGGGATGAGGCATGCTGTGAATGTTACCAAAGGGCTTTTCATTGACTTCCTTGAAGAAGTGAATCATAAATCCAGAACAATAAGACTTGGGAAATATACTAGTTGTCCTTGTAAGGAACGGGTATTTTATTTTTCAGACTTCCCAGGTAACAGAGAATTCAGCACTTTCCTGTTCTGAGCTGCCAATTCATAAATCTAAATAACTAAACTACAGATAATTGGATGCAATTCCTCAAATTAGAAAACCAATATTACATGTGAGAATTAATGACATTTCATTATGCATCACCATCTACATTAATAAGCTATGACTGTATTAGTCTTAGCAGCAGCATACAAGTCTCTTTTTCTTGTAGCCTTTGGGATCTTGTTCTAAATCTAGTTTTAATCTAATGCTGCATGAGCTGCAGAATAACTGAATTTAAATTCATTTGCATTTTAGTTTGCAACACTCAACTACTAAGTCAAAACAATATTGTAAAACACATAGATACCTGTGTGCCTCTCTGGGTAAACTCTGGGTATATGATGTAGGCTTAATATCAATAGCCAAAAACCCTGATACTTCATTTGAGTTCAAAATATTTAGAAAGATGTTGACTGGAACAAGGTTTTGGCTTCCTGCTTTTCCGTCTTTGAATTTTATAGTGCACATGACCTGAACTTGCTCTTCAGGTGCCAAAAGCTGCTTCTGATCTCAGAGTCCTGAATAACTAGAATTAAAGCTTTTGTTCTACATTTTACAAAATGTCATCAAATTGAAAGCGTGGAATTAATAGGCACCCTGGCTTTTTTGCCCTTTCACTTGTACTTTCTCTTGCTTGTTACAGTTAAATGACTAGGCAGCTGCCCTGAACTTTCCTTAAAACATGGACTATGATAAATTGAAATCTGTACATTTGTTGGTTTAGAGTTTTGGGGAATGGTTTTGTTTGGGGTTTGTTTGTTTTTTGATGAGCAGCAATGTAATGAATCCCACCTTCACATTAGGGGAAAACCTAAGCCAGGCTAGTTCAAATGAGAATTATTAGCTTGGATGAAAGCAGGATTCCTTTCTGACTACCTCCAAATTCATGTTCCATCATCTCAAAGCTAAAACCTCCTGCAATGTTACAATATGTTGCTGATATTACTGGCCAACAATCCTGGATGTGCTAGCAGCCCTGCATTAATCATTTTGGGTGTCATGTTGTTATTGGAAAGGTGTGTACAGATAGGCAGACACCTTACAGTTCATATCTCAAAGGATTCTGGAACTGATTTATTTTAGAATAAACTCTGCAGGACCTACACAACAACCATGGTCTTTTTGGACCTCAGACAACAACAGTGAGTTGTCCAAAAACTCATTAGGAAATATGTCTCAACATACCTGAAAATATCAGCAAGATAGTTACAATTCATTTCATGTGCAATGACCAAAGGCAGGCTATTGACCCCCTGTGTGTGTTACAGCAAGTGAGTGAAGGACAGCTATGGCAATTCAATAAACTAATGTCATACAACTTCCTCTCAGTCAGTGAAAATACCTGGAGGTCTATGTGCTTTATGTTACACTGATCTAGGCTCAGGTCCTTCAATCACTAATTCAAGTAAAGGATATAACAGAAAGCAGTATTATTGCAGTTCACACTTTAAAACACTAGTATAACTGTGTACCTTATACAAATAGTCTTTAATACATTTCTATAAACAGGGCCCAGACTATCAGCTGTGATTTGTATGTCTGTGCCTTCTCTATTCTTAGTGCTGCTATAGACAATAATAGCTGGTTAGAGTTTCAAGGGGTTTTCATGCCAGCCAACATTACCTGGAACAGAGTGACCCTTTGGACTTATGCCCTGTCTCCTGTCTACAGATTTTGCATCCTAGTGCCAAGAAAGTATTGATAGGAGCCAGAATTGCCTTACACAGATTACCTCAGGACTTGGGAACAAGCCACTTAAACAATTTTGTTAGCCTTTCCCCTGGTTCGTTTCCTGTGCTGCACAGGTTTGCCAGTGGGAAGTGTGGACTTACATTTTTTGTTCTCTGGTGAGGGTCATTTCAAAAGTTATCACATTTCTATCATGGGGTTTGACAGCATTTAATTTATTGAAACTTATTATTATCCTGTAAAAAATACAGGAGGTCTTTTTACATAAATGGAGTTAATTTGTGAGACTTAATGCTCATTACTATGCATGGAGTAATCAGCTGAGGGATCTGGACCTTAAGGTGGGAGGGTGAGCACTATGAGTGAGTACGACCTAGCTCTGAAACAACCTCTAGAACTCCAAACCACATGGCCAGCTTCAGGGGGTGCTTTGCTGACCCAGTTAGTCCTGGCACTGATGTAACTTCGCTGCTTTTAGAAACCAACCTCACACTTCTCTGTAGTGAAGTGCTCTGCCAAGCAGCTCTACCAGGTCATTCAGAAGTAGATTGAAAATTTCTGTGTTGTGGCACATATTTTACAGTGCTGGGTCTACCTGGAGAGTCCTTCCCAAAGGTGTGCAATATGAGTTAAATTAGGGATTGGCAAGATGCATTGGACATTTCCAGGTTTTTAATGCTATTAAAAATTAATGAGAGGGTAAAAAAAAAGGGGGGAGAGGGAAGACCTTTGCCAACCCTGTTGTTTGAGAAATAGTAATCAACAAGTTCATTATTAATAACACAATAAAAACTGTTCTGCACTAAATATATTGTGCCAGCTTTGTGATGAGTGTCAGTTTGCCTAGTTTCGCTGATTAAAGGAAAGGTGCAGTGATTTACACCTGTGTTGACTCAGCACACTTGCCCTTGTAAGTAGCCTGTGATAAAATAGACAAATAAATAAAATAAAAGCACAAATCTTGTACTCTATAGATATTGCTTAAATAATTCATTATAGCTGCAGGGATAGAAGTAAATACAAAGAGAACTGCTTGCCTCTTGAAATAATAGCTAGAGCAAAGTCTTTTATTTTTTTCCAGTTTGGGGTAGTTCATATTTTCTTCCTGTACACTCTTCAAGAACTTATAAAAGGGCAAACCTCTTTAGGTTCTCACTCATTTATGCAGTGAAGCTGACATAATTCCATAGATCTAAACACTGTCTGCATCTCCTAGTACTGAAACAAGTGTGGCCATGCAGCACATTAAACTGCAGTTCACTTTTTAAGTCAGAGATAGCTCAGTGCTCCTAAACTCCCATCTAGTTTCTCAAGGGAGGCTCACTGTTGTCAAGTTGCTCAGTTTGCTTTAGTGCTGTGATGGAGCTGCACTTCTGCTTTGTCACAAATGTGGCCCTTGCACCTGAATTGTGTCGTGTGGCTGTTAAGGGCAATGCAGACTTAATGCTAAATAGTTACTGCTTATTGAATAGTGAAGTAGAGAGGGATAGGAGAAGGGTAGGAAAATTACCAGGCTATGTTTATGTGCACCCCATTTTCAGAACCAAATGGCTCAGCTAAATAGAAACCAATCTTCTGCATGGTGCTGCTAGGTAGGAAAAGCCACCCATTGAGAAAACAAAGTGTTAATTTTTGTCCTTGTAAAAATAATGGAAAATATTTTAAAGGTTTAAATATGTCCAGAATGGCAGTGCGTAAGAAGTCTAGCCTGGTATCACTTATCTATAAAAGCTTGAAAAAAGAGGGTGTGAAAATATGTACTTCAAGATCAAGAGCTGCCATATTGGTTTAGAGCAGCAATCTCTGGTCTAAACTGTGCGTACTCTGCCTAGTGTCCATGGTGAGCAGAAGCCCTGCAGCCAGGGTGCTGAGCTGAGGTTAGCTAAGCTGAGGTAGCAAAGCTGTTGAGCCTTAGCACGCTGCTAACATCATCACACAGCCTTTGGGTTTGGGCTGGGTTGTACTGACTGGGTGGGATGAGGGCAGAGCTGCTCTCCCTTGTAGCTGCCTGCAGCGCCCTTTGTTGCTGTAGGCCGAGGTTACCTGCCATCAGATAAGCTGCCGGGGCAGTTGCTATGTGAAAGTGGTTTCAACACAGTGAGACAAAAGTCCTTAAATTCAGAAAACTATTAGGCCCCTGAACCAGGACTGTTGTGTCTGATAGTAAAGTATTCCAAGCACTGTTTTTTTTTGTCTCCCTCCGTTTCTCTTAACTGTTGTAAAGACAATACACCTAAATAATGGACGTGGAATCTCACCCATGTTTAAATACAAGAAAAAGTATTTACTGAGTTGACTTTGGCTGGGATTTACCTGAGGATATTTATTAACTTTTTCCATATTCCCATTTATAAGACCTGTTATAAAAGAACATCAATATGCTGCCCAGCAAGGTCACAGTAACTGTAAGAGGTATATTTTTCCAACACCAAATACATGTTAGCTGTAAATAATTACAGAAATTTTGCACCTTGTTCTAGGATATCTGTCCTTTCCTCCTCTGGTAGTGTTGCTGCCAGCATATCTCTTTATTTTTGTTTCTCTGACTTGCTTTCTAATAGGATTGCAAAAAGCAGCTGAGAAAGTGGCCCCACTTATCTGGCCCAGTAACCACTGCAGGAATGAAGATTTAGGTGTAGGAAGCCTATAGTCTTCATTGTAAACATGGTTTCGTTATAAAATGGTGCAATATCCGCAACATGGGAGACATTTTCTTCCTGCCAGGTGGCAATGATATTTCCACATGCATAACATTCAGTGGAAGCTTTCCAGTCCTCAGAAAAGGAAGGCAAAGGCAGCATGGCAAGACAGCAAAGATGAACAGATGGCTCAAGGATAAATGCTGTGAGGAAAGTCTGAGGATGTCTGACCATTAGTGAGCATTCATGGAGCAAGGGTTCCTCTGGACTGATGGACTCCACTGCAATAGCTGGGCTAGTACCTTTCGGGGCGGGAGCTAGGCATGGCTGCTAAACATAGTTAAATAAGCAGAGGTGGCAAAATAAGACACATATAACGAAGGGTGAAAGATGCTGGAGAGTAGAGGGACGATCATGGTAAAAACAATTTTTGTGTGTCATGATGAGATGGATGCATGAAGGAAAACTAAGAGTTCTTTACTGGATTTCAAAACCAACTGAAGTGTTTTTTGTAATTCTTGGGGGTTTAGGAGTTCTTTTTTTTCTTCCTCCTACGGAATTTTCCCCCATAAGTGTTGCAAGGAGACAATAATGACTGGATACTTAAGAGAGACAAAAGACCTGGCCACAGCTTGGGGAGGGGTCCAGCTGGCTACTCTCTTTTACCTGGGGTTTTCTCATGAAAGGCAGAGATGCTGCTAGATTTGGATTGGGGAAAAGGGGTTGGGGTACACCCCTATTTCTCTTGTTCTCCTGGCATTTGGAGAGGACAGTAGGTGCTGGCACTGTGGGGAGAATTTATCACCACTGCAGGGTTCTGACTTTTGCTGCCTTCCTTCTACCACAAGTGGAGCTCTGCTACCTGGAGCACCTGGGACTGGGGTCCCATTTAACACATTACCTCACTAAAAAGGGACTTTTCAGCATCTTCTGGGATGCATCAGAGGACCCTGGGATCCCAAGCCCACCAGGAGCCGGGCCCAGGCTGCCCTGCCCCCGCTGTTCCTTTGCCACTGCGCCAAGTAGCGTTGTGCCAAGTAGCGCTGCCACTGCGCTACACTGTAGCGCCGCACCC
>VZTN01019898.1:0-29852 GCA_013400515.1 Erpornis zantholeuca | reverse complement strand
TCTTTTTGCTGTTGCAGGAGTCATAATCATTGGTGTTGTTGGTTTTACTTTTCAAGGTACCCAGAAAATGGCATAATAGAAATGGACACAGTTAATCTTCGACCCCGAGCAAGAACCCTTCTGAAGTGGAGTGAGCTAAAAGTGGGTGATGTGGTGATGGTTAACTACAATGTTGAGGCTCCAGAAGAAAGAGGATTCTGGTTTGATGCTGAAATTACCTCTCTCAGAGAAATTTCAAGGACTAACAAAGAGGTTCATGCTAAAATTCTGCTTGGGTAAGATTTGCTTGACCAACTCAGAAAATCTCTACGTATCATATGAAGTGCGCTTGGTTTGCTTTTTTTGTCTGGTAGTCACCACTAGATTAATTTCAATGTCATACTTGGATTCCACAGCTATGTGAATTATAGAATTACAGTGCATGGTTTTTACAGTGTGCAGACTTAACTATGAGTCAGAATTTTTATTTTTCCTGAGATTGCTGGAGACAACCACAAGGTTTTTTGTATTATGTGTGATTCAGATTGATCAGAGTGTGTTCCAGTAATTTTTTAGATAATTGGGAACCCCTTGGTCCCACTGAGTGTGAGTCATCTCTGGCAGTTTGAATCAGTCTCAGAACTGGCTGAATAAATTTTTAAAGAATAAAATATTTATGTAGTATTATAATCTCTGATAAGTAAAGAGTGGAGATCTGGGAACTGCAAGTTTTCATTGTGACTAAAATTACCTGAATATTTTTGCTTCGTTTTCATTTTAAAGCTTCCGTACAATTCTTAAGGAACAGTGTTTTCTGGAGATAGCCATAAGATATGACTGTCAGTGAGCTGTGTTATTGCCTTCTGAGGGATGAACAGATGATCAATGGTTGATTTAATGTTGGCGTGTCCCACATTTACTTCTGAGTGTTATCATTGTTCTGGGAATGTATTCCTGAAAATGAATTGGACTGTTAGGATACCTTGTGCGTTTCTTTACAAGAAAAGAGAATGTTGTATCTGTAGGAACACTTAGTGTGGGACATGGTTACTGGTAGAGACACATAAAAGTCTCTGTGAATCAGATCTAATTCAGTATTTTGTGTAAAAGTGCAATCTTATTGGGAAATAGCAAAGACATTGACTTGGTAAAGCACGCAAGTAAAATGAAAGTCTGTTTTGGGGCTGGTTTTTAATTTTAGAATTATTGGTGTTTTATTGGACTATCTGAGTGCATTATGGTCATATTTTATTAAGTAAAGCAGGCACACAGACTTGTTTTGTAGGCAAAGCAAAAAAAACCCCAAACATTAAATATAAAGCTAGAAAAAAAAGAGTAGATTTTTGAATTATTAACTTGAAAGAGAGAAGAGATTAAGAAATGGAGGGCAGTATCAATAGAGAAATGCAGATTTTCATTGTAGTGCATTTAGTGCTAGTGGCATTTGGTGAGTCAGGGATGGGCTTCATGACCTTGTTACAAATAGAAATGTCTAGACAGCAGTTTACATGAAGTTCAAATGTCTATTGAAATGTCTATTTTTTAAAGCTGTTGCCTATGTGATTTCTTCCAGTGTTTTCCCCATCTATTAGAAATAGGATAATAAAAAAATGTTTTGTATTGGCAAAAGGAAGCACCTGGTGGCGAGTAAAAATTCTGGTTGAAGCTCTATAGGGTAGTTGTTTCTATATCTAAGTAAACTGGTAGTTATGCTTCAAACTAGAAGATGGTAACTTTAAGTACTGTCAGTTCTGTGGCAGGTACAATGGGGTTCCCTGTGACACTTACACTTAGTGTCCTCTGAAAGGAGTTAGGGGGAAAACAACACAGTTGACAAATACCTTTTCTAAGGTGATGAATTTAAGTCCATTTTTCAAATTGAATCAAATTTCAGAGAATTTTCTACCTAATTAAGAACCTTTATATGTTGATAGATTGTATATGCAGTAATCAACTTGTTGCAGAAAATAAGGTTAACTGAGCCCTGCCATTTCTTGAATTTATAAAAATAAATAAAGAATAATTCTGTGTCATCCATACTACACAACTTACTCCTCTCAATTAGTAGTAAAAGAACAAGACAAATCTCCTAGTATTCATAAATTTATGTAAGGAACATACAAAAATAATTGCTTTGAATTTCAGGCATGTTGATTTGCAAATTAAAAACCAATCTCAGTGTTTCATTGTTGATTAATATTGAATATAAATCATATAAAATAGATTAGTTTAGAATTATAGTGCAGTCATTATTTTAATCTGGAATATAATTAATATATTTCTATTCTATAATATTGATATGTGATTACGAGTTCTTAACATTATGTTTGTTAATAATAGCATTAGTTAATAATAGCATTAACTATTTGTCTCAAATAAAGGTGACATTTATTTTGAATTTTTTATGATTATATGTTCATGATTAATTGATTGTATGCTAATGACTAGTTTTTCGTGTACTACTTAGCAGGCAGTAAAAGGAGGCAGAGGGTTGCATCAGATATATTCATTGCTTGGACTTTTGTTCCTTTGTGCTATTATAGCAAAGAGACTTTGTATAAAACCATTTTGTATGTGATATTCGAAGTTTTGATTTATTAATCTTAGTTGCTTTTGACAAAGATTTCATGAAGCTGTTGGCATAATCACAGGAAATAACAACAATGTGCTGTTGGTGGTCATGCTTTGAAGCTAGTAGAACATATGATGAATACTTTTTTTGGTGCACTTTTTGACATGTGTGTTTGTTTGGTGTTACTTTTACTCATGTCACAGTTGTAACCCAAAGGAAAATTCCTGTACAGTCTGTCATCATTACCTCATCTTTTGGAAAATACATATGAAATAGAGAATATTACCAAAGAGAGGATGAGACTGAACAGGGGAGACAAACGTCATTATGCATAATGATTGACCACTTATTATTAATTCTCATTTGTACAGTATTCACATTGCAGCTGAAATTTGTGACTGCAGGAAGTCTAAAACATATCAAACAGGATTTACTGTGTCTCAAATCCAAATACTAGGGAAACAGCAGTACTTTGACCATGGAATAGGACTTTAGGTTTCTCATGACTTCATGTGCATACTTGCAGTTCAGCATCTTTGAATGTGAGATTCTTAGTTCACAGTATCTGTGGTGCTTCTGAACTGATTTTAACTGGCAAGGTGCATCCCTGGTTTTAGATATCCTCTGTTTTTCTCTTTGGGGAGAGTGTTCTTTCCTTCTTTCCTTCTTTCCTTCTTTCCTTCTTTCCTTCTTTCCTTCTTTCCTTCTTTCCTTCTTTCCTTCTTTCCTTCTTTCCTTCTTTCCTTCTTTCCTTCTTTCCTTCTTTCTTTTTCTTTCTTTCCTTCTTTCCTTCTTTCCTTCACTTGTTTGTGTTACTTGTTTGTAATCCAGAACAATATGACTTCTCATCTTTGAGGCCAACTGTTCACAATTTTGGAGCCAGCAGATATATTTAAATTCACTGTATCAAATCAAACCCAAGTAGATCAAATTATGCTCCACATTTTCTTCTTGGTAAAATTGAAGATAGAGACAAAATTAGATCTTAGCTTTCTTCAGTAAGACCTTGAACGTCTAAGTTTAGCAAGGACTCTGTCAATATCAAGACTTGTATTTTGCTTAAGTCTTTGGAGATGTGTAAGAATGTATATATAAATTATACAGACTGAACATTAAACATTCTCTCATCTCTTCCTTAGATGAGTGAATATTCAGGTTTTCATAGGTTTTCACCTATGCAGCTGTAAAGGAATGTAATAGAAATGTCCTAAATTTTTGTGTTCATATTTGTCATCTTTTAGTTCCGCAGTGTAGTGTTTTTGTGTAAGTCTTCCTGCTCCCAAAAAGGAAATTTTTTTTTCTCTTAATTTTTAAATATTCTTACTGTATTTTTCTTGTAACCTGACAGATCTTGTGTTTGTTTGTCTTCCTTCTTTTTCTTTTTCTTTTTTATGGGACGCATTTGTATTTATCATCTTACTAATCCTTTTATTCATACCTAGCATGTTTTATTCTCAGAATGTAGTATGATGTTTTAAAATTATCTTTATGCTACCTGTACAGATTTTACTTTTGACTTCTCCCTTTACTTCTTTTGGACAAGATTATCCATTTATGTTGAACTTCCATTTTTTTTTAAATCAAACCTATATTTGTTTTTACAGTTTTGCAAAGGCACAGAAATTAAACACTTTACAGAATAATGAGTAAAACAAACTGTGCATAGGGGTTTTTTGTTTATAGTTTCAAGAATTCTTGTGCTGCTTTGAATTTCTCTCTAGTAAAAAAAAGTTATTGGTAGTTGTACCTTGTTTTGATGCTTAGGAAAATAACAGTACTATACTTCCTATTGCTCTCAGTGTATATTGTGATAACTATCATGTCAGAGTTGTTGTCATAATATGGTAGATGCCCAGTAGTGTAGTTCTCATAGTGTTCCTTCTGTAGGTCTGGAATTTTTGTCAGTGTGGTTTATGCCTTACTAATGCTTGCACAATTTTCTACCCAAAATAACATCCTGGTTTATTTATTTTATTGTAGTGTCTTTGACTGTTGCTGGTTGATCTGGGAGGACATCGTTTTGATGCTCTGTAAAATATTAACAATATTTACTTTGACCTATTTTTTGCAAATAACTTCCATGCTGTGTCAGCAGGTATCCTAGTAATAAGAATTTTAATTGCTGAAGACCTTGCCCGCAGCTTTTTTGCACAGACGTAAAAGCAGCATATTTCTTCTAGGCAACAAAACCAGTAAAAGGGTGAATTTGTATCTCCCACTTTTCTCCTTGTGACTTCAGTGGAGCTGGTCATCTGCTTTGAAGAAGACAGTGCCTCTTAAATCACCAACACTCTTTCAAATCAAGATAGGTTCTGAGAGGCCAAGAAGGCTGCTGAGATGTTTGATGATGAAACTGTAGAGGTGATGCCTAGAACTCCTTAAGCATTTCTTTGTACTGCTTTCCCTAGTCTGTACAGCTAGAGATGGCTCCTTTTGTGATACACAGCCTTAGTGAATAATCTCACAAGTCATTGCAGGAATGACTCTTGACCACCAGAATGTTTTGAGTACCACTTAATTACCCTGTTGGATTAAAGAAATCATGTTAGCTGAAGTGGTGTGTGAATATAATTCTCTCTTTGAACTTAGCAGTGAAGTTTACTGGAAATAAAACTCTTCATTTTTAATCCAGGTTAGGTTTTTAACCTTTCTTCAATTGTGGTTTCAGTTTTGAGGAAAAGTCAAGAATTAAAAGATAGACAGAATATTATTAAAGAGATTTCTCTGTAGTGTGAAGTGCCTTCTGTTAATGATTCAGGTGTATAAGACAAACTGCCCAAGAGATACTGGGACATCAGTAGTTCCTGGGTTCTAGAGAAAAGGTGGTATCCAGGATGTATTGTTTCTGTCAAATGTGAGACAGAGAGAATAACTCATGAAGAGAGCATGAGCAGAGTTAATCATTGTGGTATTTGTCTTCTTTGCAAGCTCTTAATGAGATACAGTACCTTGATTCCACAACTATGATATCAAACCCTTGGTGTTGATACAGGCTGGGGATGAACAGGCCAGAGCAGCCCTGCCCAGAAGGACTTGGGGGTGCTGGGGGTGAGAGGCTGGACATGACCCAGCCATGGGCACTCATAGCCCAGAGAGCCAAATGTGTCCTGGGCTGCATCCAACACAGCATGGGCAGCAGGGCCAGGGAGGGGATTCTGCCCCTCTGCTCTGCTCTGGTGAGACCGCACCTGCAGGGCTGCATCAGCTCTGGGGTCCCAGCACAGGAAGGAGAGGGAACTGTTGGAGTGAGTCCAGAGGAGTCCACAAAGATAGCACCTCTTCTATTAGGAAAGGCTGGGAGAATTGGAATTGTTCCACCTGGAGCAGAGAAGACTTCGGGGTGACCTAATTACAGCCTTCCAGTACCTGAAGGGAACCTTCAAGAAAGCCAGGGAGACTTTTTACAACAGCATGTAGTGACAGAACAAGGGGCAATGGCTTCAAATTGAAAGAATAGGTTTAGAGTAGATATTGGGAAGACATTTTGTAGTGCAAGGGTGATGAGACACTGCAACAGGTTGCCAAGGGAAGCTGTGGATGCCCTATCCCTGGAAGTGTTCAAGGCTAGGTTGGATGGAGCTTTGAGCAGCCTGTCTAGTGGAAAGTGTCCCTGTCCCAGGGATTGGAACTACATGATCTTTAAGGTCCCTTTCAACCCAACCATTCCATGATTCTATGAAAGAGTACATTTTGAGAAGTATTTGGCTGACTTATTATAGGTATCCTTTTCATGTTTCTTTCTCCTTTACTTTTGGAGAAGAGTTTCCACTTTACAAACGCTCCCTGAATAGTTGTGATGGACAGGTTCTACACAGATCATAGGTATTCCTCCACACTATTCACCTGCATGCTTCATTGTTCTACCTTAAAGAGGACAGATCCTCAGGAGGTTCCATTGAATAGAAAGGATTTGAAGGATTACTGTTTTAAGATTTGAGAAAAACTCTTTTCTGATATGGAATAAATATTTTTTCTTCCTAGTTCTCTTTTCCTGATTCTTAAAAAAGAGAACATAAAAAGTAGCTCATTTGTCCTTTGTGCCTTTCCCTACATATTGTGTGATGTTAACTAGCAATATGGGGAAACTGATACTTGATTGTTTCAGGTTGGTGTCCCAAAATGGAGGGAAAGTAGACTAGATGCTTGTAATTTGTGCTTAGTCTTTTGGACTGTGAATATACTATTCTTTGAAATTCTAGAATTTTAGTGGGAAACCAAGTCTGCCTTACAGAGAGATCCCAAGAGTAAGTAGCCCAGTTATTTAAGGTCTTTTTAGTCCTGCTAAAGGACTTTGGAGGGCAAAGCATCCCAAGCAAAGGAGCAAGCAAATCCTGTGAATCAAAACACAGTTAAATGCACTGCTTGTGTTAACAGACATTTGAGTTTTAGTAAAACCACTTCGACTTTTGTCCCTGAAAGCTGGAGAAAGGCAAATACTGCATCTGTTTTAAAAGAGGCCCAGTCAGCCTAATTTCAGCCTGTGGAAAAAAGGGAATAGTTCTCTTTAAGTGCTGGCTGATTGGTGATGGTTTGGAATAGCCAGAGTGGAATTTTTTTCCAAGAGAAAAAAAATACAAGCTCATCTGCCTTCTGTGTTAAAATTATTATCTCTTTGGCCAAGGGTAGAGCAAAAGAAAGTAATTTAATTCAATGTGTAAGTGTCCCAGTCTGGTGATTCCTGTAGTAACCTGGGAGGATGGACCACCAGGTGGGTTTAGAAAAAGAAAACATTGAATGATTGGGCTCAGAGGAGTCGTACACTACCTGGAAAGTGATGACAAACAAGGAACTGCAGGGATGTATCCTGGGACCTGTACTGTTCAGTATCTTGTGGCAATACAGTATCTTGCCAACAGTATCTTTGCAAACACACTAAACTGATGGAAATGCAAGGATACTACTGCCAGTCAGAGAGCTCTGAGGGGGCAGAGGAGGAATGGGTGGCAGGAGACTGAAGAACATCAGGGTGGATAAATGCAGAGTTTTCTTTCACCTGGGAAGGCGCAGCCCCTTGAAGCAGTACTGACTAGGAAGCAGCTCTGATGAGAGGGATCTGTGGGTCTTGGTAGGCAGCAAGGTGAATATGAGCCAGCAATGTGTAATGAAAATTAACAGTGTTTGGGCTGTATAAAAAGAAGGATAAGTAGAAGACTGGGAAAATTGTTTTATTCTTCTTTCCTAAGCACTAATTAAACTGCATCAGGACTATTCCACTCACCTACTATTCCACTGACCTCTAAACACATCTCCCCTCATCTAAATGCACAAAACATTCACGTAAACTGCAGTGAATTTCAGCAGAGGGGCAGAAAAATTAATTCTTTGGATTGCATCTAAAAGCTTAACATTTCAATTAATTATGTGTTAAAACATTAATTGCTTTAACAACAACAGAAAAAAACATAAGTAAAAAGTTAAAATCCAAATGTTTTAGATGTCGGTAATTACTGTAAGATAAAAGTCTATTTTGAAGGTGAAGAATGAGTTGACTTGGATCTTGAGGGTTTTCTTTGGTTTTCCAGAACATAAAATATATCTTCAGTATTTGTAAGTGTCCTTTCTCTAATAAACATGCAGACTTGGAACCACAGAGTCTTTTGATGTGCTTTTTAGGGGGGTGATATTTAGATTGTTTTGAAGTTTAATTTCTTCAGGAAAAGTAAGTCCAAACAGAAGAGGAAGAACAGAAGAAAACAAATTCAAGTGTGAAAAAGCAAATGGTGGGTGGGTGGGAAATAGTGGTGAGTACAATATTAGGTAAAGCATTATGAAAATAATAAAGAAAAAATGAGTGGCGTTGAAACATATGTATACATTTAAGAGAAACTTCGAGGGTGGAAAGGAGCTCCTGAGCTTGTTCAAGAAGGATCAGACAGAGCAGATTGCCCAGGACTAAGTGTAGTTCGAGTTTTAATAATGTTATGGATAATTATTCAACAAGCTTTCTGAACAAACGACTGTAAAATGAAAATTCACTCTTGTCACACAAAATGTTTTTCGTGTGTTTGTACCTCTTACCTCTTATCCTGGCAGTGGACTAGTTAGATGAGTCTGGCTCCCTGTTTATACACATAGATAAAAGCCATCCTCACACAGCCCTTCTGTTCTTGACTCAGCACTCCTGTATCAAGGATGTTCCCATCTTTTAATAATTTTTGCATCCGTTTTCTAGAACTACCCCTGTAAACCCATGCCTGTTCTCTGGGGAGCCTACACCTGACCTTTCTGAGTCATGAGTGGCATTCACCTTCCCTCTCCCTGCTGACAATGCTGCTCTTAATGTAGTCCAAGGAGCTGTGGACATTCCTTCCTTGCAAGGGCACATAACTGGTTTATGGTCAGTTTGTTTTTTTATGTTCCTCAAGGGATCTCTCTACCAAGCTGCTCTCCAGTCAGGTGGAGGCACTTGTCAGGTACTGGTATTCCCAGTGCAGGACTTGAATTTTTCTTTGTTGAACGGGATGAAATCCTTTCTGTCCAACTCTAAATGGTGACAGAGGCAACTAATGTTCACTTTCCCAGGGACTGAGTTGAAGTTGATCAGTCTGTCATCAATCTTCCTTCTTGAAGATAGGAGTAATATTTAGTCCCTTCTGTTTAACAGGAAGGTGTAATCACCTTTCAGTAACAGGACTAAGAGTACACCTATCGAAACATCAGGCAGCTCCCTCAGTGCTAATGAGTATGACCTGTTAGGACCAATAGACTTTTATATGTCCTGTGAAAATGCTCCATAACCTAGTCTTCCACTGAGGCTAAGTCTTCCTTGCTTTGGCCATTTTTTGTACTCCTGGGTACCTTGGATTCCTAAACACTTCTCTTAGCAGTAAATACTTGAGGCAAAGAAAGTGCTGAGTTCCTTGGATTTTCTGTGTTTATTGTCAGCGGGGGCCCTGCTATATTTAGGACTTGCCCCACATTTCTCTTGTTTCCCTTTCCTGTTTTTATAGTCATAGAATTTTAGTGCCCAGGTTCAAATCAAAGACCTTGGCTTTCCCAGCCCTATGCCTACACAAGAAGACATACCTCTTCCTGCCCCAAATCAACTGTCACAGCTTCCACCTCTTACACATTTCCTTTTTATATCTAAGCTCCTTAATAATTTCTGCAGGCTTCCTGTTGTCCTTGATGTCTTGCACATGGTGATAGACGATTTTCTAGCTTGGGATGATCCTTAAGTATCAACTAGCTTCACTGGGCCCTTCTCTAAAGGGTGTCTTTTGGGATTTTTCCAAGTAGATCTCTGAAGAGATTACATTCTCCTGTCCTGAAATACAAGACTGGTTGTCTTGTACTATATCCTTCCTCTAAGGATTCTGAACTCCATCATCTCATCACCATGGCAGAAAAACTTTAATGTCCCATGACCAGTTCTTGACAGTTTGTATGTATCAGGTCTAGCAGTTTGCTTCTCCGTCGTCAGGACGTTGTTACCGCTGCCCTCCAGAAATTCCCCGGATTATTTGTGTTCTGCTTTGTTGACCTTCCAGCACATGCCATGGTGCTTTAAGTTCCCTGTGAGAACACGGCCTGTAAACATGAAACTTTTCCAGTTGCCTGAAGGAGTCCTCGTATATATACTCCCTATAGCATGCTCCTATTACACATATTACGCACCTATGGCATCACCAGTGTTGTTCGGTTTGTTAACCTTGACCTGTAAGCTCTTGACTGGTTCCTGACCTGCCCTCATATAAGGGAGGGCTCTTAGCTTTCTTAGCTTCTTCTTCCTTACCCATTAGTCACAGCACTCCAGTCATGTGAGCTGTGCCATCGTGTGTCCATGATCCCAGTGTTGTCCCGTGGACCTGCATTAATTACACAGACCTCTGTAATCCCCTTTGTTCATTGCTCATGCATTGGTGTATAGGTGTTTCAGGGAGGCACCAAAAGATGCTTTTCTCACTTGTTGGGGAATCCCTCCCAACAGTTAAACCCACAAGTCTATGGACATTTGGATTTATTAATATAAAGATTAATAATTAAAGGATTATCAGAGATTCCACACAAACACGTAAGACCAGAAAAGGCTGTGTTACCATTATGTAATGGCTGTTGGACACTTAAATGGTGTATTTAATATCATGCACTAATGAAATGGAAAATCATGGTGGGAGCATTTGCTGTAATTTTTCTGAAGAGAACTGGGTAATATAAGGAATGAAGACATTCCGAAATAAACATCTGCCCTCTAAATGCCAATTTAGTTAGGACTTCTTTTTCTCTCTAGGATTTTCTGACTTTCAGGAATTCTTGGTGAATTAGATTCATCATGTTCTGAGCAGGAGAATCCCTGGATGCCAAAGTTTTTCATTGCAGTAGTGCTGTCATATACTTTCAAGCCATGATAATAAATTCACTACTACCTTTCTAGGCTAGAAATGTGGGTTTTGCTCTCTTTGCAAGCAGTTCTCCTTGCTTTTGCTTTGATATGACCATTCCTTAGAAATGTCTTTGTTATTCTATGACTCTGTGGCATTCTCTTTTGTGATTTTATGGTGGATATCTTCAGAAGTTTTCCTTGGCTTTTTTCTATTTGCTTTTTTTTAGTTGGTTGGTTGGTTTTAAAGCACCTTACATTTTGGGGGTTTATTGTTGTTGTTTGTTTATTCACTTAGGTTTTGGGATTATTTGTGGGGGTTTGTGGTTTTGAAGTTGGTGGTTTTTTAGTTGGCTGATTTGGCTTTTTGGTTTGGTTTTTTGTTTTGTATTTTGCTTGTTTGTTTGGTTTTTTTTCCCAGAGTGCTTAATATGTGTCTGTGTTTTCAGGACTCTTCTGTTCTTTGGTTTTTTGGAAGATCTTTTCATCCTGACAGTATCTCTGTGAGTTTGTTATGAAGGGAGGTGCTTCTTCTCGTGTCTTTGTTTTTGAGTTGAGGTTCTCACTCAGTCTGGCAGAGTTCACAGGCTGGTCTCCTGTAACTCTGTCTAGCTCACGATGAGTGTGTGCTGCATCTAGTCACTGAACTGCAACATGGTTTAAAATCTGGATAGAAGTGTTTAGCCTCTTCTAGTAAGAATCACCTGTTTGTATCTTTTCTTCTTCCTAGCATGAAGGAACTTGTTGACTAGCCAAAACCCTTGGAATGATGTCTTGAACAGACTCTTAGCATTGTTTCTGTGAACTGCAGTTTACTCTGCAAACACATAGGGAAGTGTACTGAGCTTAGACCGTGCCCAAGCACAGCTCTTATATCTTTATTTTTCATATATGAAACCTTTGGTGTATCATCTTTACGGTCATCAACCTCCTCCATGGACATTCAGATGTTAACATCTGTGTGTTTGAACTTGAAGTGTTAGATGCCCACTGAGCATTTGTGGCAGTGGTGCCAGCCACAGACTCAGTCCTGAGTACAGGAAGGGAGCAGCTGGGGTGGTGGCAGTGGTGTCCCCTCCCTGATGGGGCAGGGGTGTTCCTGCAGCACCATGGACACAGCCAGGTTTGGGGCAGGAGCAGGCCCCTCCAAAGGCTCCACGCCTCGGTGTGTTTTGTGGCGTGGGGCTGGGACGTGCACAGAGTTGTCAGCCTCTGACATTTTTGCTAGCTGTTCTCTTAAGCTGGTTCTTTCCCCATGTACTCTAATGTTCACCTGCTTACAGCTCTCAGGCTAAAAAGAAGAGGAGAGTCTCTGCATCCAAGTCTCTGCTTTCTGAATCCAGCATCATGAACTACAATGCATTGCTTCATAAATGTATCAATCATCACAACCTCTGCTGACATTAAAAGAAGTAATATGCTGCCTGATTTGTGTGTATGTCCACAGTATGAATTTGTAGGTTTGGGAGTGTGTATGTTTTGTTTCTAAGGCGTTAAAGATTCATATTAAAACATCATCTTCAACGTAGCCTAGAAAATGTTAATTTAATGTTTTTGCTGTTTAAATGCTAGTGTTATAGAAAGAGAGTAATAAAATCTTTTCGTAGTTTGGAAGTTGTCATGTGTCTTTATCTTTACAGTGCTTGTGTAATAAATGAAAAGTTGAATTAAAAGTGGGGCTAATACTGTCCCATTTTGTGACTCTCCATTTTTATTTTAAGGGTAAAACAAATGTGTGCGGAATATTCTGAAAAAAAGTCTTGTCAATACTCTCTGCTTTTTGCTTGTGTGCAATTAAAAAAAAAAAAAGAAAAGAATCTCACATGTAATTCAGTACAACCTAGCAGAATTTGGTCAGATTATCAGTGTAATATGCTGTCTTAATATGGGAAGATTTTGTAAGTCACCTTTGAAACAAGCCTATTTAAAATCAAATCTCCAGTCAACCACTTCTAGGGAGATGATATTAAAAGTTCTAACAAGCATTCTGAATGGTAATATTGAAAGGTTGTGTGTTTTTTAAGAAGTTACTTAACTATGGTTTATTGATGGAGAACAGAAAGAGTTGCTGGCTGAAAATTTTACAAAAGCAGAATAAAGGCTGATTGATGTAAGGCATGTAAACAAAGTGTTGAATATGAAAAGATTGAAAGTGGTAGTAAACGTAGTTTTGTTTTGATTTGTTTATTGTTTGTTGAGTTAATTCATATATTTGGAGAGCATAGCCAACAATATATTCTGATCATGGCTGTTTCTGTAGTGACCCGGATAGTTCCTTTTGACATTATCCATAGAAACTGACTATGAATTAGTTGTTTGTGGTAAACATGACAGTGTAAGATTTTGCTTATAGGGGACCTAAAGATAAATCACCATTAGGCATTTTTTGTTATTACTCGTTGTGTGAATATAAACTTTGTTTGTATTTTTCTAGTAGTTTTTTCCCCCATTTATATTCAGCATTGTATTTTGACTATAGTGTGTGTTAAAATACTATACTTATAATTTCTGTGTGGTAAAGTGATAAATCCAGAAATTTCCAGAGAACTGACAATTGTCACTGAATCTCTCAGACTGTAAGAACTGATAAAGTTCTCTAAGTGAGGTAACTGTCCAGCAATTGTGAAGCTGACCTTGGAAATATCCAGGACAAGGGCCACTTGTCACATGTCTAGTCAACTGTGATCTTGAACGTCTGAAGTGTTTTACCACCTGAAGGTTAAAAAAAAAAAAAAAAGGAAATGTGTGGGGGAGATGTAAGAAGGTTCAGTTGAAGGTTTCTCTCTGGCTTTGGCTAACCTATCTCAAAGGGAGGCTTGCATTAGGAATTCTGATGTGTTGAAGAATCTGGCCTTGCTTTGGGATTTAATTCTTTCTAAAGATTTAAAGTTCTTACTTGAAATACAAACACCCCATTTACTATGCATATTGCATAGCCTCATTTTTGGTATGGTAGGGTGAAGAAATGAAGAAAGATATCATAATATAGTCACAATTTTATTAGATAACCATAATTTTGAATCACATGATCATTATTAAAGCACAGAATGTGTTCTGTGTGGCAGAAGAATTAGTCTTTTACAAGCAACTACTTGAGCAGAATTTTTTAGCTTGAGTAAGGCTTAACCATTTATTATTAGCCATCATTTTCAAAATGTTAGTTCATCTTCCTCTGTAGTTCCAGATATGCAGCTGTGACATTTGTTGGAACATACTGGCTTTGTAATGTTATTTGATAGTATTTGCTTTCTTCTTATGTAACTCATATCAGAAAATAAAATGTTTTCTCTGGTTCAAATACTGAATAGACTTTAGGAAAAACTTGGTCTGAAAGTTGCTTTCTAATTGTCCTTACCTCAAAGGAAAATTACGGGACAAAAAAGAGAAGGAATGTCTACCATGATCTAGTGTATGTGATAGAAAAATTATTAATTCCATCTGTTTAATAAGTACTGCTTAGATATAAGGAATAGTATTGCTAGTCAGTAGGACTGCAGAGCTATGAGAGAAAAACATGCCATGCAGCTGTATTAATTTTTTTCTTATTTCAAGTGTTCTGTATTTTCCAGGAGGAAGTTGTTTTACTTAACTAGGTAAATTTAGAAAGTATGTTGCACTTCAAAACCTTGAGGTGGAAATAACATTTTTTGAGATGATACTTTGTAAAAGTCTGTGCTTCTGCATACTTCACAAAACCTTTGCTGTTGCTGTTTGGAACACTTACATCATTCCACCATCTTATAAATATTTTTGTAGTATCTTTTAAGGAAACAATGTGATAATCACGGTAGTTAAAAGTAATTTTATAGTTCAAATTGGCACCAGTGAAATTTACTGCTAATGAATACTCTACTGAACTCAAGTTCGGCTTGTTTCCCAAAGATAGGAATAGCAGTATCACAAGCTGTCTGAGTACAGCTGTATGGTGTTTTGCCACCTTCCTTCTTGACCATAGACTGTAGGCAGAGAATACACATAATGAAAAACTATTTTTTAACAGCTGATTTTTGTTTTCTGGAGAAAATGATGGGGGGAAATAAAGGTAAATTAAAGTTTAGTAGCTCTAAACCACAACACACTCTAGAGAGAGGAGAGGAAATGTGAATTTTTCCTAGATGCAGTTTTGCTCGTAATAGGGATAGTAGTTATAGACTACACATACATTTAAGATTTGCAGGATGCAAAAATCAGTGAAAAATATGCTTAAATTTGTCTGAAATTTACTAGAAGTTGAGAATATCTGTCATTTGTAGCTGCTACATTATATATAAAATGTCACATTAACTGTGTGGAAGAAGTGATAATTCTGTATTTTTTTTTAAATTAGATTAATCACTTTGAATTCTGTTAGAAGTTAGTCCTAGAGGAATAAGTTTGGATAGGCAGTTAAGCTGTGTTATAAGTAACAAACGTTCTAACATAAATTAATGGCATTAAAGAATGTCGAAAGGTGTGTTCTGTTTTGTTTTTAACTTCAAATAATCTAGGAATAACAAGAAATGTAGGACAGTTAATAAAAGACTCCAAAGTACAGAAGTACCTGGAAAGTATTGGTGCTTTGAGGAGTTCGGTCTGTATTTGTTGATTCAGTTTTCCTGCTGAAGATATGGTTACATCTTGTCCTTTCTATATTCAAATGTATTGTGCCTTTTTGGTTGTGAATTGCTGAGTATTGTAGATAATTCAAAGTGTCTTTGCATGCTAAATCTGAGAGGTGTTACTCACAGTGGGCCAGAACGTCTTTAAAGTACTATCCCCTTGGGGTGCAAATTAAGTTTATTCTAAATACATAATTTTCCTGATCAGGAAAGCAAACAATTCTTTATCTGATGGATGTATTTGCATTGATGCAGCATCCGAATATTCTGTTCAAATAGCCTAAATATTTGAAATTTGTTACCATTTGCTGTTTATGCATGTGACCAACAGTGGGGAATGTTTTTGCTCCAAAAACTGCTGGGAAAGAAAAAGGTCAAAATAAATATAGGTGCCTAAGTAAACAGCTGTTGGTACACTTAAGAGTCAATTAGAGTCAATCAAGACACTGACAGAGTCCTCTCAACCCAGTTCCATGGAGACCTAAAAACTTCAGTGCTCAGGGCCATGAAAATGTGGTTTGTTGCCTGTGGTTTTTCCCCGTCTTAGTTTTTTTCTGCTTTAGTTAGGTCATCATGTGTCAGAGTCCAAGAACTGGTAGTCAGCACAAAGGAAGTGGTGGGAGCAGGCAAAGGGGTAGAACAGAGAACCAGAGATTCCAGACTGAAGCCTGGTGTTTCTGGGGATGTTCTGTTGTTGCAGTTATCCTTATTGAATATGAATCTAATATCTTGTTTCCCTATCTGTTTATAGTTTAATTTCATTTTGCAGACTAGACTTCTTTATAGGGATCTGCCACTTAGCTGACTTTCTTCAAAAGTCTTTTCAAGTCACCTCTATGATTGGTTCTTACAGATACCAATACAGAAAGTATTTTCTTATACTGAAAATTCCTGCTTACTTCTAGATCAGGTAGTAAATTGAAAGTGGTAAGAGAAAAGGCAGTTGAAAAGAGCACTGTATCATCCTAAGGAGGAAGGAAAAGGGAGTGCTTTACAACCCGAGGATGTCATTATGGCCATCTCTTCCTAGATACATTTGCATTGAATTAGAATCTGTGTAGAGACAAATATATTTTAATAAGAGTAGGTTGAAACCTTTACATTTAGTATTTTCTCATTATTTTCTAGTAATCTTTTGGCATTACTGTTGTGGAGTCTTGGAGTATTTGTTACTACTAATCACTGAGGTTTTGCACTGAAACCTGACATGAGTAGGACTGCTTACAGTATATAATTCAGTGCAGTGTTGTATGTTGCTTTGCAGAGTTGAGAAACGGTTAACATCATAGAAGGGCTTTTGAAACTTTCTGTTGCTTTTCTTGCTCTGTGGGTTACAAATCTTATTCTGTTTTATAGGCCACATTTCTGTTTTGTTTGTGATACTACACTTTTATAATAATGTTTGAGATGCTGTATTCCACAGGATATGGTTTTGTCTGGTTTGTTGTGTTCGACCAGCAAAAACATTCTGAGGTTTTAGAAGTGGAATTAAGCCATAGTGGATAACTGTCAAAGACATACGGAACTGCCAGACAGTCTGAGGATGATGGAATAGTCTTTTCTTTAAGCAAGCCCTAAATATGTATTTGACTTTTTTCTTAGGAGTTACAGTGCTAGACTGATTTTTGTGTGCAGATTGAAATAAAGTATCTTATCAGTGATTAAAAAAAGGCTACTTATCTTTATCTTATTGCTTGGCATTCAGAAAGTACAGAATCTAGATCTGAGGAACTAAGTTGAATGTATTTTTTATTCTTTTTGTTTTTCAGAGGTCCAGAAGACACAATAAATGATTGTAAAATCCTTTTTATAGAGGAAATGTACAAGATTGAAAAGCCAGGAGCCTATCCATTGACATTTGGGGATGGAGATTTCAAAAGTATGCGCTTTTAAAATTATTTGAATATAAGTACAAATTAAGTTATGTTTCTTTAGAAAATATCAGCATGCAGAGGTAATAGTAATAATTGTTTTCTGTTCAGGAAAGTAATAACATTGAATCATTTTTAGTTTTCTGTTGTAGAAGTATAGTTACTATAAGATGGCTGTATTACTTGACATATTCAGAAACTAGTAACAGCTTTGTGCTATCATAAGTGGCGAAAAAGGGAAACAGCTGATAATGCTCTAAATTAACAGTGCAGAATGAATTTGCAGTCTCATTTAAGTTTCTAGAGAAGAGTTCAGGTCACCAAAACTGCTGTTGCAACTACATGTAATTTAAGCTTTTTATAAATTAATAAATACCAAAGATAGAATTAGTCTGTAGTAATGCAATTTAACTCTGTCATTATGTCAGGAAACAAAGAAAAGATAAGGAACTTTGCGCTAAAGCTGATTGTACCATGAAAGAAAGAAGGATAAATTATGTTTGGATTAATTTACCCTGTATGTCCTTCTAAAAAAATGACTATGCCAGACCTCCTTAACCTCCCCACAACCACAGTAAGGAGTTAGTGGCAGTTTATCTAAAAAGTAGTGTGCCATTTTATCCTAAGTTGGAAACATATAAAAGTTAGGAGTGCTCAGTGTTTGTGGTAGCACCACTGAAGACTGAACTGCAGGTATTAGATATAATTATATATTACATTCCTGATTCCATGCAATTTTTCAGAACCTTTGTAGGAGGTGAACCTCTCAGTGTACAACGAGTCTGATTAATGTTTATTTGTTGTCTAAAAAAAAAAATCACTGTTTTTCTAAGGAGCAAATACCATTCCCTGTGGTATTCTTAAAAGTAAAAATGTCAATATCTCAACTCATTATTCATTTTCATTATTTGAGAATTACTTCTCTCAGATTAATAAAAAAAGGAAGCTATTCATTCTCTTTTATGTTTTCTTGGTCACATTAAAAGATCTTTGCAACATCTTAAAGCAAGTTTTGATTTTAAATGATTGCATTGTGAGAAAATTGAAAATCTACAAATACTGGTTTTCATTTACATACTGTTTATTTTACAAGTATGCAACGTTTTAAATGGCATAAAAAATTATTGCGGTTCATTTAGTTCTTCCATGCAGCTGCTTTGTAGTGAATTAATTTTTAAAATTGTGTCAAGTAAATGAGTGATTACTGTATTGCTGACTATACAAAATTGTCTACAGTGGTGCTATTTGATCTGACATGAGTATTTACTTATCATAGAATCATTTCGANCAATGTCCTTCTTGGAGTGAGGGATCCATGCCCTTGTCAAAAGCTAGAATGCCTCTTATGGAAATAATTTTCATCAGATAGACAGTGTAGGCTGTCACTGCAGAAAAACTCTTTATTTCTTGAGCATAGTCATGTAACTATTAGGTTTTGTATGTGTAAAGTGATGTCAGTATACATTTAGCAGTTACAATTGAAAATAGTAATTTTCTAATTAATTAATGGAAATAAAATTCTACAACTGAGGAAAGGAGTAAGGCTAAGCCTGTTAGAAAACTCTATTAGAAAAAAAAAATCTAAGAAGCAACGTATTTGTAAACATGTTACAAATATTTATATGCAACATGCAAATAAGACCTAGGTATCAACATATATTACTTCCATCAGAATCCAAATTTGTGCTGTGATAACTCTTCCTGCAAAAAAAAAAAAAGATAATATGAAATTGTATGTGCAACTACACTCTGCATTGTTGGTTGAGATGAACAGACATGTCTTCATGTGACCAATAGTGCAGCTATAGTTCACTTATATATGACTTACAACATGGTTAAAACAGAAATGTGAAAAATGAAAGTCATGTCATGAAAATTACAGCTTATATATTGAAGAAAGTTGAGAATTTCACATATTGTTTAACTGAACTAAAATATGTAGAACTTTTTTGCTCTTTTCCTATTAAAAAAAATACTACTAGCCTTTTACCTAAGAAACTGGTTTCATAACTGAAACCGGTTAATTACATAGACCTAAACAATGTGTGGTGCTAAGAGGTAGAGAAAAATAGGCAGTTTCATTTTTATTTATTCGATGAGGTAGACTATTGGGTTTCCTTATAGAGTTCTCAGTCATCACTTCCAAAATTTTTCAAAGGAGATAAAAGTTATCTGGGATTTCGTCGTCTGGCTTGAATTGGTTTTGACACCTTGCACTGATTGTGAGTTTAACCTAGCTGTGCTGGAAGACCCTCAGATTTATTCATCAGCACTTACAAAATTTTTCCTTTCTCTTCAAATTAAGTCTCAAATTAATAGATTACTTCCATTTGATAGCATGATAAGTCTTCTAAGCTACACTTTACTAGAAGCAATATTCTCACAGATTTTGATGCTTTTTTAGAAGTATATATTTAAGTGTACCTTTGCCATTAAGACTTTCTGAAATATTAACTGCTGGTAGCTTTACATGTTTATTTCTCAGGTTTTCCAGTCAGTACCTCTTTGTACTAAGCCCTCTATCTGCCACGGGAAATCTTTCTTCTTCAGTGATTCTTTTACATTCTTCAATTTTAAAGGTTTTTCTCTTGAAAACAATGATTCGAATAGTAGTAGATCTAGAACTTCTTATCGTAGAATGGTTTTAGTTGGAAGGATCTTTAAAGGTCTTCTAGACCAACCCCCCCCTGCCATGGGCAGGGGTATCTTTCATAAAATCAGGTTGCTCGAAGCCCCATTCAACCTGACTCTGAAAGGTTCCAGCGATGGGGCATCCACACCTTCTCTGGGTAACCTATGCCAGTGTCTCATCACCCTCACAGTAAAAAATTTATTCCTTTTATCCAGTCTAAATCATGTCTCTTTCAATTTAAAATTGTTCCTTGTTGTCATTATTCTTGCTCCCTGTCATTCCTAATCTTGGTAAAAAATCTTTCCCTGTCTTTCTTATAAGCCCCTTTTAAATATTGAAAGGCCACAAAGAGGTCTCCCTGAAGCCTTCTCTTCCCCAGGCTGAAGAAATCCATCTCTCTCAACCTTTCTTCTTAGAAGAGGTGTTCCAGCCCTCTGATAATTTTCATGGTCCTCCTCTGGACCTGTCCTAACAGTGGTTGGAAGGAGTATTTGGGGACCTACCGGCATGTCAACCTGACCTCACTGCTGGAGAAGGTCATGGAGCAGATCATCCCAAGTGTCATCACATATGTGCAGGACAACCAGGGGATCAGGCCCAGCAAGCAGAGGTTTGTGAAAGGCAGGCTCAGCTTGACCAACCTGATTTTCTTCTATGACAGGGTGACCCACCTAGTGGTTGAGGGAAAGGCTGTGCATGTCATCTACGTGGACTTTAGGAAAGCCTTTGATACTGTTTCCCACAGCATTCTTCTGGAGGAACTGTCTGCTCATGGCTTGGACAGGCACATGGGGTAAAAACCTGGCCATATGGTCAGGCCCAGAGAGTTACATCCAGCTGGTGGCCAGTCACCAGCGGTGTTCCCCAGGAGTCAGTCCTGTCTAATGTCTGTATGGATGATCTGGATGAGGGGGTTGAGTGCACCTTCAGTCAGTTTGCAGAGAACACCAAGCTGAGTGGGGATGTTGACCTGCTGGAGGGTAGGAAGGCTCTGCAGAGGGATCTGGACAGGCTGGATCATGGGCCAAGGCTGTGAGGTTCAACAAGGCCCAGAGCCGGGTCCTGCCCTTGGGTCACAACAACCCCAGGCAGTGCCACAGGCTGGGGCAGAGTGGCTGCAAAGCTGCCCACAGGAAAAGGACCTGGGGGTGCTGGTGACAGCAGCTGAACATGAGCCAGGGTGTGCCCAGGTGGCCAAGAAGGCCAATGGCATCCTGGCCTGTAGCAACAACAGTGTGGCCAGCAGGACAGGGCAGGGATTGTCCCCCTGTACTCGGTCCTGGTGAGGCCACACCTCAAATTCAGTTCTGCGCCCCTCACTCCAAGAAAGACATTGAGGTGCTGAAGTGAGTCACACCATGCGCCTGAGAGTATTGATTGAATTTTGGATATGAAAAATTTCTTCATGGAAGGGGTTATTAAGCATTAGGCCAAGTTCTCCAGTGAAGTGGTGGCATCACCATCCCTAAAGGTGTGTTCTAAAGATGAGTGGAGATGGCACTTGAGGACATGGTTTAATGCTGGACATGATGGTGATGCTAGATTGACAGTTAGTCTTGATGATCTTAAAGGTATTTTCAAACTTTATTGATTCTATAATTCTGTGATGAACTGCACTGCTCAGCCTGGTGTCATCTCCAACCTTGTTGAGGGTGCACTCAATTCCACTGGGTATTCATTGATGTAGGTAGAAAATAATAGTGTCTCCAGTATGACCCTTGAAGAACATCACTCCTTAATAGTTTACACTTTTACGTTGAACCATTGGATATGGACCATTCACTCTTTGAATGTGGCCATCCAATTAAGTCCTTATCCGTTTAACATTTCATTAGTCAAACCCATCTCTCTTCAGTTTAGCAGCAAGAATGTAAGACATCCATAAAGCTAAAGAGTTTCCCAAAGGAGGGCCACAAAGATGGTGAAGGGCCTTGAAGGGAAGCCTTATAAGGTACAGCTGAGGTCACTTGGTCTGTTCAGCCTGGAGAAGAGGAGACTGAGGGCAGTCATCACAGCCTACAGCTTCCTCATGAGGGGAAAAGGAGGGGCACACACCAATGTCATCTCTGTAGTGACCAGCCACAGGACTGGAGGGAATGGCCTGAAGTTGTGTCAGGGGGTGTTTAGGATGGATATTAGGAGAAGGTTCTTCATTCAGGGGGTGGCTAGACGCTTGAATAGGCTTCCCAGGGAAGTGGTCACAGCACCAAGCCTGGCAAGGATTCAAGGAGCTTTTGGACAATTCTCTCACACACGTGGTGATATTCTTGGGGTGTCCTCTGCAGGGCCAGGAGTTGGACATGACTGATTCTTGTGGATCCCTAGCCAGTCATGATATTCTATAATTCTATGACTTTATGTTAAGAATACTGTGAGGGTCCAAATCAAAGGCCTTACAGACAGGTAAATGACATCGGTAGTTCTCCTTTCACAATTGACGCACTCTGCCCATGGTGGAGGACCACTGTGCCAATCAGGCACTATTTGCCCTCCGTGAAGCCATTTTATTTGTCTTTAACCAGCCCTCTGTCTTCCACATGTTTTGACATGTCTTCCAGGAGTCTCTGCTCTGAGATGAGGTTGACTAGTCAATAATTCCTGCTTTTTACCCTTAAAAAAAAATACTCCTTTTTCTCCAGTCACTGAGAACTTACCCTCACTGCTGTGGATTTTTAGACATGATGTGACTGCCATGACTTTTTATATATGATGGAGAGTGGCTTAACAACTGCATTAACCAATTATTCTCTCAGGACCCTGAGATCCATCTCCTTGGGTCCCATGGTCTTGTGTATGTTCAGGTTCTCAGATGATCTTGAACCTGATCTGCTCTTACACCAGGAGTGACTTCAGTTCTCCAGTTCCTCTCTTGAAGTTCAGGGACTTGAGAGATGTGGGAAAAGTGATTACTAATGAACACTGAGGCAGACTTGCTGCATACTTCAACCTTCTCCGTGTTGATTGTCATTAGTTCTGTCCCATTTTGGGGGACAGAGGGAAGGATGGGATTGTGTGTGTACATTTTCTTTAATCTTCCATTTCTGACCAACATGCCTGTAGAAGTCATTTTTACTATTCTTTGTAATACAAATCCCTCCCAAAGTCAGCTCCAATAATACCCTAGCTTTTCCACCCCAGTCTCTACACAACCAGACAGCACCTTTCTTTTCTTCCCAGGATACCTGTCCCTGATTCCATGTCCTGTGCTTTTCCTTCTTGTGTTTCACTTTGGCCAGGAGGTCTTCACTGAGCCGTGCTGGTCTCCTGCCTTCGTTGCCTCAGTGCTCACTGGTTGGAACTCGAAAGACCTTGGGCTCTAAGAAAAACGTCCTTAAAGATCTGACATTTCTATTCTGCTCCTTTTTCCCTGAGTGCAGTTTTCCAGAGGGTCCCATCCAGTAATTCCTTAAATAACTAAAAGTTCAGGTTCCTAAAATTCAGGGTACCAACTTTAACCTTTCTTTGGCTTGAGATCATTAATTCCAGTGGGGCATGATCACTTCAGCCCAGGCTGCCACTGATGCTGGCCTTGCCAGTTAGTTAATCTGTGTCAGTAAGCAACAGGTGCAGTAACACTTCTGTGTCACCTGGGTTAAGAAATTATCCTTGATGCTCTCCAAGAGTCTCCTGGACTGCTTATGTCTTGCCGAGCTGTTTTTCCAGCAGATGTCAAGTTGACTGTCCTGACAAGTCCTTGCAGCTGGATCAGAACCAGAATGATGCGTCCTGCAGGTGGAGTAAGGTTTTGTCAACAGGCTCCCCTCAATTTGGTAATAAACACAAACCATGAGGTTTCCTTTGTTGGCATGGCCTCTGATTTTCAACCACAGGCTCTTGACCTGTTCATTGTTATTATTCAGAGACAGGTTTGTACAATCAGTCCATAGAGGGCAAATTGCCTGTCCCTCCTTCTTTGCCTATCCCTTCTGAACAGTTTGTAGCAATCAGTTGGAGTCATGCTCCATCAGCTCCAGTCATGCTATTTGTTCCACCGAGTTTCAGTGTTTGTGAACAGATCATAGCTTTCCATCTGCACAGTCACTTCCAATTCTTCTGATTGTTACCCATGCTACATATGCTAGCGTATAGACATTTTAGCTGGGCTATCAACTGTGTCAACGTTTTAGATTGAACAGCTGTTGTTCTTTTGAGGCATTTCACAGGTGTTCCCCTGTCAGTTTTTATTTCATCAACAGCCCCTGACTTCTCTTTGTTAATCAGAACTTCATCCCCTTCCCACTCAAAGTCTACCTGGTTCTGTCTTTGAAGATGAAAGTATTGTTCAAGGTCCTCCAGAAAGACTGCAGATACAGCACAATGCTTGGCATTCCAGTCCCCCTTTCTTATAAAACTTTCAATCTGGAGTTTCTCTCCACAGAGATTTACACTGATAACTTACAACTGTGTTAATCAATTTCTCTGTAAAGTCTAATCATTTGGGAGGGCATTCCTTTTTTCAGTAGAAAGGGGCTTGGATTTCTGCAAACTCTTAGTCATTCATTTCTTTCTTGGTATACTTAGGAAAAGCATTAAAGTATCAAGATTCCTCTGGATACATCAAGAATCCACCTTATATTTCTTTTCAAGAATAAACTCCTGAACAAAGTATTTACTTTTATTGTTTATATTATCCAAGCTAACTTACAAGGAACTGATAAGCTGTACAGCTTCAAAGGCAGCAAAACTCCATTTGTAGGGAGAATGTGCAGGTACATCTTGGGGACAGGAGAAAATAAGGAGAAGCTGATGATTAGTCATTTTCTTTATGGCTTGTTTATACAGCAGAAGAAATCTCATTAACCTAGATATTTAAATACCTCCATTGTAAGAAAAAAAGCATTTTCAAGAGAGCAGTGTTCATGTTCAGAAATAATTATTCCTTTAGATACAGTAATGCACTTTTCTGAGATACATGGCATTTGACATTTCTTTGTTTTTGACAGGAAAGAGTGGCCCTGAATGCAAGCACTGTAGGGCTGATCCAGATAAGGAGTGCCGGTTTTGTTCGTGTTACTTGTGTGGTGGCAAACAGGATGCTCACATGCAACTCCTGTGTGATGAATGTAATATGGCTTATCATATATACTGCCTGAACCCTCCCTTAAGCAAGATACCAGAAGATGAAGACTGGTAAATATACAAGGATGATTTACTTACCTATATTGACATTCTATACATGGTACATTTTTGATATTTGCACCTCATGAAAGAAAATGCTGAAGGTGTTTTTAAATTGTGGGGTGTTTTCATCCATCTACTTAATATAAGTCTTATGATTTCTGTCAAGATAATTCTTTTAAATCATTCACAAAGGATTAGTAGTAAGCTTTAATGACCTCATGGAATTTCAAGACTGGTATGTTGATTTCATTCATTATGATCATTATGATCTTCTGTGACATTACCTGATCTGACTGTATTTGTTGACAGTTGTTGTTCCTCAGCCTTTTCATTTTTAAGAAGCTTCATTGCTTGAGCAATTCTCTTATGCTCACGCTTCTCTGCCCCTTCATCCTCTGTCCCTGCTGCTGCCCCTGCGCTCTTCGTTGCCTCTACTACATTCATTTTTCATGCTATGGAAGGACTACTGCGTTGCTACTCTTTATGTCTTATGTACTCACTCTTATGTCTTTATTAGCTGTCTACAATTTATACTGTTCGTATCATCTGCCTATGAGTTACTTGAGATGCTAATACTTTATAGATGAGTAATAAGTAGAAAGAAAGTTTTCCATTACATAGACTTCATTAGATATCTAAGATGTCTATGAATACATTACGTGGAATCTCTTTGAACCTTGTGATTATATTTCATTTAAAAATCTGTGTAAATCTTTTGGAAGTTTTAACATTCTCTGTAAATTAATAACTCAATCTCCTACACCTTCCTGGATTCCATAATGTTTATGGATTAGTGCCTAATGGTCTGCCTGTCTTCTGGGGCATCTATCCTCACAGGAAAGAATTTCTTAATAAAATCTAAACTAGCTAGGAGTTGCTGTAAGGTCTTCCTGAAGCCTTTTCTCCAGACTGAACAGCCCCAAGTCTCTCAGCCTGTCTTCAAGGCAGAGGTGCTCCAGCCCTCTGATCAACTTGGTGGCCCTCCTCTGGACTCTTTCCAACAGGTCCACGTCTTTCGTGTGTTGGGTGCCCCCAGAGCTGATGCAGCACTGCATGTGGGGTCTCACAAGACTGGGGTAGAGGGGAAGAATCTCCTCCCTTTACCTGCTGTCCACGCTGCTTTGGATGCAGCCCAGGATTGAAGCGTTGGTTTTCTGGGCTACTGGTGCACATTGCTGGGTCGTGGTGAGCCTTTTGATCACAAACACCTCCTCTTCTCCAGAGCTAATCTTCATTCATTCTCCAAATTATTAATTTCCAGATGTTTAATTAATATAATTAAAATTCACTGAAAAATGGCTGTCAAGCTTTTTAGCTTGTTTCTGTTTGCTGTGTAACTAACAGTAGGAGTCTTAAGACCTAAACATGTAAGTAGATAGCTGCATCTGTGGATGAAGTCACAGGGGGGTAGAGGTACAGTTACGGACCTGGCTTATGTGAACCACTTTTGGGATGCTTAGTGTCACCAGCCCTGTGTTGTCTTAATGATTGTCATTATGTAGAAGTGCTTTTGCACTGTGCAAAGCAGCATCTCCTACAAAAGAAGTTTGTGCCCTCCCTTTTTTTTGCATACTAGCAAAGAGTCATGGCTGTCCAATTCTGAATTTATGAACAGTTTGCTTTAGAATTGGAAATATTTCCATTTCGTGTTTTTGGAGTGTAAAATCTGGCAAACTCTCTTCAGGGTTTAAGCCTTCAGTTTGGCAAAGGGTAAGTTTATCTTGTGGAGATTAAGTAACTCTGTATGTGAAACAGTATTTAATATTCCATACAAGATACAGTTTAAAAGATATTAAGGTAACATTTTTACACTATCAAAAAATGGAATTCACTGTGTGAGCTCACCTAGTTAATTCACCTTGTCAATTTGCATTATGTCATGTTCGTTCTTTTAATTGGTCATTGCATCCTCTTTTTCTGTAAGCAACTGTAATACTCTTCAAAGTCACAGTGTCAGATAATTTCATCATCTTACATTATCATTTATTTTAACCTACATGGCTTCATTGTCTTAATCATTCAACACCTTTATTGAGATAGTGAAATCTATTCCTGTGGACATTAGACATTAATTCTGCTATTCATATCCACACACAAAACCTAATAAATCAGTAGAAGTAGTACTGGAAGTAGTAGTAGTAGTTGTTGTTATCTGAACTAGGTTATCAATGTTAGTGTAGATCAGGCTTCCTCTTCTAATGCTGTATGGGCCAAACCCAGCCTATGTGAGCAAGAAACATGGACATTGATGTTCCTGGAGTGGGATTAGAATGTTATTGGAAACAGCAAAAGGACCACTGGACTCCTCTGCTGTAGTCACTGCATACTAGTATCTCTACCTGAATGGATTTGTGTTAGTTGGAGTGGGCCTCAGCCTTATATTCCAAATGGCTTCACTGTCTTGGAGTGAGTGAGTGTGTTTGTGTGTTTCTATACACCTTGGCTCTGTTTGACATTCAGCAATCTGCAGTGAAATTTATTGTACTACCAGCAAAAAATAGGGGTAGACTGGGCCAGGACATAGAAACAGACCACAAGTAGTGGTTAGCAGCATACTCTAATCTCAGCTTCTCCTTTACATGATATAAGTGAAGGAGGACTAAATACCGAGAGAATACAGGAGACATGGGGACCTCTCATGTATCATGTGAGAAAAAATAGTTATATGTTTTGCTGCTAGAACTCTACCTTTAAAGATACTGAAAATCCCTTTTTTAAAAAAAGTTGACAGTATTTGTTCATATTGAGTTCATTTTTTAAGCCTTAGGCTTCAGCTGCTTAAGACTGGTACATGCTTGCTAGCTTGAAACGTTCAGTCAAAATAAACAAATGGTCACTCTTTTGGCTACAATAAATGTATTGCCATTATTATGAAGTTAATTGAGAATTTACTAAAACCTTTTTTTAGGTATTGTCCTTCCTGCAAAAATGATTCTAATGAAGTTGTAAAGGCTGGAGAAAAACTCAAACAGAGTAAAAAGAAAGCAAAGATGCCATCTGCCAGTACTGAAAGCCAGAGAGACTGGGGAAAGGTAGAGTGTGTTTTAGAAATAGCTGTTACTCTAATTGTTCATGTATGTGCTACGTCTATAATTCTGCTTACATATGCACTACACAAAATTCAGTACTGGGTTGTACAGTCAACAAGACAATGTTTAATCCTGCCCGCTGTCTACTGGCAGTTAAAGCAGTGGAAGGATTATTAAGGTGACCAGAGGTAACAAAAAAAAAAGAAAGACAACCCCGAACTCCCCTCCCAAAACCATAACCATATATGACTTAATCTGACATTCCTTTTAACAACTGTTAGCATATTTTAAAGTATGTGTTTGTTATAATATACAGATTTCATGATCTCTGCATTGAATTTGCAAGTAGTCTTCCATACTGTAATACTGATTCATTTTGTCTGATGTATTTTTAGGGCATGGCCTGTGTTGGTCGCACTAAGGAATGCACTATTGTCCCTTCTAATCACTATGGTCCTATACCTGGTGTCCCTGTTGGGACAACCTGGAAATTTAGAGTTCAGGTATGTTGTTTCGATATTAGCTGTTGTTGAAGAAAGTAGGAATAATAATGAATGGCTTGGGCACTAAAATAAATTTGAATTGACAATTGCCATTTTCACCAGGACTAGGTAAAGCAAATACGTCACTGAAGTGATGCTGATAGTAGTGAAGGTTGAACTATACTAATTTTACCATACAAATTAATAAAAAGTCTGTTGGAATTATGATAAACATATTTCACATGTTAAAATTTTAAGTGGGATATTTAATGAATAGATTAAAGTATTTTCTGAAGAGTTTCCTTCACATGAACTGATTGTCCAATGCAGGGGGCATAGACTGCAGGTTTTGAAAACGTTGTGTGGTATCACTGCGTAGGTGTTTTTTGTCATATGTAATGGATGTCCAAATCTGCTTTTAGGCTGATGAACAGCTGAAACAGCTTACAGTGTAAGACTGTACTGCTACTGAAACTCACTGTATATTCAGCTTTTGGTGGTTTTTTGAACTGTCTCATTTTCTGTTTCAAATATTCCTTTGGCTCTGTGGCAAACTAGATTGGTAAAAAACTGGCAGGAAAACAACCTTGTCTGGAGTAGAATGGGGGATAATTTTCCCAGTCCGTTTCACATTTTGATTATGTAAGCACGGTGCCAATACTCAACGAGGCAGGAAAAAACAAAGCATGGAGGATGGAACAGCTTCATTTTGTGCCAGTACTGATTTTTTTGTGGTTTCACAGTGTCCAGCAAGCGACAAACTTCCTCCCTTTTTCCCCAGCCTGATCCAATTGCAATGATTTTTGGGTTATCTTTCATTTTTTTATTGTTGTTTTAGTCATGGAAATACATACTTCCTTGTTTCCTAAATCAGTTAGTTCTTTATCTCTTGCATGTGTAAATGATTGTAACTGAATGTTTTCTGTCATATTTCGAAGAATAAAACCAGGGGTTTTCAAACCACTTGAGGAGAGGCAAGCCAAAATTCAAAAGCTTCTTCTGATTTGTTTCATGAACTTTTCATCACTTGCTTTCTTTTTGTTGGCTGCCAGATTATGTAAAGTCTAATATGTAAGAGAATTTTGTAAAATCTTTTAGGCAGTCTCAGAGTATCACAATCAATTTTTATTTTCACTGCTTCAATGGTAATTGGAATTACTACTTTACCTTTTCATTAGGAATTCTTTTGGTGAGACAAAAGCTAATGCTTTTCAGGTATCTCTAGTACTGGTATGAAAAAGAAACAGA